>CM068368.1:650602228-651202228 GCA_034769895.1 Magicicada septendecula | reverse complement strand
TGATGGCGGAATTCCTCCTGAGCACATCACACCCGACCAGTATGTTAAACGGCAGCCCGCTCGCCACCAAAAATTCCATATCAATTGCTATACCACAGCTCATCACACTGGCGGAGACTTGCCTACGTATTGTTTTGTTTTGTCGGCCGGTTGCACCCAACAGAATAATATTATTCAACGGCAACGTTGGTAAAGTTCTCCCGCACTCTTGCTGTATCCTCTCCAACTCCGTCGTACTTATGATTGATACGTTCGAACCAGTATCGATCATCAACTTGGCTGAGATGCCTTCTACCTCTGCGTTGACATGTATTATTTCGTTATTAAAGTTATTGGTGGGATTACTGTTATCCTCTTCCAATAACTCATGTCGGATGTCCTTTAGGTAGTTGCACCCTATGACTGTGATACGATTATTATTATATATACTATTACACTCATTATTATGATTATACCCAGTATTTAGGAGCAGTAACGGGTTCTGGCGATTTATTACTGCCTGTGCCCGTTTAAAGGCTCGACATCGTTGTTCCTTTGTGCCATACTAGTTGAAGCATCGTTTGGGATGCTTAGAGTGGGCCCCTGTCGATCTGTCCTATGGTCTTCCGGTCGTTCGTGGTTAGACCTCCGTTCAGCATCGTCTAAACTAGTACTCCTTCTCGTCGGATAGTACCTTGGTTGGTCCCGTTCTAGGCTCCTCCGCCTGTCTTCATATCCACGGTAGCTGTTTCTTCGATTGTTGTTGTATCTTCGCTGTCGATCATCTGTGGCTCGTATGAAATTCACTCGTGGGCGGGGAAACCTATTATTAACGGGATTACCATTGTTTTGACCCGCACGATTATTATTATTATGGTAACGATCATTACCATAATTGGGGCTTCTCTGACTATTTGTGTTATGAGGGTAGGGATTTCTGTTACCCTGATAACCATTAGAGGGTCGACTCGGGTTCACATGGTTTGGACCTGTATTATTATTATTATTATTGTAATTAGAATTGTTAACGTTACTATTATTATTAAAACTATTATTCTGCGGGTATGCACGGCCTCCTTGGTACCCAGTGTTGGTGTTGTTCGTACCCTGGTTGTTGTTCGGATACGTCCTTGGTTCGGGCCCATCTTTTCTTCTCCGGCTCTGTCGGTAGTAGTTTTCGTTTTCGAAGTTTTCGAGGAGTTCTGTCATCGCCTGGATTGTTTTTATTTGGCTGCCTCTCCTCGCACGAATTACCTCTTCGTCATAATGGTATGACAACTTATTTATTAGGCACTCCTCAGGTATGGCCGGTTCTAAATGCTTGGCCATACATACCTTGCCGAGGAAATATGCTGTCATCGAACTACCGACTTGTGGTTTGTAGTGGCCGTGGCATATATTATCTCTTATCAAGTTTTGAGTCGTCTCCGACCAGTACTTCGCCTTGAAGAGGCTCTTAAATTGCTGATAACTTTCGATGTCGCTCCGGTTGGCCATCCACCAATGGTCATTCACCTCCCGAAACGACTCGTCTAGGATTTCTCTGTTCTGGACCCATCGGTTCCCTCTATGTTTTTCTAGGTACTCCTCTATGCGTGCTAAGAACTCCATGGGCTTCCGTTTATACTGCCGGAAATTAAGCCATTCTCTGTTTTCTGACATTGGGAAATGATGGTAACCAGTTGGTCTGTTCCTTATCAATTCTATCTCCTCCTGGCTCTGACGCACTTGTCCTGTGATGTTCGTCATAGCGGCTTCCACGCCGTCGCATCTTTCGGTTACATGTGTCCGCACTTTATTCATTTCTTCCAGGGCAAATTTCTTGTTTTCTTCCAGTTTCATTTCCTGTTGTTCCTTGACATGTGTAATCTCTTTATGTATTACCTCCCGGACTTCCAGCACTTCGTTTTCTGTCTGACGACATCTTTCGTCTACTTCTCTGATCTGCTGGTTAACAACAACGACTTCCTGTTCTAACTTCTTGACTATGGATTCCTTCTTCTCTGTTATCTTTTTATTTAACTCTTCCTTTGCCAACTCAATTCTCTCGTCTAACTTATTCATGTTCTCTTGGTTAACTTCCCTTAGTTCTTCTCTCAGCAGTTGATTGTCCTCTCTCAATTCTTCCTTTAATTGCTGGTTGTCACTTTCTATTTTCCTACTGGTTTCTTCCATCTTCTCTTCCAAATTCTTATTATTTTCTTCCATTTTCTTTTCCATCTTCCTACTGGTTTCTTCGATCCTCTTATTAGTATTTTCTATCTTACGGCCTAATTCTTCCTTTGTGGATCGGTTGTCTTCCTTCAAATCTTCCAACTTTTTGCTGGTTTCCTCCGTTTTCTTGCTTAAATTTTCCTCCATCTTCATGTTACTTTCCGTGGTGGAATCCATTTTCTTTTCCATCTTCTTGCTGCTTTCTTCCATCTTCCTGTTATTTTCTTCCTGTGTGGAATCCATTTTCGCCATTATCATTCGGAACATTTCTTGCGTGTCCTCCTTCTCGGTTCGTGTTGACTTCTCTCCCGGTTGCTCCCGAACATTAATTTCCCCTGTTTGTGTTGTTACTTCAGGTTGTTCCTCTGGTGGTGCTGGTCGTTTCGGTTCCACCGGGTTCACTAACACTTCCGGATCTTCCACGGGTGTTGCCTCCTTATCCCCCATGTCAACTTCTTTTTCGCCCTCTGGGGCCCTCTTCTTCGAAGTAGCTCGTCTTTGCATTTTTCTTCTGTCTCTATTAATTAATCGCTGCCAGGCTTATATTATCAAGCCCTCTAAGTTGGACGCCACTTTGTAACTAGACCCTGTATTCGGTCTTACAAGAAAAGATAATAGAGAAAAAATTTTATTTCAAAAAAAATTTTTCAATAAAACAAATTTTGTTTATGTTTTATTTAATGTCTGTAATTGTGAAATAATCTTGTTTTAACGTTCTGTTAAAAATTTTAGTAATTAAGAAGGTAAAACAATATATTTGTGATAACTAACGCTACAAATCTTAACCACTTTTTGAATAGTTAACCCACAGAAGTGAACACAAATCAAATAACATAATTAACACAAGTATACACGGAACACTTCTTCAGAACACACCAAACAACCTATTAGACAGATTACACCAGTGCGGGGACATTTCAAACAGTTATGAAGGTAATTTTGCAGTGAGATTTTAAAACGACGACATTTCCAATAACCTCGCCATATCTAGGAGCGGCCATCTTTAAAAAATACGAATCTGTGCCTTCCTCATCGAGTGACGTCAGCAGCTACATATGGTTTGATGATTCAACTTTTTTAAACATTATATCAGTATTATTTAAATATTGTTAAATAATAATTATTGAAATTACTTTAATTGTTAATGTTATACTTTCTCGTTGACCCTTCTCTGACTATTAATATAATCGCTCCAAGAACCTTTTTTATATAATACTTGTAATAATTTTTTCCACTGTATGAACGAATCGATTATTCCCTGAGACGGAGTCGATCATTGCTCCCAATCGATTAAAAATCGATTATTTATTAAATTTGTTAATAAATCCATTTATTTCAATTGTTTGTATCTATCATTATTTCACATAGTAATTTAAGGTTTATTTATTAATGCAACGAGACTTCAAAAAGAAGAAAATATTAATTAACAGTGAGATATTGGACCAGCACTAAACATCATAAATCGATTGCTGACCGGAGTTAATCTGATTAACTCCAGACTTGGTTCAGATCTTCCAGAAGTGATCAATAATTAATAAATACCTTCTTAATTACTAAAATTTTTAACAGAACATTAAAACAAGATTATTTCACAATTACAGACATTAAATAAAACATAAACAAAATTTGTTTTATTGAAAAATTTTTTTTGAAATAAAATTTTTTCTCTATTATCTTTTCTTGTAAGACCGAATACAGGGTCTAGTTACAAAGTGGCGTCCAACTTAGAGGGCTTGATAATATAAGCCTGGCAGCGATTAATTAATAGAGACAGAAGAAAAATGCAAAGACGAGCTACTTCGAAGAAGAGGGCCCCAGAGGGCGAAAAAGAAGTTGACATGGGGGATAAGGAGGCAACACCCGTGGAAGATCCGGAAGTGTTAGTGAACCCGGTGGAACCGAAACGACCAGCACCACCAGAGGAACAACCTGAAGTAACAACACAAACAGGGGAAATTAATGTTCGGGAGCAACCGGGAGAGAAGTCAACACGAACCGAGAAGGAGGACACGCAAGAAATGTTCCGAATGATAATGGCGAAAATGGATTCCACACAGGAAGAAAATAACAGGAAGATGGAAGAAAGCAGCAAGAAGATGGAAAAGAAAATGGATTCCACCACGGAAAGTAACATGAAGATGGAGGAAAATTTAAGCAAGAAAACGGAGGAAACCAGCAAAAAGTTGGAAGATTTGAAGGAAGACAACCGATCCACAAAGGAAGAATTAGGCCGTAAGATAGAAAATACTAATAAGAGGATCGAAGAAACCAGTAGGAAGATGGAAAAGAAAATGGAAGAAAATAATAAGAATTTGGAAGAGAAGATGGAAGAAACCAGTAGGAAAATAGAAAGTGACAACCAGCAATTAAAGGAAGAATTGAGAGAGGACAATCAACTGCTGAGAGAAGAACTAAGGGAAGTTAACCAAGAGAACATGAATAAGTTAGACGAGAGAATTGAGTTGGCAAAGGAAGAGTTAAATAAAAAGATAACAGAGAAGAAGGAATCCATAGTCAAGAAGTTAGAACAGGAAGTCGTTGTTGTTAACCAGCAGATCAGAGAAGTAGACGAAAGATGTCGTCAGACAGAAAACGAAGTGCTGGAAGTCCGGGAGGTAATACATAAAGAGATTACACATGTCAAGGAACAACAGGAAATGAAACTGGAAGAAAACAAGAAATTTGCCCTGGAAGAAATGAATAAAGTGCGGACACATGTAACCGAAAGATGCGACGGCGTGGAAGCCGCTATGACGAACATCACAGGACAAGTGCGTCAGAGCCAGGAGGAGATAGAATTGATAAGGAACAGACCAACTGGTTACCATCATTTCCCAATGTCAGAAAACAGAGAATGGCTTAATTTCCGGCAGTATAAACGGAAGCCCATGGAGTTCTTAGCACGCATAGAGGAGTACCTAGAAAAACATAGAGGGAACCGATGGGTCCAGAACAGAGAAATCCTAGACGAGTCGTTTCGGGAGGTGAATGACCATTGGTGGATGGCCAACCGGAGCGACATCGAAAGTTATCAGCAATTTAAGAGCCTCTTCAAGGCGAAGTACTGGTCGGAGACGACTCAAAACTTGATAAGAGATAATATATGCCACGGCCACTACAAACCACAAGTCGGTAGTTCGATGACAGCATATTTCCTCGGCAAGGTATGTATGGCCAAGCATTTAGAACCGGCCATACCTGAGGAGTGCCTAATAAATAAGTTGTCATACCATTATGACGAAGAGGTAATTCGTGCGAGGAGAGGCAGCCAAATAAAAACAATCCAGGCGATGACAGAACTCCTCGAAAACTTCGAAAACGAAAACTACTACCGACAGAGCCGGAGAAGAAAAGATGGGCCCGAACCAAGGACGTATCCGAACAACAACCAGGGTACGAACAACACCAACACTGGGTACCAAGGAGGCCGTGCATACCCGCAGAATAATAGTTTTAATAATAATAGTAACGTTAACAATTCTAATTACAATAATAATAATAATAATACAGGTCCAAACCATGTGAACCCGAGTCGACCCTCTAATGGTTATCAGGGTAACAGAAATCCCTACCCTCATAACACAAATAGTCAGAGAAGCCCCAATTATGGTAATGATCGTTACCATAATAATAATAATCGTGCGGGTCAAAACAATGGTAATCCCGTTAATAATAGGTTTCCCCGCCCACGAGTGAATTTCATACGAGCCACAGATGATCGACAGCGAAGATACAACAACAATCGAAGAAACAGCTACCGTGGATATGAAGACAGGCGGAGGAGCCTAGAACGGGACCAACCAAGGTACTATCCGACGAGAAGGAGTACTAGTTTAGACGATGCTGAACGGAGGTCTAACCACGAACGACCGGAAGACCATAGGACAGATCGACAGGGGCCCACTCTAAGCATCCCAAACGATGCTTCAACTAGTATGGCACAAAGGAACAACGATGTCGAGCCTTTAAACGGGCACAGGCAGTAATAAATCGCCAGAACCCGTTACTGCTCCTAAATACTGGGTATAATCATAATAATGAGTGTAATAGTATATATAATAATAATCGTATCACAGTCATAGGGTGCAACTACCTAAAGGACATCCGACATGAGTTATTGGAAGAGGATAACAGTAATCCCACCAATAACTTTAATAACGAAATAATACATGTCAACGCAGAGGTAGAAGGCATCTCAGCCAAGTTGATGATCGATACTGGTTCGAACGTATCAATCATAAGTACGACGGAGTTGGAGAGGATACAGCAAGAGTGCGGGAGAACTTTACCAACGTTGCCGTTGAATAATATTATTCTGTTGGGTGCAA
Source organism: Magicicada septendecula (assembly GCA_034769895.1). Taxonomy (NCBI): domain Eukaryota; kingdom Metazoa; phylum Arthropoda; class Insecta; order Hemiptera; family Cicadidae; genus Magicicada; species Magicicada septendecula. The sequence continues at coordinate 651,195,707 of CM068368.1, read as the reverse complement.
CCGGCCGACAAAACAAAACAATACGTAGGCAAGTCTCCGCCAGTGTGATGAGCTGTGGTATAGCAATTGATATGGAATTTTTGGTGGCGAGCGGGCTGCCGTTTAACATACTGGTCGGGTGTGATGTGCTCAGGAGGAATTCCGCCATCATTGATCTGAGAACTGAGAAATTGTCGCTGTTTACCAACGGACATACTTGGACGGCGAACTTGGTGGGTAGTGACCAAGTCATTCCCGATAGTGTCCACCAGCAAATCCGCAAAATTAACTACATCCATCCAACATCTATAATTGAACAAAGGGTAGACGACACCTCCAATGAAGATTTATGGTCACAAAAAATCCAGGATATCAGGGATTTCCGAAGCGGTATAACTGGCGAAAAATTAGCCTTAAACCAAGCGAACAAATTAATCAAAATCTATAACAAATATAAATCAGTCTTTTCTGATGAGCCCGGTAAAGTGAAAAAGTATCGAGACACAGTGGACTTTAACCGGAAGTCTTACCCCATCGCGCAATCACGAAAGCAAGCAGTAAGAGCTGAAATAGAACAAATGATTAACCGTGACATTATAGAGAGTAGCCAATCCCCATATACAAGTCCTATCGTGGCTATTCCTAAGAAAAACGGACAAGTCCGTTTGTGTTTAGATGCGCGTGAAATAAATAAAATGATCATAAATGACAGGACTTCGCCCGGTGAGATTGAGGAGATTTTAAAACGGTTCCACGGCACCAAGTACTTTAGTACCTGGGATACGGTGTGCGGGTACTGGCAGGTGGAATTACATCCACAGAGTCGCCAGTATCTGGCATTTATATTCGAGGGGCGGAACTACCAGTTTAAGAGGTTGCCCTTCGGACTGGTAAATTCCGTCGCAGTCTTTGTGCACTGCATGGACCAGATACTTGGCCAAGAAGCACTACAGTTCACCACCGTATACGTTGATGACTTGCTAGTGTCCTCAGAAACTTGGGAGGAACACTGCTACCGTGTGGAACACGTATTACAGAAGCTAGCGGCAAATAATATTACGCTAAAATTAGCAAAATCTCATTTTATCGCTAAGGAAATACAATTCTTGGGTTTCATCTTGAATGATCAGGGAATCTCACCGTCGGCTGAAAAAGTCAAAGCGATTCAGAACTTTCCTACACCTAAGAATCGAAGGCAGTTACAGTCGTTCCAGGGACTCTGTAATTACTACCGCAAGTACCAGGAAAAGTACTCAGAACTGACTGCCAGATTTCAGCCGCAACTGTCATCCAAAAATAAATGGATCTGGGGTAATGAACAACACAATATATTATCATTAATAAAACAAAAATTCCTTGAACCCATCATACTTCGCCATCCGGATTTTAGCAAACTTTTCTTTCTTAATTGCGATGCCAGTGACATCAGCCTCGGCACTACACTATATCAAGAGGATGAGGAGGGCGAACATCTGGTCATCTGCTTTGCCAGCAGAGCATTGAATCAGTGTGAGAAGAACTACCACGTAACAGAAAAGGAATTATTGAGTGTCGTGTTCGCATGTGGAAAGTTCCGCACTTATATTCTTGGTTATTCCGTTACCGTCCGGACAGACCATAAGTCTATATCTTTCCTAAAGAGATGTAAGTTAAGCCATGGAAGGTTAACACGGTGGATACTATTACTGCAAGAATATGACCTGAAGTGGGAGTATATCCCCGGAAAGAAGAATGTCGTCGCGGACGTCTTGTCTAGAGTAGACATTGATAAACAGACGTTCGAAGGGGAGAAGGAGAGTATTCTTAAAGTATACCATATTCTAAGCAGCAGCGCCGGTTTACAATCAATTTTGGAACACCTGAGCACACACCAACAAGCTGACCCGAAATTAATCTCTATTCTAACAAGATTGGAAGCAGGGGACGAGACTATCTCCCAATATTATAAAATCCATAACGGAATCCTGTTTTCAAGACCATCTTTATATAAGGAGGAATGGAAGTTTATTATTCCAACCCATATCGAAAAGGAGATAGTGTTTAATTATCATGTTCGATATGGGCATATGGGCGCCTTAAAGGTAGTAAAAGCCCTGGAAGAGAGCTGCCATATCAAAGACATAAATCGGAAGGTACGAAGGTACATAAGAAACTGCCGCATTTGCCAACTCGTAAAAACCAACAACGAGAAAAGAGAGGGTCAAATGATTCCGATCACCTCTCAATCGAAACTTGAGAAAGTATTCCTAGATATCTGTGGGCCATTTCCCCGCAGTGGGGGCCGCCACAGATACAAATATCTCGTCATCGTAATGGACCATTATACCAAGTTCGTAAAGCTATACCCAGCGAATCGGGCGACTACAAATAAAGTTCTCGACATCCTGACCAACCAGTACTTCCCAAGCGTCGGAAAACCAGTGTCGATCATAACCGACCACGGAACACAATTCAAGGGGAGGAAATAGCGGGATACACTGCTGTCAATGGGGGTTCATACCTATAAGACTTCGGTATACCACCCGAGCAGTAACCCGGCCGAAAGAGTCTTGCGAGAGGTGGGGCGCCTATTAAGGACGTATTGCCACGATCAGCAGAGGAGGTGGCAAGAATACTTGGAGGCCACTGAAGAATTCCTCAACCTGGCATACCATCCGGCCATAGGAATAACCGTCTACTCCGCCATGTACGAAAGACAACCCCCACGGGAGATCGAGGAAATATTGGAGTTCCCCAGAGAGCATAAGTATATATTTAATAAAGTTCAATTTCATAATAAGGTGGCCGAAGATCAGGAGAAACGGCGGAATAAATACAATAAAAGCATGGGTAAGATTATTACTTATACCGTTGGAGAGAAGGTGTTGTTGAAGAATAGGGAATTACCCAGTTCCTTAGAAGGGATAACAAAAAAGTTATTGCTTCTGTACATTGAATTGGTCCCTATATTGTCTCTAAGGACAATAACAACATCACGTACGAAATTAAGGAGATGGGTTCCAATAAAGTTAAGGGTGTCTTTAACCAGGCATCCATAAAGAAATTTTATGAATAATAACACTCAAAATTCTAAAAATAATGTAATACCAAATTACATACAATTATTTAAAAGAAACATTTTGGAAAGAGAAGAAAAAGAATTTAGAAATCGACAAAATTCTAAAGCAAAAGTAAGAACACCTTACATACTAATTATTTGAAAGTAATCTTGTGGCAATAATATAAGAAGAAGTTAGAATAAAACCCTCAAAATACTAAAAATAATGTAATACCAAATTACATACAATTATTTAAAAGAAACATTTTGGAAAGAGAAGAAAAAGAATTTAGAAATCGACAAAATTCTAAAACAAAAGTAAGAACACCTTACATACTAATTATTTGAAAGTAATCTTGTGGCAATAATATAAGAAGAAGTTAGAATAAAACCCTCAAAATTCTAAAAATAATGTAATACCAAATTACATACAATTATTTAAAAGAAACATTTTGGAAAGAGAAGAAAAAGAATTTAGAAATCGACAAAATTCTAAAACAAAAGTAAGAACACCTTACATACTAATTATTTGAGAGAAATCTTGTGGAAATAATATAAAACAGAATTTAGAAATAATCCAAATTCCAAAACAATTGTAAGATCATCTTACATACCAAGCATTTGAAGAAAACTTTATAAAAGGATAAAAGGAATAGAATGAAATAATTCAAATAAATTCCAAACAAGTAAGATCACCTTACTAACTAAAAATTTGAAAAACTTTATGACAAGAATATAAAAGAAGAATTTTGACTCATCCAAATTTTAAAACAATGTAAGACCACATTACTAACCAAGTATTTGAGAAAAACCATTTTGCAGAAATATAAAAAGAATTTTGAATTGAAAACAACTAAATTTAAAAAGAAAGCAAGCCCACCTTACATACAAATTATTTGAGAAAACTTTATGGAATAATATAAGAAGAATGAATTTTGAATTGTGTATAAATCAAGTTTCCAAACCAAGAGTAAGTACAACTTACCGACCAATTATTAATAAAACACTTGGGTGAAATAAACAGAAAAGATTTAATACCATATTTATGGTAAGCATAAAATATATTTACCATGTTTATAAAGGATCATAATGGGATGAATAAAGGAAACAGACTTTAGAATTAAAACAAATAATTCTGGAGAAATATGATCATGTCTAATTTCAAAATAAAGTGTGAAAAACTTTCCATAAAGGGATACAAAAGGAAATAAACCGTGTGATACGATTTGAGTGATTGAATATAATAAAATACAAAAACTTATGTGGAATTATGAGATAATAAAACTTTGAAGTGGTATGAGGAGAAATTATGACCTCATTATAAAATTAATCAAAAACATTCATTCGAAAGGATAATAACCATCACAGGAATAATGTGAGAATAATATCAAAGATATATGTAATTAAACGAATTAAAATAAAATGATTTATGAATTAAATGTCAATTGTGATAATGACAGTTATAGAAAGTTCTAGAAAATAGAACAAGTGGAAATAATAAAAACAGAGCAATAAAATAAAAATGTCATAAATATATGCTACTATAAACAATGCAGATTATAATAAAAAAAAAACCAGAAGGTAATAAAGAATTTATAACCAAAAGCTTTATATGATAAGAAAAGTTGAAAAATGTAATAATAGAAGAGCTTCCTACCATAATATCAAATGAATGAACCATCAAGTTAAAGAGTCAGAAGAACAACTGAGATAGGAATATTAAAATCTCTGAGAAATATAATAAGTAATAAGTGAAGTATCCCAAAGATATTTTTTTTTTTTTTAATAGTAACAAATGTGTACTATTCTGAATAATTTTTTAATCTGTCTGTAGATAATTCCAGCAGTATTAATATGTTTTTTGAGCAGAGATGATTTGCCTCTGTACTCCAATATGTGTGAAGTATTGGACAGCAGAGGAAGTAGCGTACAGTGCCTCTCTGAACTGAACCAGCTCACACAGTAGGGAACGATAGGGAGGAAATATCCCAAGGAGAAAATACTAAGAAGAAATATGAAAATGAAATAATAAATATGAAACTCAGATGACTATTACTATCAAGGAAGATCAAGTGAGAATGAGAAGGATATAAACTCAAATATAAATAGGAGAATTTTTAAAAGTGGAAGGAAGTCAAGAATAATAACAAAACTACAATAATTATCATAAGCAATTGTTTCAGACAAAGCAAGTATAGTCTGAAAAAATCACTTCTGGAGAAGGGCATTCTGTAGCGTGACAGAAAATCCACTACTTATTAATTCATATAAAATAATAAAAATTAATTACACCACATACGTTAATATAATATTGAATGAGATTTCATGAAATCAAAGGAATAAACAACAATAAAATAAAAAATTCTCATCACATTATATAAAAACCACTGTTAAAAATCAAAGAAATTATTGAAAGCAACTCATATTATAAAATCAGGAATTTACCCAGGAAGCTAGGAGCAGTAAACAAATTAGATAACACAATATCAAGAAGAGAGAATCAGTTTGAGAGTGGTGAAACACCAAAATACCCCAAAGACAAGAAGAAGGAAGAATAAAATTTGTGATCAGGAAGTAAACAATACCCTGAAACCTTTAGCGAAGAGCAAAGTCAGTATCAGTAAATACATTCGAGACTCCAAACTAAACATCAGTCGAGATAACACGAAGTACCTTGGTTTACCCAAGAGTGAAGAATGAAGACAAGAAGAAGGAAGACCAGAAGAAAGACAAGAGTGAAGACAAGAAAGAAGATAAGAAGAAAGACAAGAAAGAAGACAAGAAGAGAGGAAGAAATAGTATGAAAGAAACACCGTTATAAAACCTATTATTAAATACCATCAACCCCCAAACCCATAGAGACAATTAAAAAGAAAGTATAACATCCCAAAATCCTATAAAAATGTAATTATTAAGAAATCAAAAGTGTTGTCTAGTATAATAAGAAGTGAACCAACTAAAGCTATTGTGTGATAAAGGAAATAAACAAGTCTTCACAGTCCATGATTACTAAAGGTCTGGTCTGAAATAATAAGACTCAAAATATCAGAACCACCAGTGAAAGTGAACTTGCGCAAGTGTTTTTGGAAATAAAATAAACTTAAAGTTAGTGATACTATGACTTATCAATATGCTATATAACAACTTTTATATTCAATAATACACATCATCATAAAATAATAAAATGGAAGATTTCCAATATTTTATTATTTTAATGTAACTCTGTTATTACAAGACATTTGTAAAAATGATAATAACTAGAGTATGGGTGGACATGTTTACTGATGAAAGGGATAATAGATAATAATGGTTTAGACCAGAAAGGACTGGCATTAATTTATATTCATAGGTTTAAATTGTTTAAAATGGCTATTTGTTCACAGCAATGAACTCAATAGGTTTATAAGAATTTTTAGTAAATAAGATTTATATGTGTTTAAAATGAATTATGTTTGCCAAATAACAGCATGCATACCATTGATAATGTTTCAGTAGGTATGCTGTATTAATTCAAAAAGGAATTAAATGTATGTTTTCAAACCATGTCAGCAATATGTTCAATCTTAGAATGCTGAATGATGTTCATTATTATTTTTTATATAACAGTAGTATTAATCAAATACTACACCTCACAATGGGTTTGTAAAACGTTTTATTTTCATGTAATAATAACTATGTAAAGTCAGAGGAGGAGTAGGATTAAATTTATTTGAGAAAGACAGAAATGTGAAATTCTAAACTCTAGGCCATGTGGTGAATTCACAGAAGCCATATAAACCAGTTAATTCACTTATAATTCCTGTAAACTAGCAAGATTTAGGTAAGGTAAATCAGTTAACCACTACTGTGAATGATCCTATGAGTTAAAGTGATAATAAGGAAATATACCTTAAAATATTGTAAATTTTCAAAATATATAAATTAATTAATTTTAAAGAGCAATGTCAAATTCAGAGATTAACATAAAAAACCAGTTCAAAGGGTCAATTTATATGTATTTAAGGAAAGGAAGAGAAATATGACTAATTAAAATTTATTATAATAGTATTAATAACAATTAAAATGGCAGAAAAATTATTTGAAGGCGGAAACCAATTTTTGAGCCTAGATATCCAAAAAGAGAGAAATTTGGTAATTTCCACAAAATGTCAACAGATATGGACTATAATATATCAGTTTAAAAGGAATGAGATGATTAAACCAATGATAAGGTTCATAATTCATGAAAGTGATGAATAAAATAAATAAATTCCATATATAATGTAATTTTGTATCATGTGTATGGAAAATCGAAATATTTTAACAATACTTTTTTAAAGATTAACTGGGCCAGATTTTGACTAACATGAAGGAAGTTAGAGTAGTCTTTTGTTGAATATCAAGCTGAATAGTTGTGTAATATAACGTTCCTTAAAACCGTGTAGAAAATGGTACTACGGTTACCTTCTAATATCAGTGTAACGAGAGTTAACTAAATTAAACATTTTTCTAACTAAAACTACAGAAATTTTAGCGACAATAGTGAAAACTAATACCCAACTTCATTATACTAGTGATTTAAAACAGTAAAACAATATATTTGTGATAACTAACGCTACAAATCTTAACCACTTTTTGAATAGTTAACCCACAGAAGTGAACACAAATCAAATAACATAATTAACACAAGTATACACGGAACACTTCTTCAGAACACACCAAACAACCTATTAGACAGATTACACCAGTGCGGGGACATTTCAAACAGTTATGAAGGTAATTTTGCAGTGAGATTTTAAAACGACGACATTTCCAATAACCTCGCCATATCTAGGAGCGGCCATCTTTAAAAAATACGAATCTGTGCCTTCCTCATCGAGTGACGTCAGCAGCTACATATGGTTTGATGATTCAACTTTTTTAAACATTATATCAGTATTATTTAAATATTGTTAAATAATAATTATTGAAATTACTTTAATTGTTAATGTTATACTTTCTCGTTGACCCTTCTCTGACTATTAATATAATCGCTCCAAGAACCTTTTTTATATAATACTTGTAATAATTTTTTCCACTGTATGAACGAATCGATTATTCCCTGAGACGGAGTCGATCATTGCTCCCAATCGATTAAAAATCGATTATTTATTAAATTTGTTAATAAATCCATTTATTTCAATTGTTTGTATCTATCATTATTTCACATGGTAATTTAAGGTTTATTTATTAATGCAACGAGACTTCAAGAAGAAGAAAATATTAATTAACAGTGAGATATTGGACCAGCACTAAACATCATAAATCGATTGCTGACCGGAGTTAATCTGATTAACTCCAGACTTGGTTCAGATCTTCCAGAAGTGATCAATAATTAATAAATACCTTCTTAATTACTAAAATTTTTAACAGAACGTTAAAACAAGATTATTTCACAATTACAGACATTAAATAAAACATAAACAAAATTTTTTTATTGAAAATTTTTTTTTTAATAAAATTTTTTCTCTATTATCTTGTTTTGTAAAGACCGCATACAGGGTCTAGTTACAATATATATATTTATTTATATAAATATATATATTTATATTATATTATATATTATTTATATTATATATATATATATATATATATATGAAAAGATTGTGATGCAATATATTACTAGAAGGATGCAGTCTTATTCGTATATACTGAAACAAAATTTGATATAACGAAATTCCTAAAGGGTACAAGATGTATAGCGCATAATTTACTGACTTAATTTTTTCATGAATTTCTTAAAACTTAGCAAACGAAGAATTCACTGTGATAGCAAATCTAATCTATTATTTATTCGAACATTCTAATGAAAATTCTTATTTTACTAGTCTGGTTTTAAAAATGTTTCGTTCATACTTAATTTGGCGGTAGAAAGAATAGCTCGTTGAGAGAGGCTATTATTTCCCTTTAATCATTTATAAATTATCGCTTCGCAGAATTTTCTCGTAAATCTAACTAATCCTTCAGTAATTATAAACCTGTTTCAGCCTTTTTTGCAGAATCACAAAGAATTTTAAAATCTATAAACTGGTAATTCTGCTTTTACTACAATAAGCAAATAAAATTTCACAATAAATCTGTCTAAAGATTTGAACTTCAATTTCATTTGACTATGTTATACTTTTAGTTTTATTTTAGTGTTTTAATTGTTAACTTTGTATCTTTAAAAAAACATGTTGGAAGATTTCTGGAAGAGAGTCTAGAAGACGTGGAGACGAGATCATCAAAAGCCTGTGACTAAAAACCTTCGGTGAAAGTAACGAAAGAAACGAAGAAGCAGAAGAAAGAAGCAAACATTTTTCTTACATACACACGCGCGCGCGCAACAGAACCGTATTGTCAGGCTTGGGATGTTCTAAATATAGTCTTGTGGGAAAATTTATATTAAATTTTGCAGCACAAGTGTTACTTTCATTTACATATCAGCGTACTTTGTATACGATCATCTAAACTAAAATCCCTATTAAAAAAAGTTAAAGACATAAGATCTTAGGAGTAATTTTAACTTTTACACATATCAAGTCTTCTACACACACACACAAACTTCAATGTGTACGTTATAATATAGCGCACTGTTGGATAGGTTCAAGTTCAACGAAAAAACGAGTTAAGACTAAATACTAATTAGACTTTACCCTTAGTAGGCCTACCAGTCACACGCGTTACGGTGGTATACAGGAAAGTTGATGAAAATTAAGGCAAGACTCATGGAGAGGGAGGGAATGCGTCTGTGGGGCCAGATCAAGTCTAATCAAATCTCTATAAGTTCATTTAAGACGCATACACATCACAAATATCATTCAAGGGTATACTGAGAAATCGTAAAATCGTGGGTGATCCAAATATCGGTAAGAACCGATGCTTCAGTGGAATGCCAATAATGTACGTACTTTACCTTCATCACCACAGCTTGTAGACGGAAGACGGACTGTAGATATAAAAAAATTAAGAAACATGATATAGTGCAGAACCCGCGTTCCGAATAAAGTAAACAGCAAGCACCACAAGTCTACATTAGCAGCTTCACATACGTTATAAACGCCTAACACGTACGCACGCACACATCCTCACAAAAGTGCCCTCTTTTATAACCATCAGTCATTTTTAGATTCAAGATTTTCTGGACTCGTGACATACGTTTGAAACGAGAGAAATACGTTACCAGTCTTATCACAAACGCAGAATTAAAATGTACCGCGTGCGCGTAACAAATCATGCGAACCGGGCACGTAATAAGAAATGACCTGCGAAGGGAAAAGTAATGTTTTATAAAACAAATGGAGCCGGCTTTTAAAAAGAACAGATTGTGAGCGAGGAGCGGAGGCAGATACTGTCCGTGTCCAAGACATCGGAGCCGAGTTATTTACACGTGTTAGCCGAAGCTGCCCGTCCCGCTGACGCCCTACCCACGACATAAAAACTTCTCAACATTTGTCTTGCGCTACACACACACACACACACACACCAAAATGGACTCTACCCCATAATCCTTTATCAGTTCACTACTAGGTCAGGCTGAACCTAGGTCTTAACAATTTATGTGCCTATTACATTGCCTTTTGCACTTATCTCCTCCTTACATCATTTACTTAGCGCTGTTATTACTTCACGTACTCCGACGGTGCTGTGTAATTACTTTTTTTTAATTACACGGTTTCTTGAAGTGATTTCTAACATAATAAAGTGTTTCCCGTAGTTTGTAGTTGACAGACGTTAGTATATAGTGGTGAAACGTATACATTTTTTCCTGTAGTTCAAGTGAAGTCTTCAATTTATTCCTAACACTAAAACAATTGAAAATACATTCTCTACAGGTACTGTGGTCTTATAGTTTCTGTACTACAGTTTTGTAACAGAAGATACGAGTATTTTTTTTTCGAAAAAACTGTCCTTAAAGCGTTCCGACGAAGGAATTCTATTTTTTTAATTTGAATCAATCTAACAATTTAATTACACACTGTTTGTTTTAATTACCGAACCTCATTTAATAGTTGTTCTAATTAACACAGAGCTAAGTTTGAACCCTTTCTTTTCAATAGCATTCTGTTTTAGGCTTAAACCACGCTAATGAAAAATGAAAAAAGATAACATATTTTTATTGTAAACTGGTGAAATGAAAATCGTAAACACTTACCGCGCACGCGATTGTCGCACCGAGTTCCCAGAATATTGTAGGATGTAGTTTAGCGTTTAACCCCCGATGCTTCCCTCGGTACAAAAACCAGAAAGTCGTGGCAAATGGTGCGGATTAATGCGTTCGACGGAAAATTGTTCTGAAAACGATGGAAGACGTGATAAAAAGTGATCTAAGGATGTATATTATTGAAGGAACAATTCCGTGAAGCTAACCAATTTACAGTGGCTTTCGTGGTGAATCTACCCTACATTTCGACAACTTACAAATGTATAGAAATGCAGTTGTGTGTAAAAAATGTAGATGGTTGTATTTATCAGTACTGTCACGATGACACATAATTGGATTTAGATAAGATTTTTTCAGGAGTTGGTTAAAATCTGTTTCTTAAGCAATATACTGCAACGTTACAAGTATTATAAAAAATTACACAAATACAATACCATGTACTCAACGCAACTATGAAGTGCATCACACCGGCCAGGTCGCAGGATTTTTGTATTCTCGTTGCGTCAAGTATATGTAGTTGCACAATAAAAAAATAATTTTCAAAGAGGAGTGAGATGCTGATGACATGAAATCATTAATTAAAACCGTTTCAAAATAATCATTCTATGATTTATTAATATTAATAAAAAATATGCAAATATTAAAATTTCGAATTATAAAATTAAAAAAAATATTCTCTTTTATAAGTTTACAAAAATACAATATAACCTTCTATGCTGTTCATGACATATAAAAATAAACAACCATATAATCTTACTAGCTAAACAGACATGTTAAACAAATTATCTAAACACTTTTTATTTCAGTGTGTCTGTTTTGACTCAAATTTTAAATAATAATAGCAACTCATTTAAAAAACAAAAATAATATTAAATCTCAAGAATAAAACTAATTGTTGCTATAAACAAGAAAAAAAAACATTTACTTCCAACCTATTATTTATTTCTACTGACACACCCAAATTTTAACATACAACAGAAGATTAGTATTTTAAAATTTTCTTGTTAAATTAAATTTCTTTCTTTAACTACCATTTAAATTTATGTACAGTGATTATATTTAAAATTTTAAGTCTTTACTGTTCATATATAAGTTTTTTTTTAAGAGTTCTTTTTACAAACCAAAAATATAATTGTTTATTCATCACCTGCGTACTGCCGATGTTACCGTTGCGCGCGCGCGCGCGCGTGTGTGTGTGTGTGTGTGTCCTGAATCCTGAGAATTTGATGATGGTTATGCTGATTCTGTGTTCTCTGTCTCTACGGTTTGTTGTTTGTGATGGTCCAGAGTTCCTCCATAAGTCTTGGTCTGTGTGCGGTAAAGATGTTCGATCGGTCGGCAGACCAGCAGCGTGACGTTGTGTGAAGATATCTTGAGTCTGAGATCGCCCCAAAATTGCCAGTGGTATTTATACTGGACGGCGATTTGACAAGTCCAGGACTGTTTTCGACCTGTTAGATATTGTCACTTCGTGCAAAGCGACCTTTCAATTACAAATCACTTTTTGGTTCATTTTCGCGATTTCGTAAACATACTCGTAGCACGAGCGATACCATCGTTTGCGTAATTTTTTCTGGTCACTCACATATAACCCACTTATTAATTACTATTTAATTACACTAGTAATTAACATTAAATTACTTAGCGTCTTTATTATTGCACATTTCTGCAATAATTTTTTATCACCATTTTCGTAAAAATTCCTTAATGCAATGGTGTCTTTATAATTGGGGTAAGTCTTTGTTCACAGGTTTAAAACGTATTAATTAGTTTATTTTTATCCGGTTAAACCATGATTACAGACAAACCACTAATTCGTATGCATCACCCCATCTTTGCATGTCCAAGCTGGCTTCACTCACACAAACACACAAGTGCTGTATTCACTAACGGGGCAGGTGTACGCTTTCTGACAATTCTTAGCCTGCATAATATTGTTAAAAACTGTTCATCATATATTTTCTATGCTAAATATTTACAAACATACCGCCCTGGGCAAAAATGCAAATATATGTATTGTTGCAATACATTAGATTTATATCTAAGACTTCTTAAAAAGTGTTTGTATTTACAATAGTCGCGATCACAAACAGACGCTCTGATGAAAATAATTTATTAAAACAATCAGTTGGTGACGTGTACAGACTGACCATTCAAATTACGTCACCCAGTGGCTAAGTTCATGATGGCTAAGTTCAGGTCACGCTATAAAGTGGTACAAATCGCTGCCTAGTTTGTACCTACACATACCGTAGAGAAGTCCTGTAAAACAAGAACACAATACAGAAAACAGAAGAGTTACAATACAGAAGAATAGTGACTTTGAAAAAATATTATTTGTACACGTCTGTATACATAGTTCGAATATACTTTGACATTGCTGGGTGTAATATTGTTGACTTAGACGTAATAATGTAATAATGTTAAGCTTGTTAGACGCATGCACAGTTGAACTACTGTAGTCTTATGTTAAGTGTTCCCGTGCAGTCAGCACAGACAGATATTTTATACATTTCCCATTTTTACCGTTAAACAAAATTAGTAGACTATTTTTCTATCCGTTAATTGTAGCAGATTCATTTTGCTGTGTTGACATCAGTGTTAGGACTATTTTTCCCTTTCTGTGAAAAAGAAAGTTCAACGATATAGACAGACCCAGTCTATTTAGATTATTTAGATTCTATCTGTAGCACATTTGTTGATTTGTAGTTCTATTTACATGTGCTGTCGGGGTTTTGGTATATGTGACTGCAACATTTATCTAGTAAACTTTAGTAACATGCTTCAATTAGCGTATGCTTTTAATGTCACTTCTTGTCGATGTCGAGTGTTTCTTTAATGTTATCATAAATAAAATTCATTGTTTTCTTGTTTATAATTACGGGAATTTAAATGTTTATAAGCGTAAATTACATTCTTATGCATATGAGATACGCAAGTACATCAATATATGGTAGCTTTTCTAGGGCGGTGGACTCCGCTAAAGCCACACACGCATGCTTCTAATGTTTTCGCTTCTAATGCAGCCGATGTTCATGTGCATATTGTTGTACGTATGTGCGAAATGACTGAAAATTTTGTTAGCCTCGCAACGAGGTGATTGTCCACTGGGCATCTATAAGCGACTGTTCAAAATCTATCGTCAGGTCTATAGCGATGTAGGTGTAGGCCTGTGTCGGCTAACTACAACAATTCTTGAAACTTACGACAAACAATAATGTAACAAACAATATCACTTAGTTAACAGTGTCGTAATAAATAATACAAGTCACTGATTACAATGTCCCCGCACAATTCACGATTATCACTTTACACTATACCGCACTGAGCACATACACCGAATGGCAGGTCAAAACAACTCTCCGATAACGCGTACTGAATAGCAAATTCACAATTAACTGGCCGCTTCCAAATTACCGGTTACAATAAGGAAGTTCGCGAGACCGTTCTACGGCAACGTTCTGGACACGTGGAAAATAATCGAACAGCTTGTGGAGGAGAAGAAATGTTGAGATCATTCGGAATTGCGTAGTTTTCTGACGTTGTAATATAGCTGCCACACTTGTAACATACATGCTCGTGCATAACACGCAGATTGCCTACCTCGTGAGCGTAAAAATATTAATGCTTCTATTACACAATTTTAAAAGTCTTCAAATATATCCAAGATTACGACTGATTTCTTTTCAATTGTTCTTTTATTCGGTTTTGAAATGCGTGATTCACTATTAATTTTTTTATGTTCAAGTTGTTTCCAGTAAAATTTTGTCAAATATTTATTAAACAAATTTAACGAGTATTGTACAAACTGTTACAGTTTCACGTTTTACAGTTTATGTTTTATTGTTTGTTTAGAAATAGGCCGAGTGCCAGGGACGGGGTGCTTCCTGTGATATAATTTTACGTCACGGTACGAAGTGTAGGGTCTATAAAAAAAGTACAAAAGTTAAAAAAAAAATATTATGTTCATACATAATGTGCAGAAATATTATTATGTGGCCAAAATACGTAATACTGTGTCAGACGTACTCACATTAAAATATTTAAATAAGGAATAATGAATTTCTTACGTTAAATGTCAAAAAAAGTTAGTTGAATTGTTCAAATCTGCAGCCGTACTTTACAATGTGTTGGTTTCCAGTATAATTTGAAGAAACCGCCGGAATTGGGTTGCGGTCTTATCACTTTAAATGAATATTGTATGCGTTAAAGTTCTACTAGTGGCATACTGAAGTGCGAATCTATGAATAAACAATGCAGTTAAAGGGAACCGACGGTTCGAGCTGATGTAAGTTTGATGTGCCCAATAACTTGGCCATTATTTGATTGTTATGACTCCACTTAGCCACTTCCTCAAATATGCATACTCCCTCCAACACCTTTCCCCCAGGGCGTAATATACCACTTAGCTCTCATTTATGTAGTATTTGCTTAGTTAATTAAAGTGCTTAGTTCCCTCGTCTTGCTTCCAACAGATTTGCACGCGCCGCTCGCTACGTTTATTAGAATTTATGCACTCGAGCAGAAGAACGTATATTTCTTTATACAGACCCTTTCTCGTAAAGGAGAATGTATTACGCTACCTGTTGAGAATAATATCACCCGATATAAAACTGTTTATATCTTAATTCCACGCTGTTACCTGTATAAATAATAAAATTTTTGCTGACCTAAAATGTTATTTTCATTTAGTCTAAAATTACTGTTGCTGCGTTGGAGAATTTCCTCTTATTCTTATTACTACCTGCCGTTTTTCTCTCTCCTCGTTTCCTTCTTTATGTGCTTAGCAAATATAATTAAAATGTGCATTGTTCCTATAGTTATTATTACACATTAACAATTTTTAAATTTTGCGCTTGCGGGCACATGACTGATAGTTTCCCACACCAGCTAGACACACAGACAAGGGAATATTTAAATTCTATCACAAGTTCACTAACAGTTTAGACGTCTTAACTTTTATGAACTGAAAATCGACATAAGTTGATATCAGTAAATATCACTCTATAGTACACTTTTTGGGAATATAATAGTGAAAATATTAAGAGTAAAAATCCTTTGTTTAAAAAATATTAATTAAACATTAGTATCATTGTCGATATTCGTTTCTGTTTTTAGTGTAAAAGATAATGTAAACAGCAATAACAATAACAATAATAATATCTATTACGAAAGCGAAATAGTTGGTTTAATTTTAAATACTGAAATTGATTTTCATAATTTTTTAAATAATATTATTCAGCTCGAGCATCAACCAATTTGAGTGGTCGATCAATCAGTCAAGTAATTTGTTCTTTGGCGTTACAGTTCCACGTGACCTCCCTATCCCGAAATTTATATTACATTATGCTTATACATTACTATTATTCTTAAATATTTAAATTTTTCTATAAATGTATACTTTAATATTAACTTCTAATGATTATCCATTACTAGTAGTTTCCGTAATATTGTATATATGTATTGAAGACCTACGCTTCACATTCAGAATTTACCACTCACTTAATCATGTACTACATTTATTTAATAATTTAACATCTTAAATATCATGTATTACATTTCTTGAGCCCGGTAACGTGAATATACACCGTATGTGCGTCGGTGGTAGTTTTCTAAGGTTACATCATTCTAAATACTGTCTGCTTGCCTCTGTCTGTCTGTCTGTCTGTCTGTCTGTCTGTCTGTCTGTCTGTCTGTCTGTCTCTCTCTCTCTCTCTCTCTCTCTCTCTCTCTCTCTCTCTCTCTCTCTCTCTCTGTGAGCTATCGTACGACAGTTGCATTAAATCAATGTGTCTGGCTTTACTGCAGCCTACTGATACCGATTATAAAGTAGCAAGCACTCAGTTACAAAACCTAATAATTTTGGCAGTTGGTTTGGTTCCTTGTGTTCTTCGTTGTTTATTTCTACCAAATTAGTTAATTCAGTGGCACTTCCACACATTTTTCCAGTTTTGTATGAAAAGTGTTATTCACAATTCTGTGACAAGAAGAACTAGGAGCTTACTAATCAGGACCTTTAGGTTTAGTAGTGCATTGAGAGACTAGGTAAGCGTAAAGCAGTATAATCTTCCTGTAACGGACATCATTGAGAAAGAGAACATTGTCCGCTATTCAGAAGTGTCCGCTTTTCGGAAAGCAGTGTCAGCTGATGGGAGGGGTGCAGCATACAAGTAAAATCAAGTTTTCTAAACCTTTATGTATTAAATCGTTAAACATTAAAAAAATACGATATTACATTATTATAATTATCATTATATATGTTTATTTATTTTATTATTATACTTATTAAAATATACAGTAATTGAAAAATTTAAATACGGTACTAAACTTTATCACAGTAACTAAATGCGTGCATATCAGTATTGAGAATAATTCCACAATAAAGGAATTCCCAACTTTCAATCACACACAGTACTTAAAACACTACACTAAAATTCCAAAACTGCACTAGCGCTAATTAAAAAAAAATCAGTTATTCTGGTTTGTTTTTCACTTTAGTAAAACTAAAATCATCCAATTTCATTTCCGCTTTACACATAATATCAAGTCGTTCGGTATCGTTAACGCATATAAGCCTAAAATAAATAAATTTCTTTTTAACTAAATATGCTCATCCAAAGTCTCTTCATTAATTTCTGTTGCAAGTTCTTTTTTTGCAAAATGTCTTTTTACTTCTATGGCTTCATCTACTTTTCTTAAGTGTCTCCTCTAAATTTAATGAAGAGTCTTCTGTTTCAAGTCGATTGTCTATATCTAAAAAAGAAGACTGTCTCGCTTCAAACACGTCTAAAGGACCAATAAGTTCTTCTTTCATTGTCTTGAAATTCGGTAGAAAGACGATGCTGCTTTATCAGGAAAACCACACTTTATGAAACAATTATAAGGCCATCTGTTGGTTTTATTGGTTGGACAAATACGATAATCAACAATCAACATGATCATGGCTAAAATATTGTTACGAAACGCTGGACAGTCTGTATCGTAAACGTGTATAAGTGTAATGGGTGTAACGTGTCTTATCAATCCGTCGTCGCTTTGGAACGTAACTTACGCTGATAATGTCCGTTGCGAACGTACGAATAACCAGATATCGAAGTCCTTACCTGTTGTTCACCAGGGGTGTAAAAATCCCGGGTGGCGCCAAATTGTTTAATTAAAACAATTAAAAAATTTTATGATGATACGACAAGCGCAGCTCAGGCGGTGTGGAGAATTCAATTTGTTCCTGCCTCGACTTGGCCGTCTGAATCGGGCCAGTAGTTCATTGCGTTGGCTATATGAGCGCTTGCCGTCAATACTAACTGTTCTCTAAAATGTACACAAATTATAATACACCATCCTAATGAAATTACAACACAGTGGTTACACTCAGTACTTGTTTATTATTTGTTGATTATTAATTATTCAGGTTAATACAAATTATGTTTTCTTTTGTAATACATTTGCACCGGTAATTTATATGAGACAAATTCTCTGGGTATGACAAATCGATCATTGAACGTAACAGACATTCAAGTATGGCGTCTGTCGAAGTAGTATACAAATATTTTCGTTCAAACGTCTTGGATTCTTGTGATTACGTTAAAAGGATTATTAATGTTTACAACAATAAAAATACACTACCTTGCATCAGTTATACTTAAATAATATACTGTGTAGTTATAACTTGTTCTTGGAGTGTAGTAAAAGTGTTTCAAAATTTCGTAAACTAACAACAGGTTAACGTTACAAGTTGACAAATTTTCAGTGTCTTAGTTTTTTATTTTAATCTTTGAAAGAAATTATACGCAGTTTAGTGAGAGTTCAGATTACTGTGAGAAATATTTAAAGTGAGTTCATTCGGAAATTTGGGTAATTTAAATGATACTTAACACATCAGTAGACTGGGCGTGCTCAGTTGATCTGTTAATAAGGAATTAGGCTGCAATCATATTTAATTTTCAATTGTCTAGGGCGTCTGGCATCTTTTTCAAATTAATCGGAGCAATTTATTCATTTCTTTTTTATTTGATTGGTTTTCGACATCAGTTAAATGGTTTCAGTCATCGTCTGCTTCCGTCTTGTTCAGTTGCGGTAATTTCGTTTACTATTTTGATATTTTAAATTAGAATTTTGATCGTTCAAGATTTGGCGTCTATTCAGCAAGAGCGTCACATTACGAGTAAAGAAATCTAACGGTAAATTCGTAACCAACCGTCTGTCGTCATGGTTACCAATTAATTCTGGTTGGTTAATTTTGACTTATAACCATTGTTATCAAATTTGAATTTTTATTCAAAATATCTGTATCTCTTCTGATTGCTTTTATTCTTCGGTCTTCTTCCCTAAATATTAAATATTGTCACTACTGTTATTATTTCCTTTCAAAGATTATTTTGATATCCCTTAAGGTCGGGTTCTTCAAAATATTAATGTTTGTACATATATTTTAATATTTGGTAATTACATATCTCCTTTAATTTAAGTCCTTATTCTAACATTTTTCTTTTAAAATGATTTACAAATTATTCTTGGCTTTTTACTCGCCTTGAATTTGTTAGTTTCCTAGTTGATTTTATACAATTTGCAGTTATTTGTTAATGACAGTTAGGCATTTCCTAGGCCTAAGTAGCCATTGATTATTTTTACCTATTTTATACAAATTATACATCCTTTTACTATAAAGTGTTTTGTTTTGTTGTTATAATTGATTCGTTTATTGGTTATTGTGTCTTGAATTTGTTTGTGTACTGATTATGTGTCACGATTATTTTCTATATCTTGGCTTGTCAATTATTTCCTAACTGATTTTCTAGTGTTTATTATTTCTGAATTGATTTATTTGCTTATTTATTTGACTTGCCATTGTCAACAATATGGCTATTATTTACTATTCTTTATTACATAAAATATAACACCTAGGCCTATGGACTGTATGCTTCATTCAGCCATATCCCATTCATAAATTTAAATGAACAATTCTTTACCAGTTATTAGGTACTGTTGGTTTAACATACATTTCATTCCTTTACTATTATTTTGGGTGAGAAACATCATCACTCCTTTCAAACTTACTTAATCTATTATCCCTTATAACATAGGGTGTTTATTGATTGCACTCTTAATTTCTTATTTATTTACTAATATCTTTCTCCAATCCATGGTAACACAAACTGTTTACCTCACATGGGCTTTCTCCCCTGAATAACATCGTATCCTTCATTTATATCTAATCTTAATACTATTTTTAATTACCATTAACTATATAATTCTTATAAGTTCACTATTAAATCATTTAGTGTTTTATCATTGATTTCCAAAGTGTTTTCTTATCTATTACTATGTTTATCATACTATCATTTACAATATCCTTTTTTATTCATCACTATCACTTTTAACTAATTAGCGTTTATCACTGATTCACTCATTATTTTGGGGTTTTTACACTTTCACTATTGGCACTTCTTAAACTTTTTATTTTAAGTGTTTATTAGTGGGTAATCCCTATTATTATTTTTCTTTGTCACTTAGTTACTTTCAGTTTATTTCTCACTATCTCACTAACTCTCTCTTTCTTTACAAATATTATTTATATCTAATAAGTTCATGTCTTTCTAGATTTCTTACTTACATATACTCCTAATTCTTGGGTTAGTGTATTTTTATTTATCGGGGTTTTATTAACTATGAATTACATTTGTCATTTAGTATTAAATGATATTATACATGATAGTATATTAATATACTAAGATTTATTTTTTATATTGGTTATTTACTGATTTCGTTTCCTTTATGATATTTGATTGAATCATTTCTCCCTTCCCTATTCTATACTATATGTCTGTGTTTTATCATCTTGTTTCACATTATTTTCTTTATAGTTTGTTTGTTCCATTTTTATTTTCATTTTTCTTCTCCTTCACTTCCATCTTGTTTCACTTTATTTTAGTTTTTATCTGGCCAATCTCTGGGGTGGGGTCAAAGTCATTTGTCTGTCAGTCTAGTCTGTAATTTTATTTAAAAATCACTTTTGGTTTACTATTCTTCCTCCTTCTTTCTTAATTACATTTTATATTTTTATTATTTATTTATTAACATATATTACTTTTTTGCATTTCTTACATACTTATAGATATCAAATATGATCTGAATTTGGCGATGTTATAATATTCACAATTTTATTGGGTACAACAGCGAACGGTTTTTCGATGTTATCGATGTTGTGAACTTTTTATGATTTTTTATGATTCATTCATCTAAAGGTTAAAAAACACTTGTAGTATTCGGAGGCAGAAATATGTGCTTTGTGTTAGTACACTGTAAATTACCAAGATGCGCCGCGGCATTATCCAAAAATTAAACTACATTCCTTTTTTCTTCCCTCATTTTACTATCAATCTTTGGTAACCATTCACTCATTATTTCCTTCTCAATCCATTATTTTCTGTTTGAACGCCAGTCTATTTGTAAAGTACTGATATTAACACAAAAGAAGCAACGTGTTTTTTTTGCAAGCCCAATTATTAAAGGTTGTTCAAATTATTCAACCATGTTTACACACAACAAAATACTGCCAGATACCACATGCCCGATCACTTGATACCACCAACGTTTTCACCGGCAAAGTTTGATAAAGGATCCGGTCTCGTCGACCCCTTTATGGTACCTGGACTTCACCGATATTCACCGATCCAGTTTCTTCTGATGAATTTTTGTAGAAAATTGTGTTGCGTTTTCGAAATTTATTAAGCCATCCAGAAAAAGTTTATAAAACCCTTTTCCTTACTAACTTCATACGTTTTTTCTTGAATTAAAAGCCCGAAAATTGGATTTTATTAGCTCTTGCTCTTCACAACCGTTCGCATGTAATTGAATCGATTACTAGTCCTTTTGTTTTTGGAAATTTTTTTCTTCTTCTTCTTGATTTCTATTTTTCAGCCGGCAGTCCAACTGCTTTTGGACTTTAAGATTTCGTTTATTTGTGTTTTACCAACACCAACCTTTGTTTCTGCAACTCGAACAGTCTAAGCTGTTTTTTCACACGCTTTAATAACGTCAACTTTGTCTTTTAACTTTAAACGCTTGCGTATCTGAGACATTTTCGAAACAACGGTATCGTAACGGGATACAATACGTCCGAACCATTCGCTGATAATAATAACTGATGAAATACGTTTTCTACGAAAGCGAACTTTTTGTAATGTGCCGGTACTGTACAGTAAAAAACCGATAGCAGGAAATATAAATATTAATCGCGATTTGATGAAAAACACCATAACACAGCCTGAATTGTATGAATTGTAGTTAGTCAACTGTTTGGCGCCTTGATAAACGTTACAATAATTGCGGTTTGAAGGATTTTTCCGACCTCCGACCTGTCTGCTCCAGAAAGGTCATAAATTTTGCTGTGTCAGCTCTCCGCACCGTTTTTAAGAAAAATCGCAATTTTGGAAGCCCCGTCCATTAAAATACATAAAGATTAGAAAGGTAATTTCAAAACTGTCCTTTGTACACTGTTGTTTGCTTTCTGGAGTGAACACCAAACAAAGATTTTACTGTAATTAAGTTTATTGTAGTCAAAAGATAATTTATTTAAAGCATGTCTAATTCTAACCACGACACATTTACATTTATGGACGCTAATAATTTTAATGTTAGAAGTTACAGATTGCACAAGACATAAATGACATGCCTAACTGAAAAACTGAACAGACAAGCCAGTATTAACGTGATATTAAAAAACTTCATAAAATACGAATCCATTAAATTGTAAACTTAGAAGTGGAAAAATTTGAATAAGATCAAAAAAGACTTGGTAGGATCCGTATCGTTCACACTTCAAGACTTCTTCAACCTATCACGACAAACACGCTGGTATAAAAAAATGCGTAATAAAGTTAATAAATGTGTAATTTATAATATTTATTACGCATTTTAATAAATGTGTAATAAAATGTGTAATAAATACTTGTTTGTACAAAACACGCATATACGAATATATATTTAGTAGATAAAGTAATTCTAAATTATTCATTTGTTTTCACATTATAAGTTATTTGAGCCATTGCATAATAGAATAAGATGTTTTATTGAATCGAATTCTGAGATCCCGATCGTGAGTCTGTGTTTATGACACCTCTTTACTGAATCAATCGCCTAATTTAATCAATTACACAAAAATACTAACCTGTTTATACTGTATGGATAAATCACTACTTTACGAATAGAAAATATGTAGCTACAAAATATAAAGCAACATAATATCGAAAACAAACAAAAAGTGATGAAATAATGTGACCACTTACAGTTTAATACTGGATTTTAAATAATTCGGGTAATCAATACTGGGCGTATACAGCGCGTTTGGAGTGTCCAGCATAAAGTAAAATGCGCAGAGCAAGTTCTTAAGGGTACCCACAGGAATCTGTAAATTTGGTTCGGTTTTGTTCAATTCTCAAGGGATTGCGTCCTAATCCAAGAGAGTAGCCATTGTCGTGTTTCTGTCCAGCCAAACGCTGTACTAACCCCTCCTTTAAATGTACTAAGATGCATTTCACAAATTGTTTTGTACCACCACAAGCACATCTCAATTCTCATTACGTGTGTCGCGTCTATTTGCTACGACAAATTTGAAACGCTAAATATAGCAACAATTGAATGAAGTAACAGGTTACGAACATTTAAATAAATGTTATAACCAATAATACTGATATTAAGAACAATAACGTAGAAAGTATAATATTTAAATAAGCTCACTAAGTAATATTTCATTTAATTAAGTTACTTCCATTATCACTTCAACTACAATACTTAAATTTATATAAAAATATATTTATTTTCCTTAATAAATGTAAGAATTTTTTAAATATTAATTAATTACAAAGTAAAAAGACTTATTTAATTATTTATTGGTAAACTGAATTCATTTGTTGTCTTAGTTGAAGTACATAATGACTTTTGTTAGCGAATACATTTTTAGCTTAAAAAACAACGTTTTATTGTCGTCCTATTACCTTACGGCTTGTTGCCATTACGTCTTGTTGCCATTACGGCTTGTTGCCATTACGGCTTGTTGCCATTACGGCTTGTTGCCATAACGGCTTGTTGCTATTACGTCTTGTTGCCATTACGGCTTGTTGCCATTCGTCACAACCGGATTAGAAACATAGTCATATATTGCCCATCGGGAAGTTCCCGTGTATATTAAGCAACAAGTCAGTGCTAGCATCTAAGTTGCTGCCTAGAATGTGTACAATCGTTGATAGTTAGGGAAGGTCTCTGGTTAGCAACATCGATATGGTCGTATTTCAATCTCCAGACGTTTCTGGCGTGACTAGGCATCAAGCAGCAAATGCTGTAAGGTCGCGTATTTGCCGCACATGAAAACCCTGTCTGGTCCGGCGGTTTAATTAGTCTCTTTGTAAGTGCATCCATAAGTTCACTTGTTGATTGAGCAAGCAAACTTGACAGTAGAACAAACTTGTGTCAGAGACTATTGGCTATGGCAAAACAAAAGAAAAACAACATTTGATTCAAAAGAATATTAAATTAAACTGTAATCACAAAAAACTTTAGTAGTACTTCTCGAGAAAACATTTAAAAGTATGAACTTCAAAATGAACAGAACGTTTTCTAATACATTCTTCTAACGGTGACTGGAGCACAGAGACTGACTTGTTGTTTAGCTAGTGACGTATAGATCAACGTCGTTTAGGAAACCGAAGATGCTTGCAATTACGAACTAAACTCCGTTTTTAATCTTATTAGCCTATGAAATGGGAAATAAGTCCGCTGTTTCATACACTGTGTGACAAAGCGTGAGTCAAGAATACAATGTAAGTTGTCGTCTTCTAGGCAGCGATTGAAATAAAACGCTCGTATCATTGTCGCCACCTTTTTATTTATCATACCACAAATAACTTTTCACAAGTAAATATCTTAATGTGATATTTTTTCTCTAATTATAATATAATATAAATCTTACCCTTCTATGCAATTATATCCTGTAGCTCCAAGTTGTTGGTGCCAATTTATGTAATGTGAAATAAAAAATTTAACTCTTGTTCAGTCTTGTCTTATTTTCAATAAATTTTATTATTCTTTTCTTTTTAACGAATATTGACATTTATTAACATGCAATGCCCTTCTCTTCAGTTAGTAGATCCTTAAGGTTCGATAACATAAAAACTCTTTCTCAGGGTTAATACAAAAATTAAAGTTGATGTACAGTCAAAGTCATACATATGATAGAAAATATAATAATTATAAATCGGTTTCAGTAATGTGATGTTGCGTTTGTGTGTTGGGTCATGGGTTCTTTGGATTATACAAAAGAAACAATTTAATCAAATCTGAACAACTAATAAAAAAATTACAATGAGAAAATAAAATTAATAATCAGAATGTTTATAGTGTTTTTGTTATATCATTTCACTGTTCTAGTGCTTTAAATTGAATAATGATTGAACAAATGTATGTTTTAGCATAATAGAACAATCTCACCAAATTGTAGTTTAGTTTACAGATTATTTTCTTGTTAGAATTCTTCTGGCCTTCAGTTTTCCGTGTATTATATTAAGCCATTATTCTTCTCATTATTTCCGGAGTTTTCCTTCATTAATTTACTGTGTAACATTATTTTTTAGTAAAAATGTCCAGCTTCGAATTATATCTGTTCTGGTTTATTTTCCAAATTCAACAACAATAAGATTCCTTTTAATCTCTAGGTTCACTTAGTAAAGCTCTTGGCTCCACGAAATTTTTTGTGGGTCACAGGATTGTTTTTATACCCTATAATTAACACGATTCATTTGAATCTTATTTTTACTCGTCTCTGATGCACATAATTAGTTTCTAGGGATATATTCCACTAGTTTTAATTATTGTACACCTTGTTTAATCTTATTATATTAGCTAAATAGTTGTTTTATATAAATTGTATGTGTTATTCACTGTTTATATTATAACCAGGTCTATTTCCTATGCACTTTCACTATACACTGTCTTTTAACGTTAATCACCGTTATTTTCGTTATTTCCACTTTCTTACGTTAGGTAGTTTGTGATTATTGTTTAATATTATTTTAATTGCTTTTTTATATCACTTCGTAGTGCAATTACACAAAATAACTGCTTGAGTTTCGCAGACCTCTCTATAGTTTAATAGGCTTATACAATAACAAATGTGTTTTTACTTACTTCCTAACTGGTTAACATTTATACACTATATTTCTATTTAGTAACAATTAATTACATTTTTATTATCATTAGATCTTACCTCATGGGTGTAGTAGTCATAGTCATGTCGTCTGATACTCTTGTCATTTTCATTAAATTAATTAATTAACAGTTTTCATCTCCTATTTCCATTGTATGTACTTATTATAATATTTCCCTTTTGTTTTTTATTACCTTTTACTCCTTGACATTATTATTTATTTTTAAATAGTTACATTTTATTTTAATTTCTTTATTTTGTTAACTTAATTTTTTGTACTTTTCTGCGTATTATCTGTAAGAACGATTGCGTTTAGGCATAATTCACAACGAATTTTGATGATTAATTTATATTTATTGTAGGGCGTAATCTTGTTATGTTACAATATTTAACACGGAAAATACAAATACGATTCACAACTGTGATAACAACTATATTAACACAATCGTAATTTATACATACAAAAAAGGATAAACATAAAACACATGTATAGATAGATATAACAAACACTCAAATATAAAATTGATCCACAAATGTGGTATCAAACACACGCACTAACTCACTAATCGAACTCTCAATAAATACGGACTGTTGATTGCGTCTACTACTGTTTATATAATATTCGTAATGACGTCTGATGTCCGTTCGAAGCACAGAAACTAGAACATTGTAGAACAAACTACATTAACAATAAATGTAAAATAGTGCACTGATACAGAACGTTCCAGTGTATTCCATAAATAGTGACCCTATAAATAGTGAGCATCAACCTACACACTTAACCTAGTATTATCGTAATGACAATTAGTTTTAAGAATATTAATCAATATCACATATTATATTATAAATATTCGTAATGTTACTTAGAATGTGAGTTGGGGTTTCTCTAGTATATAACAAAGTTGCCGTCTTATGTGTTCAGGATAATTTTGTTGTCGCTTTAAATTTAAAAAATAAACGGTTTTAATTCATATTTTTATTACCTAAGTTTTATTTCCCTCTTCAAATTAAATTATTTACAAATACAGCCTACATATAAAATCAATCATTATCACTGCTTCGAAGTTCTTCTTTTCGATCAAAAACGGTGTAAAAATATATGTTGCAGAGAAATACTGCTACACAGACTGTTTCATTACGGACGCTTTCTTTTCGTTTAGAGATACAAGGTACTTAAATGAATTTATCCATTCATTCAGTCATTATTTTAGTACAATTTAAATTCCACTTTTTTTCAGCTTAACTCTCTCTTCGCACCTTTTTCTCTTGCACCCTTAAAATGTACGGACGGCTCAGCTTGGAATATGGCTAAAGTCTAGGCATAAATATGTCGTCTTTACACAATCTAAATTAGTAATTCCTTCGACTATACTACTCTGTTCAAAAACCTAATCTCACACATTGCTTGTCTCGATACAACTAGAAGTTCATGCTGCGACATATGATTGTAAATACTAGTACACATGCGCGCGCGTTTGAAGTCTGGAGCATATAGAACTCAGGTGACTGCGGAATACCGACGTTCTCGGAGTGACTGCCGCATTTCGCGCTGTTTCGGGGGATGCAGTGTGCATTATCGCATGAATGTTATCAATCCACATATTGGCGACGAAGCGGCAAAGGATGTATGAGCAATGCTCGACAACAGAAATTTCTAGGAGTGCCGTGTCTCTTGAGGAGAGAAAACGTAGCCATGAACATTGGCAAACAGAATTGGACAACTCGCATACGCGTAGACCTCATCGTCTCACTCAAAATGTGTGAGGCGTGTTATGTATGCTAGGCTACATAACACGCCTTTTGGGTGGGGGGCACGGAGATTCCGAGATAATTTGGAAAAATTCGAACCTGAGCAGAATTTAAGTTGCCCACACTGTCATGATATATTGATGATTAAAATAGGTATTTTAATTGTACCCGTTTCAATAAGGCGCAAGAAAAATTTCCGGCACCATTCCCACAGTAACCATTGAATTCCGAAAGCATTGTGTAATGTATGCTGGCATCTAACAACATAGTTGAATGTTGTGTGTGGATTTGTTGATGTGAATTATGATGAAGAAGCTCAGGCGTGCAGAAGGACAAAGGAGTCTCTAGCTAGCATTATGGTAAAATGGTTACATGGTATTTCTAAAAATCCAGTCAAATTATACGCAGTGCTACAGTTGAGATTTACCTCCGCGAAATAATGACTAAATTAATTCCATGGGGTTAGTATAATCAGGGTCAGTGTTTAAGGAGGAAATTTTTAGCGGATAGATTGATTCCTGAGTTGTACCACGTTGGCAATAAATACGGCCATTCTGGGTATGCATATTTACTTTTACCTCTTTCCACTGAAAACACGCACACAAAACCACATACGCTTTACACATAATCATGGGTATGATTACATTCTGATACACACTCACACTTAGGTGTGTGTGTTGCATAAGCTCAATGTGATTTACTCCGTAAAAGTAGTTAGCAGATTCAGGTATTCATAGATCATACACAGTTCATATAGCAACAAAAATACATTCTTAAAACCGTTTGAAGACGTAACACAACCAAAGGATAGAGGTACTCTTGTTAAAACGGTTTTAGTATCTTCGTAAAAGTAACGTCTGTTTCGGAGTTTGAAGACACGTACACAGAACTAACCACATGGTCTGAAATGTACTGGGAGATAATGCAAGTTGAGTTGGTAAAATTAATTATTCGTAACGTTGATACAAAGCGTGTCTACTTCTTGCCCTTATCGACAAACATACACATGGCTCTGTTCTGTTTACTGAGAGGGAACGTTCATCCCTTATAACAATGAAGGTGGAAATGAAAGTCAAACACTTAACGAAAGCAAAGGTGTTTTGCTAAAAGGATAGCCACTGTATTTTAATTTCTAACTATACATCTTTAATAGGAAAGCGCGTCAGAAGCAGGAGGGAGTTGAAGCAAGCAGAAGCATGACAGTGAGTTGTTTATAACGTCCCCAGAGATTGTGACAAGGCCAAATCAAACACCGACTGTCCACGTCTGCTGTGATTGTAATTTCAGTACACTGTTTGCCCAAGTAAGTGACCACGTTTTAATTGGAATTGTTTGAACGTTGTTGCTGCTTCCCAACCAGTACACTGTATAAAAAAATACATAGTACGTAACCACAAAAAATAACACAAAAGAGAGAGAGACTTCCTCATACAAACTTACGTCCGTACATACAAACAACAATAACGTTGACAACATATTGTTTTTAAGCATTACCACTGTAACATAATATAGAGACAGAGAAAAGCAGAGAATTTTATATAGTTTTTTATGACTGTTGTAGCTTACATTATAATGTACCAACTGAGAATTGGATCATGGTTAACAGATCAACAGGATACTTGAGAATATCAACAAGAACGGACTGCGACCTGCGACTTAAGGAATGTTTAATGATCTGTGAACTTGGGTGACCTCTTTGGCGCCAAAAAAAAAAAAACAAACAAACCGTATACGCCAGTGTACCTTGGAGTTCCGTGTGCATAATTGATTTGGCTCCAACACCAGACTACTTGCCTATACATACGGTTCGGAAATACAGATAGGAAAACTCAAGCGTACACTTTTTATTTTGAACTCGATGCCTCTTCTTCCCTTGCTTTTTATTCAGGTTTCAGAGTATCTTGTGCTCATTTTATTGGAATTGTTAAGTAATTGTTGTTGTGGGGTTGTAAGTGTTAAGTATTTTGTTAAGTAATTGTTAAGTAAGTAATGTTCGACAAAACAAAAGCAAAATTCAACACCCCAACACAATTGAATGTAGGTTGTAAGTAAAAAAGAATATTAAAGGAAATTAGGTAGGTTGATCAGGATATGAGTAAATGGGAAAAGCTGTAAAACTGACTGGTTTTCAAAAGCCATTCATTAGATTATTAAACCACTTACCTATATGATGGAACATACTTTTTTCTATTTATGAGTCAACCATTGTTTCTTTTCCTTTCTTATTTCAGGCATTACACACGCGCGAACGCCTACACACCCCCACACACCTACACCACATTTATGTAACAATTTTGTAAGTGTATAGCCTACATGTATACGCTTTACAGGTAATGTATTCTGTTTGTTCGTTGTACTTTGTGATTGCAAAGCCGTTGAGCGATGTAGTTATCAGACCAACACCAGCTAATGACAACTTATTTACACGTACCTACACTTATTTACACAAGACTCTTTTAACTTTGTATTTAGCTTTGACGTGTAAGACGCCTTACTGACAAAACGTCTTGTGTCAATAAAATTGTTTGACTGTAGCTGCTTGATGTTGGATTATTCGTAAATACTAGAAACTCTGACAGTTTCTAAATCCGTCGTCAACTACAGCTCCGTCTAATACGCGCAGTCTCTCTCTCTCTCTCACTCTCTCTCTCTCTCTCTCTCTCTCTCTCTCTCTCTCTCTCTCTCTCTCTCTCTCTCTCTCTCTCTCTCTTGGCGAATGTAAGCGAATTTCCGTTGCTCGCACTACGTATATTTCAAGTGACAACTTTTATCGAAACAAATTTAAGAAAGGTTATTCCTTAAACTCGCCTGTTCTGATTTACAACTTGTTACATAACTGCTTAGTAAATAAATTTTTATAGTAATATTGGATACGATGAAATGCATGTCTGTAGGATTTAACTTTTTTTCGGTGGATATTTAAATTTATGAATCCTAAAATTATAAAGGAAGTTTCTTTAAAATGGCACCCTTCAATTTAGTACTGGGTAATTCTATAAATATCAAGATAACAAATTATATTGTTGTTTATTATAATTGGCAAAACAAGACGTAGATTTACTTGACTTCATCGATGTTGCAGTTCAAGCTAGGAGATGAATTCACAGACATCACCAGCATGACACTGATAAAACACATACCACACATACCACACAAAGGCAAAATAATGAATATACTGGAAAACTTACAAAAAATAAAACACAAGGCAAACTAATACCAGAACAAATACAAATCAACAGAAAACACGACACAATATTTAAAACAATTAAAAGCATTTTTAAAAACACAGTAAACATTGGAAACAATAAAAAATATACCACACCTACACACAATAACACCAGTGTAAATTATCGAAAGCCAACAGGAAGCCATAGCAACAACCGACCTGGACACAAGTTTTCAACAAGACAAAAACTAAGATGGCTGAAGATGGTAAAAATATTTTATGCCCAAAGCATGTTCCAAGTAAGGAAAACAGTAAGATATATCTTGAATGAAAAATTGTAGTAAATATTCATTTTTGTTTTAGTTACTGCTATGCAACCTTCGAGGAGGTCACACATTCCTTATCAGAGTGTGCAAGACACACGAGTATATTCATATTAGGGAGACTAATATGGCTAGCACTGCTTTGCTGTACAACGTCCTTGCATCTGGTTGATAATGTTAAACTGCTTGAATATCACCTTTGTCGGTCAATATTATGTTCCTACTTCGAAAATAGGTTGTTTAACTGAACATTGAATATAGGCCTTAGCTGAAATTCTCATTTCTAACGTTTCAACGTGTGTATTGCAACGTTACAAGTATTATAAAATGAATGCACTTCATCCCATGTACCTAACGCAACTGTATAGTGTTAATTACCGGCTAGGTCGTAGGAGTTTTGTGAGTTCGTTGCGTTAAGTATTGCAACGAAACTTAGGTTGCACAATAAACTTATTTTTGAATAGAGGATTGATGACATGAAATAATTAATTAAAACATTAGAAATGAATCAATCAACGGTTTATTAAAAATTGAAAGAAAATTTAATTGATTATTAAAAATTAAAAACTTAAAATTCAGAATACATTTTCGTATAAGGTTATAAAATATAGTCATAAATATTTAAACATATGTGTTAAACAAATTATAAAATTCTTTTAAATTGCTTGGGTGTCTGGCTCTGAAGCATTATTAAAATTTGAACTCATAGCAAATCATCTATAAAAGTAATATTAACTTTATCAAATAAAAATTGAATGTTTGCTATTAATATTTCAATAAAATAATATTTACATTAAGAATAATTATTATTTATAAATTATACACCCAATTTTTAAATTAAAGAGAATAAAATTATTTTTTAACACCAACTTGCAATTACCTCTTTTACAGTTTTGAATATTTACACTATTTACACTTATGTATTTGTATTACTTTGTTAGCTCATATTCTGTTCTTTATAAGTTCTTCCTTTGTTTAACACAAAATATAATTGTTAATTTGTCACCTGCGTATTGTTGGAGTTACCGTTGCGAAGCTATTATTCCGTGCGTGTGTACGTGTATAGAGTGTGGGTCTCCTTAATGATGACAGTGACGACGACGACGACGACGATGATGATGATGATGATGATGATGAGTTCAAGTCGCTGATCAAACGGACATAGTGTCACCGTGTGTAACTTCTTAGCGTCTGTTCTCTGTCGATTAGCAAATGGTCATAGTGTCCCCGTGTGTAACTTCTTAGCGTCTGTCCTCGTCAAAATTGCCGGTGGTATTTATAGTAGACAGCGATTCTAACTTTTCAGATAATGTTCAGTTTGGTCAGTTCCTGCATGGCGTCCTTTTTAACTTATCACTTTTTTTCTGTTTTCGCGTTAACGTAAACTTGATCTTTAGGCAAGTGGTTGTATTGTCTTTGTAATTTTTCACTCGTCATTTACATATAACATACTTGTTAATTGCTAACTAACTGCGGTAGTAATTAACTTGTATAACGTTTTTATTATTGTACTTTTCTGCAATCATTTAGCATCACCATATTCGTTTAAATGTACTTATTCTAATGGCGTTTTCAGAATTCTGATATGTCTTTTCTAACAGGTAAAAAACATATTTCTTTATTTTCATTAATCATATAAATACCTGATTTAATAATACAAACCAAAAATTCATACGTACACAAAGACATCTCCCCTATCGCAGTATAATGTAGGTCTGGGCTGGATCACACACACAGACAAACATACATACATACGGCTTAAACTATAAACACTCAGTCGGGTCAAGTGTTCACTTTCGACAGGCTTCAGCATGTTACCCCTGTACTTACAAGCACTAATTTATAAAACAATTTGTCATATTTTCTCTACACTAATTATTTACAAAACACTGCCCTGGGTAAATATGCAGATACATCCATTGTTGCAATATAAATATTATTTGAGCTCTAGTAAGGCTAATATGACCATTAGGCATGTCTACCGATGCACACGCATGTGAAACATAAGACGCGACAGAGCGGGATAAACACTTTCTACAGACAAATGAGGGGAGATGTTGAGGAGTCACACGTCGAGACACAAATGAGAAGATACGACCTGGACTGAAGTATACGAGATATTGAGGGTAGAATACGTAAATGCCGAGTATGTGTACAGCGCGGCACGTCAGTAAATATTGTCTGTTGCTCTTAAATATATTGAAAGAGAAATTTAAGAAGACTGTTTAACCGTTAAACAACAATCTATGGAGCATGCTGATTTTGTAATTCTTTTCCGTAAAACGTTTTACCATTGCTGAGACGTTGATTAGTTTTGTTGAGTTATGTTTGTCGAATATATTAAACACTATACTGAGACACACTTTGAAACTTTATTATTGGCTAATCCTCAGAAGATAAAAGTTAGGATGTGTTGTAATTAATTATTTATTATTATTTAATTGATTAATTAATGTTTATTTATTTATTTATTTATTTTAATTAATTAAATTGCAAAACTATGAAGATATCTAGTTTTTGATATTAATACGTTTGTCGGAGTTCTTCGTTATAAAAATATAATGGTTTTAGTAAAATTTATATTTACAGTCCATTTCTGTAAGTAACGAACTAAAACCATAAAACTGTAACATTCAACTAATAACGTGCATCAGTCCCTTCATAACATACTAGTAATTTATTGTATGTGAAACGTATAACACCGCTAGTTCAGTGTGAATGTCTGCTTGAAGAGTCGTTTTTGTTAATTTAGACAGTCTACGGAGCAACAAAAGATTCGTGTTTCAAAGATGTGTAAAAGGAGAGTCGTCTGTCGGGTAGGGGAGCCGGGTTGTCTGAAAGCGTTAGTAAGAAACGTAGAATGTCAGTTTGTTGTCTTTTTTCAGACAAAAACAAAACATAATAAATGTCGTAGAGACAATTGTCCAGATGTGTCTCTCACACAGACACTACCCTTTTGTTCCCTTGAATGCAAAGCCAGTTGTTTTTCCTTTTCCGTTGTGTTTATTCTAGTAAAATGCATACTTTACTTAACTTAATCATCATTTTATATACCTTGGAAAACATTAGCAAAACGTTTTTAATTACAAAAATGGTGTACATTTAAAGTGTAATTATTATGATAAATGGCAAACTTGTTACCTATCTTGGCTTACCTGAAGACAAGCCGGGAACAGATATTAAAATAGTTTACAACGTTAGCTTACATTTACCCCGACGAATATATTATCGCTTTCGTCCGCTACCAATGTATTATAAATAATTGGTTTAACATCAATTCAGTTCACTTCACGTTTAAATTCTAAGAATCACATCTCGACAGTCTCTCACAATTTGAACTTTTCGTGAACGAAATAACGTAACTAAATATTAATTTAAAATATTTATGTAATTAGCTTTTAGTCTCAAATCAATTGTGCATAAAGTTCACTTCTGATAATTTGTATATTATTTATCTTAAACTAATACATTATACCATGGGCGAAGGCAGGGGTGATTTTGGTGTAGATGGGGTTCAAACCCTCTCCGACAGTAAACTAACAAAGCGTAATATTGTCACAATTTATGTTTCTTATACGAATAAGCACAAATAATTAATTCTGTGCATCTGTAGACATGTAGTGAAGGATGTGAGAACATGATATTTATTTACCCCCTCCACTTTTCATAGACCCCTCAAATGAATGTCTATATACTCCTGTCCATTTCACAGGCTTACATTTTTCAGTAGTTTTAGTTGTTAGTTTTTATACTGCCAACCTGTTGACCTTTAGTACCCTTGTGTTTCATCTCCAAGTGGTAATGCCACAGTTCGTTTGAGGATGCCATTCAGTATAGTTCTACAAATAAGTCATAACTGATGTCTTCTATATTTCTGTAATTAAATATAACTGAAGTTAACGATGACAGAGTAGCCCACTGGAAGACACAATTTGAGCATATGTTCACACATACGGTACTCAAGGTTGAGTCACTCCAACTCCGTCTACTGTTGCAGCAAAATAACAGCCTGGCTTAGATAAACGGGCCTCAGTCAGTGACAACGCGGCTTCTACACGTGAACACAGACAACTCACCTCCCACCGTACAGCCCCGTCATTGCACGTGATTCCCTCTGGTGATGGTTTAGTATGAGCTGGACTACCGTTAGAGGGAAAACACATATGATGTACACACACGACATGTGTGTGGTTGTGACACATTTATTTGAAAATATAACATTTCTCCTTTTGTAAATTAAACAGTTTTTAAAAATGTATTCTTCCCTAAATTAATTTTAAATTTATCGAAACCGTACTGTCCTTCAATACAATTTAAATAAAGAAGTTCTTTGCTGATCAAAATATACAATCAATTAATTAAACAATTATTGATCTATAGACATGTAAAACACAAATGTTTTGTAAACTGAATTAATGCTTTTCAACTTATTTCAGCTTGATGATTCTCTGAATCAATTTAAGTTTTTTTATAGTTAGTAGCCTATGATGTATGATGTAGCGTAGCAAAGACCTCAGTGATTTCAGTAGTCTGTTCCCGGTAGAAAAATTAAATCACTGCCCTATTCAAAATCTGGTAATGCTTCAGGATCGTTTAGTTCTTTTGTATGGTTAGACAAGTCTTGAAGCACAAGATACCGCCCGTACTCTGAGCGCCTTTTAACAAAGTGACCGTGCTGATAGCGCCATTCTATCCTTCTTGTTGTCTTTTGATCGGCGTAGCTACAAAATTGTACTTCGAGTCACAAGATTATTTTTAAGATTAACACCAACAATTATTGTAATCATTATTTATAATTATATATATTTTTTTTTTTCGGCAGGGCAGGTGAAAATCTCTATAGACACACTGGAGCCCCGTAGCTCCAGGTAGTGTGCGACTCTAACCCACTAAAAACACCTCCCTTTGCAACAACTGAGCGAGCCCAACAAGTTGCTTTTCTTTAATATTAATCACGGTTTATGGGGTAGAAGCCCACTGGCTGTTCCCCGGATTGAGATTATTGCCTTTCTCTCTTTTAGAGTTTTACAGATTTAAATGCACTAGTGTGTCACCAAATCTTGGGGCTTCAATCTATTAAGCCTTCTTAACGTGTGAGGAGCTTCTTCCACCACGCAAAGCATTTTTGGATTTATATGGGTCTGAATTCTCCTGTCATGGTTAACTGCATATTTTGTTACGATTTCACTGACATATTCTACTTTGAGATCTTTGTGCAGATTGACATTCCCATTATTGTAGAATGGGAAACTTTAACATATTACGTCAGCATAACAGGGGGCATCAACGATACTCCTAAGTACTTTGTTTTGAAAAGTTTGGATCATTTGAATGTTAGATTTCTTGGTGCATCCCCAAAGTTGTACACCATAAGTCCACACAGGTCTCAGCACTTGTTTATACAACAGCAATTTGTTTTCAACTGATAGTTGTGAATTCCTACCTAACAGCCAGTACAATTTCCTGAATTTTATGTTGAGTTCCTCTTTCTTTTTTTCACATGCTCCTTCCATTTAAGTTTTGCGTCCAGAGTCATACCCAAATACTTAGCAGTGTTAGAGTATGGCACTTCTTGTTCATTAATCTTTTGTATTTCTATTTTTCTGTTGGTAAAATTGGTTTGTATTGATTTCGTTTCATTAAGTTTGATCCTCCAGCGTCGAGTCCAATCCCATACCTCTGCGATTGAAGTTTGCAGTATATTGGCCGCTGTCTCGGCATCATTACCTACCGCCAGAACAGCAGTATCATCCGCAAAAGTCGCAACGGTTGTTTCCTCACTGTTTGGTAAATCTCTCGTCTATAACAAATACAAAATTGGACCCAATACGCTCCCTTGGGGAACTCCCGCGGATATTTTCTTTAAAGTTGAATATTCATCCTCATGCTTCACCCTAAAGTATCTTTCTGAGATGTAAGACTTTAGTATCAGATAGAATTCCTCTGGGAGATCCCTATGTAACTTGTACTCAAGCCCATGATGGACCCAAGCCTTATCAAAAGCCTGCGCTACATCCAGGAAGACGGCTGAGCAGAATATTATTATTATTATATATAACTATTATTACAGTAGAACTCCATTTATCCGAATCGCCAATTATCCGAATCGATATTAGGAAATTAAAACAAATGCAATTTCTAAAAAAAAAAAAAAAAAAAAAAAAAAAAAAAAAAAAAAAAAAAAAAAAAAAAAGTTTATTCAAACTGCAGTTGCCGTACTAACAAAAAACATCGTAATTAAATGAAATTCGTATAAGTCTGCGTAGCCATGCGTCATAGTTTACGTACTGATCAGTACAATGTTTCGTCGCCTACTGTTCGCGTTCTTAAAGTAGAATGTCAAGGACGCACCCATCCCTCTCCAGGTCGCTCACCTCTCTCACATTTACAGTTAAGCAGTGTCTTGCTGTCTATCGTGTGGTGTATGTCGTGCGTTCTGTTTACACAGCACCGTATTTTGCCAAGTTGTTTACATTTTGTGTTCGCGTAGTGTGTATATAAAATGTCTTCTAAAAGGAATCGTGTCGTATTGTCGATGACGGACAAAGTGAAAATAATTGAACAAATAAAAAAAGGAGTGTCTGGCAAATAATTAGCCGAAACTTATAATGTAGGTGCAGCCATAATTTCTGATATAAAAAGAAATAGTTCTTCGATTTTGAACTTTGTTTCTAATTTGAAAAGTGAAGATGGAATGGCGTCCAGAAAAGTGATGAGAACGGCTGAAAATGAACACCTAGAACATGCAGTTTTTAAATGGTTTTTACAGCAACGGTCACTTGGAAGTCCCCTCTCTGGCCCCTGTGTTTGTGGAAAAGCAGAAATGTTTGCTGAAAAGATGGGTGGTTTATCTGAATTTAAAGCTAGTAACGGTTGGCTACGTAATTTTAAGGCTAGGCATGGTTTTCGGGAGTTAGATTTGAGTGGAGAAACCTTTCTGCAGATAACAATGCAGCTGATAAGTTTATTGTTGAATTTAAAATCACAACTAAAAACTGCGATCCTGAAGTCGTGTACAATACCGATGAAACGGGACTTAATTGGAAAGCATTGCTCCGTAAAACTTTGGCTTCAAAAAGAGAAGCTCCTGGTGACAAAATTAGTAAAGAACGTGTGACATTGCTTACTTGTGCCAATTCAACGGGCAGTCATCGACTCCCATTGCTTTTAATATGAAAATCGAAAAATCCTAAGGCTTTCAAAGACGTTAGAAAGTTCTCGATCATATACAAAAGTTAACCGAAAGCGTGGATGATAGCAGCGTTGTTCTCAGAGTGGTTCGAGGAAACGTTTATTCCGGAGGTAAAAAAAAAAATATCAAAAGGAAGTGGAACAAAATGGAAATGTGTTGCTTCTTATTGATAACGCACCAACCCATCCTTCAGAGGATCTGTTGGAAAGAAGAAACGGACGTTTTAAAGTGCTCTTCCTGCCGGCAAATGTAAGGAGTTTGTTGCAACCGATGGATCAAGGCGTAATAGAGTGTATGAAATGACATTACAAAAGGCAACTTTTATCTAAGCTGCTGTTAGCAGATGAAGATGAAGAAGGTACAGTAGCATACCATAAGAAAATTGATTTAAAGGACTGTTGTTACACTATAGCCGAATCGTGGAATTTGATAAAAACCGTAACATTAAAGAGGGCATGGAATAAAATTAATGGAATTCCGACAAAACACAAATCCAGGAAGAAAAAGAAGGGACAATGAACAAGAAGGAAGAGGAAAACAGAACAAAAGAAAGTGTCGAAGAAAATGAAGCTGTATCAACTGAAGACATCCAGAAAATCATTGTACAAATTCCAAGTGTGACGTGGACGACATAAACGAGTGGTTGCAGTGCGATTCACCGGACCCTGGATATCAAATTTTGGACGATGAAGAAATTATCCAAAGTGTTAACGATGAATCTCAGCAGGTGGACGGAGACGATGACAACGTTGCTTCAGTTGAACCGGAAAAGGAAATTCCGGCGAGTGAGGCATTCGCTTGTTTTGACACTGCTTTAAAGTGGATGAAACGCCAGTCTGAATGCGATCATATGCAGCTTCTTGCCGTCAAGCGTTTGCGGGACCTGGCTGCACGCAAACGAATTTCTACGTCAAAACAATTAACTTTGTTTGACATTTTCAGTTGAAAAATTATAATTATGTGTGAGTATTATTTTTAATTATTTTGTAGTAAAAGTGAACTTTTGCAAAACACGTGTGATCTGGTTTTTATTAAGATAATGTACTCGCGTAATAAAAATAAACAAAAGTGATTTTTGAGCAACTTTCGCGTTTTCTTTCATAACATAACCTTTTTCTTATGTTTGTCCCAATTATCCGAATTTCTGCATATCCGAATTACGTCTGGCAATCATTAGTTCGGATAAATGGAGTTCTACTGTATTTTGATAAAACGTATGTCTTTTAATACGTACGAGATGAGCAAACATACCTAGATTATTATCAAATGGCGAAACATGTATAAATATACACTTACACATTTTTTTCACTACGAACAAGGTGGCCTACGTAGGCCTATTCGTGTTTAAGGACACATCTTGTACTGTACTACGTAAGATCAATGGCGTTATCTGAATTTGAGGAAATTAAGGTTAGTCGAATTTCACTAATTAGTAGTAGGAATTCGATCACTAATCACTACACCCTGCCTGAGTGGAGTCATAGAGTGGTCATTGACTACCAGTATTTTTATAGCTGGCCTTGTTATTCGCACATGGTTATTTATTTATTTTTTTATTTAATAGCATCAGCACTACCTATACAGCATTTAGCACTTTGTTGTGGTTTGACAATTATGATCAGAGTAACATTACCCGTTGTGAACTTTGAGGTTTCTCTTCTCTAAAAAAAAAGGTTATTACTTTGAAGAAAGGAAAGTCTCTCCTTTTTCATAAAGGCTGTCAGTACAGGGTTAAACATCCACATGATAATATTTTGTTCTAATTGTGTAATAAGGAATATAAATTAGCGTGGCGAGGCTCCAAAACAAGGAACGTAACATCGGACTATTAAAAATTCATAAAAACTCAGGGGTACGGGGATATTGGAAGAGATGTTATTGAAACGAGTATTTACCCAGTGATGTACGTTCTCTTGGAACATAA
This sequence comes from Magicicada septendecula, assembly GCA_034769895.1. Lineage (NCBI taxonomy): Eukaryota > Metazoa > Arthropoda > Insecta > Hemiptera > Cicadidae > Magicicada > Magicicada septendecula. The sequence continues at coordinate 651,154,980 of CM068368.1, read as the reverse complement.
AACATACGAAATACAAGCCTAACTTTCACTGTTCTGTTCTGAAGTAGAAAAGATGGTTTCTTCCAAGAGTGAAGCGTATTGCTGTAACAAAATTCTTTCCAGACGTGGATATATGTGGCTGATATTTTCAACTTACGATGTTTATGGCAAAAATTTCAATATGTAAGCGTCGACAGGAATTAATGACTATAGAGAAAGTGAAGAAGCATCTCTGACACCCAGGACGGCTGCAGCCATAGTTTCATGCTTGTTCATTTAAAAGAGGACGTGTTTAATTAAAGACACCTATCACGCCCACAGTGTGGGTCAGTCTGCCACTGTGTCATATAGCTATACAACACGCGCGCGTGCATGCACGAGCAAGTACATGTGATTATTTTATGTGTATATGTGTGTGTGTGCGTGTTTTTTTTATTATTAGAAACTGTCATGGAAGTATTTGTTTCATTTTAATTCGTAACATATTATTTTTATTTTTCATTGTATAAATATATAACATTCAAAAATGTAATATATGTTATTATGTTAGATAATGTTATATAAGGTTTTAAATATTTTATATAATATTTAATATGGATATTGTATACGAGGTGTTGGTAGCGGATTACGCACATATGTTGCATTTACAATCATGTAAGCCAGCGCTATCTGTAGCCGTGACCATAAAGTTAGACCCAACGTTTTTGTAACTTTTTATTGTCATGACAGAAGCCGAATAACCACAACGTCAGCATAAATCATAAACAAACGTAATGCAAACTTTTTTTTAAATCATAAATCACGAATATAAATACGTATATATAAAAGTTGCATAATTAAATAGTGAGTTCCGGAGCAATTTTCCCCGTGGCACAATTCAAAGCATCTGCTCTGCCATAAAACGCGCGTTTATAGATCGGTGCGCGGACTGCACTCTGTTTTACATAAATTTTATAATAAATAATTCATGAACAAACTCTTTCCAATATTTGTGCAATATGGGCGGAAAATGAGATTCATTACGGTTTGATACCCAACAATAAAGCGCTGATAAATGCTTTGATAAATTAATGAATGTTAATATGTTTCTAAATTAAATCACTTAACAGGTCTACATATAGTCTACTACGCGTTAGAGTAATTCGCATACACATTCGGGTGCGACCAACAGTTTCTTTTCTCGGTATGAAGCAAGAGGCACAAAATACATTTAAAAATGATACTCCTGCTAAGCCAACTCACTAATGTGCGTATATCGTGGGGTTACTGGCAAATCTACTCAAGTCCACTCATGTGAATTTACGGAAAACTGAAATGAAAGGTTTTCAAGTGCAATGATAAATCAAAAAACTGATTTTCTAGGTTCATCATCATCTTCTTCAAGGATTAAACCAAGGATGGTTTGTTCCGGTCTGAAACAGGCAAAGATTAGAGCTGGTCACTCCAGCGCTTCCTCGGACATCCCACACCTTCCGCCCCCTCGGCCTATAGTTCCATAGTTGTTTGGGGATGCGGTAGTCATCCATTCGGCAAAGATCTTCCCACTAATTCAGCCAATACTGGGCAATCCTGTCGAGTATACTCATAATATTCAGTTCCTGCCGTATATTTGTGTTTCTTCTATGATCATGGAGAGTATACCCTGCCACGTGCCTGAGGAACCTCATTTCAGCCGTTTGGATGAGCCTTTCGTTAAAATCCAATTCTCAGACCTATAAAGAAGTGTGATTTTCGAGGTTAATTTTTATTATTAATAGTGTTTTATTGATTATATAGCAGTTCAAAAATAAAAGAGAGAAAGAGAAATGCGCAAAAATGTGGTTTTTTAAACACCTTGAAACATCATTAAAACTTGAACTTGGGTATTTACCAGTAACCCCCCTCTATGTCGTGTGTGTACGGATAGTATATTTCAAGTCGTAGTCACAATCGTTACACAGCTTTACAATACAGACCTCTGTAAAATTGTGTTTCTTACGTACTTTCAGGTAAACAGGATAAGTGAATTTTATTTTGATAAAACTTTTATCAAAATAGTCACATACCTCTCTCACATTATGATGAGGTAGGCCTACCATCAGAGATACAAAATATACTTAGAAAAAATTACATTACATCCAGCAAAGTCGCGCACTTGTGTTTCATGAACACTAGTACACTAATACAAACGCATTACGCGTAGGGGCATAGCCTCCCTATATGTGTAATTGGCATTCGTTATATACTTTTATCACAAGTTTCCACAGTTCATTTTACGTAGCTACTTACAAAATTCTATGTTCAAATATTCGTAAATGTTCTTAGTCAATCCCTGTAGACCGATCACCGATCAACCGTTTGACTGCGGCAATGTCCGCGTAATAGTGTCACCACAACAAAATGTACCGACTTAGGAGTCACGCCGCTGGCGTACTACAAAACGATCATTCACCCTGACTCTACCGTGTGACTAACTTATTTGTAGCTTAACTTCTGAATAACCTGACTGCTCATATTTACGAAACCGTTACCAGCTTTCATATATCTACGTTATTTACATGTGGAGAGCATCATGTATCTACAGCCATTTTTGTACTTAAGACGGTTACAATTTTCCTGCATGTAATGAAGTGAAAACTGACATCTTTCATATCCTCAAGAAATATAGAAAAATAAATATCTAAACTGATACAACTAAGGATTTTACCTTCCTTAACTAGTATAGGCATACCTACCGTAGCGTTCACTCCGGTGACAGCGGTGTTGGCGACATCTGGAGCCTCCTTGTTCATTTCTGGCAATCCCCCCCAAGCCAAAAAAATACTTATAATACAATATTTAATACTAGTATTAAAAAAGGATGTGGGTATGTGCATCGCAAGACCCCGTTTTGCCGTGGAGAAAATAGATAAATACGCTTTGAAGAAAATATTTCTAAAAAATTTAAATCGGTGATATCAGAGGACATCCTGTATGTGCATATGTGTGTTTTACGTATTAGGTCAATGGTGAAGTTTTTAAGTTAGTAGCTTATATTTTTTATGATACTGTAGGCAGTGTATATGGTTAAGTAATGTGATGGGAAACTTCACGGACAGTTCAGAAGCTTATAAACAACCAAACGTGCTCATGCTCTCCAAGTATTCAAAGTTCTCTTCATATGTCACGAGTTTCTGTGTATTCATGTGTGTACATAGACTCTGGATACATACAGTTCTATAGTTTTATTTAGATTGGAAAGGGACTTCCTGTGCGCAGCCGGAAAGGCTCGCTAAACGACACTCATCCAATCAACGACATATAAACGGACTCGCGTTGCTAGTTTTTTGTCAACACTCGGACTTGTTTCCACTGAAACTTACTTATGAGAATTCCTCACTCATTTCAATTTTGCTTTTCTGTAGTAAAATAACAACAGATTAATACCTGGTTCTTTAGATAGCGAATAATTTACAGTAGATATATGAACTACACAACGATGTACAGTAGACTTGAACACCACAGTACAGATGTGTTACAGTATCGACCGCTTACAGCGTGCGGCTCGCAGAAATTATGATTTATAAAAACCACTCTCACCTTTTAAATAAGTAACCGTAAAAAATAAAAAAAGCAATATTAAATTTAGACTTTATTCTACAGTTTCCAAATGTAAGTTTTTAATTGACCACAAACTAAATCCTTACCCGCTTACTACTTCTAATGTATATTGAACAACCAAAAATTCTGCCCCGATTTAGATTAATTGATTATCATTATCAATATATTAAATATTAAATTAATAAAAATATGAAATATTAAAAATGTGTTCAATGTTTCATACTCCAATATTACCTCCAGAATTTCCTTTCAAATCTGTGTAAGTTTTATATGAATTGCAAAGTTATAATACATAATTAGATCTATATATAGAACTGCGAACAATATATCAAAATTAATGCCATCCGCATTGACTTCCAGGAGTTTAAAATTATTGAGTCCCGGAATCAACGTGACGTTGACACTGTTTTCTGTGCTAAATCTGTTAGAATGGGACAATCTTGGTCTACGTTAATACTGATTCCTTGATCCTAGATAGAGAGAATTTGAATTTGGTCTCTAGCAAGGAAGTAAATCCAGTGTTATATCCTCCTCTTAAGATTATTCATTTATCTTACACGTAAAAGGGCAAAACTACAAGTATTAGAAACGAGGGTGTGTACAAAATTTAGTCACAAAGAATATGACAGTTTGCCGCCCTACACTGACACAACACAGATCTGACAAGACTTCTATGTGCCTTCTCTTGATTGCTCTGGACAGTGAGTCACTGATAGAAATGGGTGATTCACTTATGAAATGTAACGACCCAGTAGAGCGGAAATGGTCATGTGAGAATGTGACATTTTGACTCGCATAGAAAGCACTATAATGAAACTTTCACAGATTTACAGACATTGAAGCGAAAATCTATGTAAATAGGTCACACGCCCTGTATTCAACGTATGCTTTGTTATCACGAGTATAATACATATATGATTACTCTCCGTAAATGAGTAAATGATAATTACAAAATTAAATACATATTATGAAATTCACATGTGTACGCATCATGATGGCGTGGAAATATAAAGTAATGTTGATTTCAAATTAAGGAAGGAAATATGCTTGAGATTGCTGACCATCGGTTTTACAAAAACAGAAGAGTTACATGGAGTTAAGAGTTACTTAACATTTAGTTAAGTAAAGTTAAGTAACCTGCTTTTACATCAAATAGGAGGATGAGCTGCACGACACAACTAGTAACATGTCATCTGTGAAAGTAAAAAAAAAACATATGCTTTAAATGAGTGGCGTACCTAGGCGCTGCTCCTGGGACGGAGATGAGACTAGCTTGAAGTTGGATTCACCATGTTCCTCAGAACAAATGAGGCATTCAAGATTCTTACCATCTAATTATTCATACAATTATTTGTATACAATTATACATACATGACCCTTATTTTAACACACGAAACTGGCTTATAAATAGGCCTACTTTAAGTAATTGTGGAATTTCACCTAAACGTTTAATAGTTATTTGTGGGGGTTGATTTCCTTTGATTCCCCACCCCCCTAGTTATTCCACTACTTTGATATAAGACGCAAAACCTATAATCCACACTGGAGTTGGCTGAAACTGTTTGGCTAGTGTGTCTCATGACTAATCAAGACATTTGCTATAATGAAACTACTACTATAATCCTATTCTGAAAAGTATAAAACAGGAATAAACTAGACGGTCCCGGTAGGTAAATGTTATGTTGCCTTTTGATACTGTTACACTGATGAAATACATAGTAACACATTGCTGAGTGCGTAGTGATTCCGGGCAAAGTACGTATTCTTATACAAAGTACAACTATTAAGTAGAGAGACTGAGTGTATAACATTAATTATTGACACATTATCTACAAAACAATTTAGTCTCCTACAAAGCCACGTCCTTTGATCCATTGAAACTTTGATCCAACTAATTGGACAGTGGACAGCCTTCATGCCTTTAGCTGGTGCTTTACAATTTTTTAAATGTTCTCCATACTTTAAAAAGATTTGGCTCTGATGTTGGCTTTATCATGTGGACTAAAATGAAGGAAGTATGCGCTTGGTGTCTCAGAGAGACTATTGAGACTGCGCTTGGAGTGCTATTGAGACTGCAATAGTTGGAGAGGTATTCCAACCTAGGACGATGTTGTAGAGGAAGTTATTTTAGTTGATAAATAGCTGTTTTACTGACTTGAAGCCTTACAAACGGAAAAAAATACCACTGAAGAGAGGCCCTAAAGTATGGGATCCGTAATGGATAATGTAGAATAAGCAGTTATGTAGAGACCTCTGTTTAATTCCGTAAAAAAGTTCCCACAGATAAATTTTTAGGCACGGTTTCACGCATGACTCCCTAAGGAGGATTTATTCCATGTTACTCTATAAAAACTCTTGGTTCTGAAAATTTTTACGGAACGTTGTAAGCCTAGAGAAAGTTCCAAATGTCTCAGCGCAAAAAGAGTCTATAATTTTGTATGATAAAAAGATTAATAGCGAGATTCCACAACTCCCAAGAGAAAGAGAAAAAGGTGACATAATGTAAACAATAGGTAGACAAAATTTACTGAAAATTATGAACGCTAATTTTTATGTTTTTTAACTGTTGCCGGATTAATACTAGGTTTCTCTTTTATTGGCTAGTATTCTGCAGGACTTCACGCAAGTCTGATGGACACACTTTATAACTTCTCGTTCAGCGCGCGTAATTTTCGACTGTTGAATAAATAATTTATACAAGACAGTATTGCATGTAATCGGTAATTACATTGATTTATTGTGTTACAAATTATATTTAGATATATTTATTACTAAATACTTCCACTCATATTTGTATTATTGATTAATTTGCTTGGGCGCCAGAGCAGAGTATCTCAGGATTGTTATGAAATAATAACACTTCGTTCAGATACTAAGATTTATTTTGTTATCTTCTTATTACTTAATACATCTGAGAATTAATCATTAATATCATCTTTCCAATCTATACTCATTAATATTCTTTATAATTAATAACAAAACATTTATTAATATCTCTAGTTTACGGATTCTTCAAAATCATATTAATCAAGTATCATTCAAATGAGCAATCAGCATATTCAAATTTACTTCCTTAACACATTTAAATCTTCAATATTAATCAAAACATATATATGCATCATAAATTCTTAACTACTATGAACTTTTATAATCTTCAATAGATTCAATTATTCAACTTCGTTACCATTTCTATAATTATTATAACTTGTTTCCTTACTTTACTATACCATAACTCTCCAAACATGTCATATAGCATAAATTGTAATATTCAGTATCTGAACTCGTGGGTCTTTTGAGAATGAGATGAGTTATTTTGAGACGCAAATTCTATGTTATTTTATTGAGTTGTGAATCATAAATTATAATACTGTTACTTGTTGCTGGATTCCAAGTAAAAGGATGATGAACTGTAATCCTGCGTTGAACATCGCACTACACTTTGCACTAATCACGCTTGATTAAACCTTCTTTATTTACTTCACTCGCTCGCGTTAGTACTAGACGTCGCGCACATATAAATAAGTATACTTCTTGCTGCAATCTATGCGCACAAGTTAAACATCGTCTGGTCCGTACGTACTATCGCGCACACATATAAAATAAACTTCTTGATGACTGTAATTCTTTCGCAATATTTAACCGAGTTAATCTATTGATTTGAACTCAGAATTATAGTATTAAAATGCTCACATCGAGTGACGCATGTTTCCCGTATTTTGCGTGAAAATTGTACTTAAACTTCCTCTTTTTGTTTGCTTCACTTGTTTTTTATAGTTTTCCGAGTCCTTCCCTCACTACAGCTCTGGTTGATCATCTACCATTGGCTTGACTTTGAAATATTTGCCGGTAATTTCGAACGTACCCATTCCGGTGCTGTATCTTTTTCGCGCTCACTACCGACGCTATCCGTGATTGGTTGCCAGAGAGCGGGCGATAAACTTACGCGGCGTTCGTTAGACTCCTAAAAAGTTACGCTACTTTCTAAAATAGTCATACTTATTGGCGTGTCATCTATTGTCTCTTGAAGGACACAGTACCGTTAACCTAACGGTACATGGGCGTTTTTTGCTAGATTTACTCTACAAAACATTTTACGCTTTTATGACATGTAAGGGTGTTTTGGGTCTATCGTAACTTATTTTGTCGGCGCCTGACTGTCGCATAGTCGAGCCTCTTTTGATTCAAATTTTCATTTATATTTTACTTACATCTATGTACATTTCAATGCTTTATATTATTATATATTGTTATAGTTACCATTAATAGTTGTTTTATTATTTTATGTGTTTATATACATATTAAATTAATACACAGGTTCACAGTAACGTTTCAACTTCTAATAATTTTGGTTATTTTTAATTACTTCCTTCCTTTATCGTAATTGTAGTCGTAAGCGACATATTAACCTCATTAAATCAGCTTAATTACATCTTTCCGGCGATTTGCAGACGGGTATTATACTCTTTCCTAAACAGTTTAAATATTTCTCTTTTAACTGGCACGTTAATGCTAAATATTTTACTTTTATCAACTGCATTATTATTTATGTTCTGCTGACGAAACTGAATCATGAAGCACACGATCTTAAACTATGGGAAGACTCTTGACACTATAATCCGTTAATTATTCTGAAATTCTTAACTTGATTTTGTGTTTACAAAAATACTCTTTTGCTATATTATCCAAGCTTTAATTTGAGTGTAATTTTATCAGATCATCCAATATTAAAAACAGATGTATCGATGTAATTCTAAAGAGCAGTGGAACATTAAGCAGTTAAAAATTTTGGACAGTGGAGTGTGTAAGTAATTAGAGTGAAATTTACTGTCTATTTTTTATAAATTTTTTGATTGTTGAAAAAGTAGACCTTTCTGTCATTATGATAACAAGGTAAGTAAAATTATTATTAATACAGTTATTAGTTTGTCATTATTAAAACGTAACAGCAGGGGTGCGAAACAAGACATTACTTATTTCACATTAAAAAAAAAAACAAATTTATATCAAAAAAACGTTAAGAGCGTCCGTAAATTCTTTTATGGCGTATTATCGCTCTACGCACTAAGATATAGACACGGGTACAGACGGGTAAAAACACACATTCACGCCCGCACACAGCCCGGTTTATAATCTATCAAAAAGAGTAGACAACAACATACGATATGTTTTGTGAATTGAATAAGTTTTATTTAATTACTTATTTTAACTGCCGCGTTAATTTTTCTCTAGTTCGTGAGCCGAATCTTAATCTAAATACAAGTATCCGGCTCAATTTAACCTACTCGATCAGGTTGAGTCTTATGAAACGTCAGCCTCCCTAGTAATTCTTATCCATCGTCAGTAGCTTACAAAACGAAAACACGACGCATTACTCACTACTTAAAGAATACTATGGGTTAACATTAATTAAAGGGCTGTAAACCATGTAATAAATTGTATCAGGTCCTGTAACAAACCGGAGTGACCAAGTACGTGTATAGCCTACCAACGCTAAGGAAAAGTGTTAATTCTTGATTTGCGGGTAAAAATTATACGAATTGAACAGTTTTAGAATCATCTTAAGCAGTTGGCATCGATTATTTCATTGCACGTGTACTGTGTGACGGTGAGTACGCTGCTAGTAATCTGCTTTCCACTGCCGCGCCAGGTCATGCTCTGGGAATACAGGGTAGATACGTATCTACGCATCTTTCATCACTTGGCTGGTGTCGCACAATGCGTATCACGCGCCACACCATCTTTTCAAAACGCTGAGTGTAATTACTTTTGAAAATACAGTAATTATTAATAACAGGTTTTCTGTTTGCCCGCGTCGCAGGCTAGACGTATATATGTGTTCCCTTCTGCTTGGGACGTGTCGCCTGGGGACTTCCCCCTTCCTTCCTTACACATCCAGTGTTGACATAATACTAATGCTCTCAATAATTAATGTTTCCTCCCGTTTAACGAGACGTTCACGCTTTTGCAGTTGACATCAGTTTCGTGTGCATGACATTTTGTAACCCTCCCCGAATAGAAATAACTTCAGAATATAGAACTGAGTTGTTCCCAGCCAGCGTCCTAAACACACTTACAGTTGTAGTAAGTTGTAATACTGTTTAGGCTAAATCTCTGCACACTTTCTGAAATTACAAATTGTTCACTCATACACAAGTTCAGTCAGTTATTATAATTGTACAAAAAAACAAACTCACGCACTAACACTTCATATAACATTTTTAAATGCTTACATTTGACATAAAACTCAGAAAATGTTAGTTCTCTTAAAAAATCACAGAAATTTTAAAATTGTGACTTAGTAAGTAAAAGGCGACGGTAATGCGACGTACAAAATCGCCCAACTAAGCGCAGTGTTTCATTTTCCTCGTAATTCTCTTCGAGCCCACAATTTAAACATCTACCTCATCTAGTCACCGAAATGCGTCACAAATCTTATGCAATTGTTATTTTTACTCTTAGTCGGTACACATTCTTTTTAAGCGTTATCACTAGCACTTTCATTTCTAAATACAAGTAGTTTTTTATAGTTTAGTTCGTTTTCCTTTTACTATTTCTTTTAGATATTTTATTTTTTAGTTTTTAAATAGGTAATACTTTTTTTGCTTTTCAGCATTAATACATTTATAAATTAGCATACAATTTATTAATACATAATAAATTATATATTAGCAAATTATAATAAAAAGTAATGACTCCTATTATTGCGGAAAAATACAATTGAAAAAATATATACATAAATTTATACTATTTATATTAAGGAATATTTACTGAGACAGTAAAAAAAATTTATAATCTAATAGATGAAAAACAGCCGCCGCCAGACATCGTCAGGCTTAGGATCTTCACTCATTTAATTTGCCTACTAATACTGATAATTTAATTTTAGTAATATTTTTTGGAGTTGTCAAAAAGGTGTGGTCGGACAATAACCATCGTTAGCATTGATCACACACCACCATCATCACACGACCGAACGTTTCTCATAATGTTCATATACGATTGAAACTTAAGTTTAAAGATCATATTTTTTAAATCTTTTTGCACTAGAAGTCGATTGGATCAGACATTCATTCTTTCGATAAAATGCCCACATTCGGGCATTTCCATCACGTCTGTTATTACATTCTTCATCTTCGTCATAATCTAACTAGACCTGCGACGGTCTTTCTTCATATTCCATCTGACAATCTTCCAAATCAAACTATTCAATTTTGTGACTGGTATATTTATTTTTAGATATTTATCTAATTCGTGTAATTCGAGTCGGATTCATCATTATCATCATCACATTCATGTAGCGCCATTTACTGTATCTTTTTAGTTGAACTGAAATATTAAGAACATTGTTTTTTGTCATCCAACGATACAACGATAGCCAAGGAAAATAGCAAAAAGTATACTTCCCACAATACAAGGAAGCATAATAAAATCTATATCTATTTATCTAAGACATACAATCTAAAAAAATATAACTATGTAAGAATATCTACAGTGTAGAAAAGAGAAATAAGCTCAAAAATATTACGCACCAAATTAAATAAACGCTTTATTCCTGGTTACATTATAATTACATTTGTATCGTGCAAAGTGCAGTGTAAGACGTTACGGTTATTAAAAATTAATGAAATTACATCGACAGTAATGTGTAAAAAGTAATATCCACCTTACAGAGACACGTCTCCACGCTGACAGATACAATACGTATACATATACAATACAATACAACACAGGTAATATCTGTCTAGCAGACGGTGTTTGTTTCACAAAAACTACAATAACTTTCGTTAAGCAATAGACCTGGAACCATCCGCCTTTTCAAATTAAATTTGAAACGTCAAAAGAAGCATTCGTAGAGTTACATGTACGTAGAACAAAACAGTGATGTTATGTGGTGAAAAATTATGTGTACTATTCGTCTTCTGTACACGCGGACGTTAACTTAAGCAACTAAGAAATAACCCTTCACGAGGTCTTCTGATAGTCGTGCCCCTCAATATGTTAGTCCGACGTATACCCACGTCCTCATCAAGGTATACTTTTTAAGAAAATTTATTTTCTTTTAACTTTATGAATTCTTTATTTACTGAACACAGGACTGTCGCCAGTGATATAATTTTATTCCTCTCCATTTTTTTCATGAGGAAAAGCTATTTTTTTAAATGAAAGATAAAATTAAAGGAATTAGTACGAAATGTCTACGTACATTTTATGTCTGTAAAAATAATTGCACGTTGAAAACTCTATTGCCGTATATCACAATTATGACATATTGTTAGGATTGACAAATGGTGCACAATCATAACTGCGTTTAGGTATTATGAAAAAAATAATACGTCCCAACAATATGCACAGTTAAAATACAAAAGAGAAATATCGGTATGGAGAACCATACATGACTTCCATATTCTAAGATTTATATTTAAAATCATTTTCGAAATGTAATATTACCATAGAAACTACTTCTTTCTACTTACTGCTTCAGCCTTAACCACAGTACTGTGGTCACTAACATATACCACCTCACGTTATCGCACTCGATTTTCACTGATGATGGAAGTCGATGGCATTGCCGAAACGTCTGGTTTTGTAGAAAACATTGGACTACGGCCAAATATCCCGGAAAGGAATTTTAACAAAAACTACTTCTTTGTTGCCGATAACGTTGTACACATATATATAAAATATATGCATAAAATTAATGGCTTGTATAAGTTAATGATTGATCTCCATTAAGTAGTGCTCAAGTTTCCAAAGTTTTAATATTATGATGTCCGTAATTAAAACATCAGAGCAGGTTTAGTGTGAATGAGGGTACACTGTGGACAAAAATTTTCAACATTTCCTATTGAGCGTTGCTTAGAGTAAAGCTGCGAATCTACAGTGTATGTTTCACAGAACAAACACGCGAAAAAGAAGGAGCGCTCCGAAGTCACTCATGGACCCTCAGCATCTTGCAGAGGGTTCATTCCCTAAAGACGAAAAGTATGTCTATGAATCGTTCCTCTGTAAACACGTGCAGTTACATTGCCCAGCGATCCACAGGAAGCAAATTGATGTCCATTTTTTCGGCTTGCACGCGTTATGTTGGTATGGGTTTCGGCACTTTCCATTTAAAAAGCGTGCAAATGTAAGAAAATAAACATGAGTGAGGCCAGAAATAACGTGAATTGTGTGTGTGTGTCTTACCTGCCTTTTTATTGCTGTAGGCATAATAATAAAATGGAAACGTAAATATTACATAACTGAGATATGCTTACCTGCCACGAACGATATATTATTTTATACATGGAGGAGTTCAGTGACATACACACGTACAGAAGTCATCTTCAAAAATACTAGAAGTCGTCCACGCTTTTATGTTGGCAGTGTAACTTACAGGAAGTTTTTTGATGTTTTTAAAACATCTAGGATGCAAACTTTTCCCGATAACTAAAAGTTTCCTTTTTTCGGTTCCCGTCATGTTCGCACAAACAAAAACTGTAACTCTTTGTTTAGAGAGCTTCCCACCAACGCACTTTTCATTTGTAAATTTGAAAGACTTATCTGGAGTTAATTTATAAAAAATTCCGGCTTCATGTCCATTAAAGATGTCTTCATCTTTATATGATCGTCTAATTTCTGGCCAAGTGTTATGCACCCAATCGCCTGTAACGTTCAGATCTACGCATTTTGCCTCACCACAAATTTTTGCAAAGGAAATCGAGTGTCGGGCCTTAAATCGATCTAGCCATCCGTTGGAGCACGCAAAATGGCTGGCGCCGGCAGTCCTGTTACAGTGCTTATCGCTTGCATACAATGTATGTCTGTAGCCATGGGCTAGCGCGCGCGCGCACATATATATACGTTTATATGAAATTTAGAGTAAAATACCTGAGAAATATTTGACACTATAACAGTGTAGTACAATATTTAGTGACGTTAAAACCGGGAATTTTTATAATGTTAAAGATATCAGTTTGACCGGACTTACGACAAAATAACGCTACACCAGAGTTGACGTAACAGCCGAGGCCGTAATAACCAAGTTCCACTGTATATATAAAGATGTTAACTCAAACATAATTTACATTAAAATGAAAAATTATAATTTTATTGCCTGGCAACAAAATTATTTTATTTTTAACAATTACCATTGTTTCAAAAAGTTTAAATAAATTTTCAAGTACTTTACTCTTGTTAAAACGTAAAAGGTTGCAGGTAAACTACCCCTTCCCCTTAACCGATCTTCACCAAAATCGAAAGTTCGTGAGACCTCTACAATTCAGGGTCGTATGCAAAAAATTATTTGATTCTGTTTGAATTTGCGGCTGTTATCGTTTGCCATAGAAAATACGCTTGACAAACAAACGTTCCAGGTAAACTACCCCTTTCCCTCAACCGATCTTCACCAAAAACAACAAGTCTTGAGTACTCTACAATTCAGGGCTGTATGCAGAAAATTATTTGATTCTGTTTGAATTTGCGGCTGTTATCGTTTGCCATAGAAAATACCCTTGTTAAAAAAACGTTGTAGGTAAACTACCCCTTTCCCTTAACCGATCTTCACCAACACCAACAGGTATTGAGAACTCTACAATTTAGGGTTGTATGCAAATAATCTTTTGATTCTGTTTGAATTTGCGGCTGTTATCGTTTGCCATAGGAAATACCCTTGTTAAAACATGAAACGTTACAGGTAAACTACCCCTTTCCCTTAACCGATCTTCACCAAAAACAATACGTCTTGAGAACTCTACAATTCAGGGCTGTATACGAAACATTATTTGATTCTGTTTGAATTTGCGGCTGTTATCGTTTGCCAAAATAAAACATTTCCCTTGATAAAAAAAAACCGTTGCTGGTAAACTACCCCTTTCCCTTAACCGATCTTCACCAAAAACAATAGGTCGTGAGCAATCTACAAATCAGAGCAGTATGCAAAAAATTATTTGATTCTGTTTGAATTTGCGGCTGTTATCGTTTGCCATTGAAAAAAAATCCAAAGATACACAGACAGACAGACAGACAGACAGACACACACACAGACACACACACAGACACTTTTCGGAAAACGACTTTTTTTCATGTTTTGAGTGTAGTAGAATCAGAATCTGCAATAATCTCGAACACGATTTTTTTTGCCATAACCATACTTCCATTCCTTAAGGAATATTGAAGTAAAATATCGGTATGGAGAACCATACATGACTTCCATATTCTAAGATTTATTTTACTTCCATATTCCTTAAGGAATGGAAGTATGGTGATGGCAAAAAAATCGTGTTCGAGATTATTGCAGATTCTGATTCTACTACGCTCAAAACATGAAAAAAAGTCGTTTTCCGAAAAGTGTCTGTGTGTGTGTCTGTAGATTTTTTTTTTGGCAAACGATAACAGCCGCAAATTCAAACAGAATCAAATAATTTTTTGCATACAGCCCTGATTTGTAGAGTACTCACAACCTGTTGTTTTTGGTGAAGATCGGTTGAGGGAAAGGGGTAGTTTACCGGCAACGGTTTTTTTTTATCAAGGGAAATTTTTTTTTGGCAAACGATAACAGCCGCAAATTCAAACATAATCAAATAATGTTTCGCATACAGCCCTGAATTGTAGCGTTCTCAAGACCTATTGTTTTTGGTGAAGATCGGTTAAGGGAAAGTGGTAGTTTACCCGTAACGTTTTATGTTTTAACAAGGGTATTTCCTATGTCAAACGATAACAGCCGCAAATTCAAACAGAATCAAAAGATTATTTGCATAGAGCCCTAAATTGTAGAGTTCTCAAGACCTATTGTTTTTGGTGAAGATCGGTTAAGGGGAAGGGGTAGTTTACCTGGAACGTTTTTTTATCAAGCGTATTTTCTATGGCAAACCATAACAGCCGCAAATTCAAACAGAATCAAATAATTTTTTGCATACGTCCCTGAATTGTAGAGGACTCAAGGAATTTTGATTTTGGTGAAGATCGGTTAAGGGGAAGGGGTAGTTTACCAGCAACCTTTTACGTTTTAACAAGAGTAAAGTACTTGAAAATTTATTTAAACGTTTTGAAACAATGGTAATTGTTAAAAATAAAATAATTTTGTTGCCAGGCAATAAAATTATAGTTTTTTCATTTATGTATTTTTTCTCAGTTATGTACTGTTTACGTTTCCATTTTATTATTATGACTACCGCAATGAAAAGGCAGGGAACACACACACACACACACACACACACACACACACACACACACACACAATTCGCGTTATTTCTGGCCTCATTCATGTTTATTTTCTTACATTTGCACGGTTCTTAAATGGAAAGTGCCGAACCCATACCAACATAACGCATGCAAGCCGAAAAAGTGTCCAGCCTGGATAGCGATTTGCTTCCTGTGGATCGCTGGGCAGTGTAACTGCACGTGTTTACAGAGGAACGATTCATAGACAGACTTTTCGTCTTTAGGGAATGAACCCTCTGCAAGATGCTGAGGGTCCATGAGTGACTTCGGAGCACTCCTTCTTTTCCGCGTGTTTGTTCTGTGAAACGTACACTGTAGATTCACAGCTTTATTCAAATCAACGCTCAATAGGAAATGTTGAAAATTTTTGTCCACGGTGTACCCTCATACACACTAAACATGCTCTGATGTTTTAATTACGGACATCATAATATTAAAACTTTGGAAACTTGAGCACTACTTAATGGAGATCAATCATTAACTTATACAAGCCATTAAGTTTATGCATATTTTTTATATATATGTGTACAACGTTATCGGCAACAAAGAAGTAGTTTTTGTTAAAATTCCTTCCCGGGATATTTGGCCGTAGTCCAATGTTTTCTACAAAGCCAGACGTTTCGGCAATGCCATCGACTTCCATCATCAGTGAAAATCGAGTGCGATAACGTGAGGTGGTATATGTTAGTGACCACAGTACTGTGGTTAAGGCTGAAGCAGTAAGTAGAAAGAAGTAGTTTCTATGGTAATATTTCATTTCGAAAATGATTTTAAATATAAATCTTAGAATATGGAAGTCATGTATGGTTCTCCATACCGATATTTTAAAATCATTTTCGAAATGAAATATTACCATAGAAACTACTTCTTTCTACTTACTGCTTCAGCCTTAACCACAGTACTGTGGTCATTAACATATACCACCTCACGTTGTCGCACTCGATTTTCACTGATGATGGAAGTCAATGGCATTGCCGAAACGTCTGGTTTTGTAGAAAACATTGGACTACGGCCAAATATCCCGGGAAGGAATTTTAACAAAAACTACTTCTTTGTTGCCGATAACGTTGTACACATATATATATAAAAAATATGCATAAAATTAATGCCTTGTATAAGTTAATGATTGATCTCCATTAAGTAGTGCTCAAGTTTCCAAAGTTTTAATATTATGATGTCCGTAATTAAAACATCAGAGCAGGTTTAGTGTGTATGAGGGTTCACCGTGGACAAAAATTTTCAACATTTCCTATTGAGCGTTGCTTAGAATAAATCTGCGAATCTACAGTGTACGTTTCACAGAACAAACACGCGGAAAAGAAGGAGCGCTCCGAAGTCACTCATGGACCCTCAGCATCTTGCAGAGGGTTCATTCCCTAAAGACGAAAAGTCTGTCTATGAATCGTTCCTCTGTAAACACGTGTAGTTACACTGCCCAGCGATCCACAGGAAGCAAATCGCTATCCAGGCTGGACACTTTTTCGGCTTGCATGCGTTATGTTGGTATGGGTTCGGCACTTTCCATTTAAAAACCGTGCAAATGTAAGAAAATAAACATGAATGAGGCCAGAAATAACGCGAATTGTGTGTGTGTGTGTGTGTGTGTGTGTGCGTGCGTGCGTGCGTGCGTGCGTGCGTGCGTGCGTGCGTGCGTGCGTGCGTGCGTGCGTGCGTGCGTGCGTGCGTGCGTGCGTGCGTGCGTGCGTGCGTGTGTGTGTGTGTGTGTGTGTGTGTGTGTGTGTGTGTGTGTGTGTGTGTGTGTGTGTGTGTGTGTGTGTGTGTGTGTGTGTGTGTGTGTGTGTGTGTGTGTGTGTGTGTGTGTGTGTGTGTGTGTGTGTGTGTGTGTGTGTGTGTGTGTGTGTGTGTGTGTGTGTGTGTGTGTGTGTGTGTGTGTGTGTGTGTGTGTGTGTGTGTGTGTCTTCCCTGCCTTTTTATTGCGGTAGTGATAATAATAAAATGGAAACGTAAACAGTACATAACTGAGATATGCTTGCCTGCCACGCACGATATATTTTCTCTTATACATGACTAGCAGAATACCCGTGCTTCGCTACGGAGTATCACGTTGTACGTAATGAAAATGTTAGTTTAATTAATAAAGTTTAATTAAAGTAGGCTTCTTAAAAATAAATAGCTGTTGCCCACAACTTCGTTCGCGTGGTCTTCAATTTAATGCGATAATATATTTAGAACAGAATCTATTCTATTGGGTTGCCATAGTAACCAGATCTAATAGTTTTTTAAGACCGCAAAGACCCCTCCAGAGGATCGTATCGAAAAAAACACCTGTCCTATGTTGGTTCTCCCGTTGCGTAAAATATTTGTGCCAAGTTTGGTTGAAATCGGTCCAATGATTTAGGTGGAGACGTGGAAGACCCCAAAGAACCCCCCAAAGGATCGTATCGAAAAAACACTTGTCCTATGTTGGTTCTCCCGTTGCGTAAAATATTTGTGCCAAGTTTGGTTGAAATCGGTACAGTGGTTTAGGAGGAGATGTGGAAGAAACCTTCGCGGACGTGCGCACAACAACTCACCGAAGTTTCATCGCAATCGGATGAATGGTATAGGAACGCATACGGGACAAACAAAGAAACATTCATTTTTATATATAAGATGTAAACTATACCACTCACTTGACATAAACCGTGATAGCTAAGCTAATGTACAACATATATGTATTAATTATACACATAAACGTTCCTCGATAGACACTCTATCTATTGGCGAAAACTTGAATAAAATCCGTTCAGTACTTCCTGATATTAGCGATTTCAAACACAGAGAGAAAACGGACCGACTTTACTTTATACTATGTACAGATTTTCATTAAAATGAAAAAATTATAATTTTATTGCCTGGCAACAAAATTATTTTATTTTCAACAATTACCATTGTTTGAAAAAGTTTAAATGAATTTTCAAGTACTTTACTCTTGTTAAAACGTAAAAGGTTGCAGGTAAACTACCCCTTCCCCTTAACCGATCTTCACCAAAATCTAAAGGCCTTGAGTCCTCTACAATTCACTGACGTATGCAAAAAATTATTTGATTCTGTTTGAATTTGCGGCTGTTATCGTTTGCCATAGAAAATACGCTTGATAAAAAAACGTTGCTGGTAAACTACCCCTTCCCCTCAACCGATCTTCACCAAAAACAACAGGTCTTAAGTACTCTACAAATCAGGGCTGTATGCAGAAAATTATTTGATTCTGTTTGAATTTGCGGCTGTTATCGTTTGCCATAGGAAATACCCTTGTTAAAACATAAAACGTTACCAGTAAACTACCCCTTTCCCTTAACCGATCTTCACCAAAAACAATACGTCTTGAGAACTCTACAATTCAGGGCTGTATGCGAAACATTATTTGATTCTGTTTGAATTTGCGGCTGTTATCGTTTGCCAACAAAAAAAAATTCCCTTGATGAAAAAAAACCGTTGCTAGTAAACTACCCCTTTCCCTCAACCGATCTTCACCAAAAACAACAGGTCGTGAGTACTCTACAAATCAGGGCTGTATGCAAAAAATTATTTGATTCTGTTTGAATTTGCGGCAGTTATCGTTTGCCAAAAAAAAAATCTACACATAGACACACAGACAGACACACAGACACACAGACACACACACAGACACTTTTCGGAAAACGACTTTTTTTCATGTTTTGAGTGTAGTACAATCAGAATCTGCAATAATCTCGAACACGATTTTTTTACTTCCATATTCCTTAAGGAATGGAAGTATGGTGATGGCAAAAAAAATCGTGTTCGAGATTATTGCAGATTCTGATTCTACTACACTCAAAACATGAAAAGAAGTCGTTTTCCGAAAAGTGTCTGTGTGTGTGTCTGTGTGTCTGTGTGTTTGTCTGTGTGTGTGTCTGTACATTTTTTTTCTATGGCAAACGATAACTGCCGCAAATTCAAACAGAATCAAATAATTTTTTGCATACAGCCCTGATTTGTAGAGTACTCACGACCTATTGTTTTTGGTGAAGATCGGTTAAGGGAAATGGGTAGTATACCTGTAACGTTTTATGTTTTAACAAGGGTATTTCCTATGGCAAACGATAACAGCCGCAAATTCAAACAGAATCAAATAATGTTTCGCATACAGCCCTGAATTGTAGAATTCTCAAGACGTGTTGTTTTTGGTGAAGATCGGTTAAGGGAAATGGGTAGTTTACCTGTAACGTTTTATGTTTTAACAAGGGTATTTCATATGGCAAACGATAACAGCCGCAAATTCAAACAGAATCAAATAATGTTTCGCATACAGCCCTGAATTGTAGAGTTCTCAAGACCTATTGTTTTTGGTGAAGATCGGTTAAGGGAAATGGGTAGTTTACCTGTAACGTTTTATGTTTTAACAAGGGTATTTCCTATGGCAAACGATAACAGCCGCAAATTCAAACAGAATCAAAAGATTATTTGCATACAGCCCTAGATTGTAGAGTTCTCAAGACCTATTGTTTTTGGTGAAGATCGGTTAAGGGAAAGGGGAAGTTTACCTACAACGTTTTTTTAACAAGGGTATTTTCTATGGCAAACGATAACAGCCGCAAATTAAAACAGAATCAAATAATTTTCTGTATACAGCCCTGACTTGCAGAGTACTCAAGATTTGTTGTTTTTGGTGAAGATCGGTTGAGGGGAAGGGGTAGTTTACCTGTAACGTTTTTTTGTCAAGAGTATTTTCTATGGCAAACGATAACAGCCGCAAATTCAAACAGAATCAAATAATTTTTTTCATACGTCAGTGAATTGTAGAGGACTCAAGGCCTTTAGATTTTGGTAAAGATCAGTTAAGGGGAAGGGGTAATTTACCTGCAACCTTTTACGTTTTAACAAGAGTAAAGTACTTGAAAATTCTTTTAAACTTTTTCAAACAATGGTAATTGTTGAAAATAAAATAATTTTGTTGCCAGGCAATAAAATTATAATTTTTTCATTTTAATGTAAATTATGTATATATTAGAAAATATATCGTGCTTGGCAGGCAAGCATATTTCAGATTATAAATCTTAGAATATGGAAGTCATGTATGGTTCTCCATACCGATATTTTGCCATCACCATACTTCCATTCCTTAAGGAATATGAAAGTAAAATTATCTAAACAATTGTGTTACCATGATAACCATAAGAACGAAATCTGTAGTCAGTTATAATAAAATGAACATTATTATAATGCCGTTTTCCTTGTCTAGTAAAGTAGTGTTTCATTTTTAAAGTTTTTGTAATTGTAATTATTTTTTAAACGGCTCTTTATTAATTAAAATGACACCCAACTTGACAGGTTTGCTTACATTTTACACAGTATGGTGTGTAGCGTCAGCCACTTTGTTTTACACAATTCCATATTTTTGTTGACACTTCAAAAATCAAGACAAGTGGTACCTTGCCTATCAAAACTGGTCCAATCGATTCAGTGTTACAAGGGAACAAAAAAACTAACGAACACACCACCTACCTACACACACGATTTGCGTAGAAGAGTAATTAAATGCGGTTACTTAACAGAATACATATTTACTTAAATGATTGTAAAGGAAACATTATAAAGTAAAAGATACCTGTTACAATAACTTTTGTCAATAAACTGTAAATACACCTCCAATTATATTATTAACTAGTAACCTAGTACGATGAAGTACAAATAATATAGTCTTCTAGTAAGCAAATACAGCGCTCGCATTAAAAAAATTTAAGCATTTGTTAAAAATTATAAAGTACCCAAGTAAATATTATAAGAAATAATACAGTAACTTACGTGCACTGTACAAACGTTGCCTGTTGTGTGGCGTTTCTACATTTATAGCGCCAAGTGTTTACTTAACGCTATATAGAAACGCTTGTATTTTCAAAACTTGTCAAACCAAACCTTACAAATTATATAAAAATTAAATTCAATCAATTTCGATAATTTTACTTGCTTACACTATATACCTAACTCTAACAACAAAAAGTTTCTCTCACAAACCAACTTTTTCATGTCGTAATTCGAAAGAATCGTAACCAAGCGTTATATATAATTATAATTTTTCTTTGATTAAGTATGAAACGTTTGATAAAAATTAAATATGCCATCGGCTTACTGGTATATTAAGCTACAAAGTGAATCAAAAACCATCCATTTACGTCAATTAACAACGGGACGAGTTATGTTTTTAATTTCAATAAACTGTTGAAATGTACAATTTATTTCTTTTTTTATCTTTTCATCTTTGTTTATGGCCAAAATAATTCAAACATTTTGTGGAATGACGGAGAATAGCGATTTTAACATTATAAAAGTTTAAAAATTATAATCCTGTAACTTTAATTTTTGGGTGACTAGTTGCGCTATACGTACGAGCGAAAAACCCATATATAAGTAATGCATTTCCCAATCTTCCCCATTGTGTCACGTTACTTCTAAACGAAGTATAGATACTAATGAATGTTAACTTATTTATGCTGTGGATGTTTTAATTGCTTTTTTGTTTCTTTTTGAGTAATGTGTTAACTAAATATTTTCATTTAAATCAATAATTAATTAACTGAATACTTTTATTTAAACATGTTTAATTTCCTGATAAATGCTTAACATTATCATACACTCATATATTTTACTAGAAGAGTGATTTGAGATCACTGTTGTTATAATTTTGTTATCTTGTTGTTACTATTTTGTTATTATTTTGTTGATTGTTGTTTTTATTTTGTTATAACTTTTATCTCTATTAATGTTTTATATATTTTAAACTTGTTGTTTTTATCCAAATCATATGAAATAATTTCATGAACCTACCTTTATCAAATCTGATAACTATTATTTCTTGGATTTTCTATTTTCCGTAGCAAATAACGTAAGCATAAAACGGGTAATTAGGCCTATAGTCTTGTATTTACTTTACACTTTGAATTGTAGAAAAAAGTGTTCACTTTTGCAAGGGAACACAAACACATTTGCGTTAATATACTACCATGTGCTGTGATACTACCTCACCATTAGGATCGCCTAGGATGCATTTTACTGCATATAAAACATAACAGAGCCTTCGTGTACTGTAGAAGAATAACCACACTCAAACAAAGGAAAACATTTTGAGGAGTCAGACAGTTTAAATGAAAATAAAGTAAATAAACAAACAAGAGAGTATGTAAGTGCCCATATAATTTTAACTAATGTTAACAGCACACTGATACACCCCATGCTGTTTGTGCACGGTACATGAAAGCGGAGCGGGTAATGGCAACCGGCAAGTACAGCGTGGCGCAGCCGATTTTGTGGAATGCAGGCAAAATTGTTTGATCGCGAATACTCTTTTAGTGATAAAACGACTTTTTTAAGACTTCATATTGTAGATCAGTGTACCATACACCATACGCCAAATAAAATATTGTCTTGTATACGTTACAACTAAAATAAATAAAGTAAGCACGCGCGCGCGCACACAAACACACTACAAAACACAAACGTCACTGCGTACAAAACCCAATCCAATTTATACGTGTCACCGTGGTAATTTTCTTTTAATTCCGCATAGCAGTGACAGTTGTTTAGCTTTCAGCTGGCTACCTGCAGAACCCAGGGAGTAAACTTAATTATCGCTGCAGTCATAACTAATGGAGTGCACAGCACAAACCCTCTTAAAGCAGTTAAGCTGATGCATACAAACGCCTTAGCGTGTTTTCTTCTTCTTCCATAAATTGTTAACTTTGAAATAATTTCTGTTTGCTTTCGTCACTTGATTTGCATGCACTACACTACCCAAGTTAATTAATGTATTCACATCACACGACATCTGGATTTAATGCCAACAGGCTTGCAAGAAACGACGCCACACACACACACACACACACACACACACACACACACACTACCATCTTGATATTATACGTTTTGGAAGAAATTTTTGTAACTACTTTTGTCACTTGTGGTAGGATATGAGAAAATTATGATACAATTTTATATTAGTGTATTTACAGTGGTTTTACCAATATATAATATATAAATTTCTACAAACAAAATATATTTCTGTTAGCGAAGCGTATATTTACAGTGGTACAATCTCATTATGTAACAAAATAATGAGAGTCGCTACAAAATACATCCTAATACTGTTCGGCAACATTAACATTCGGCAACAAGTAATTACAGTTATTGTGATAGTAATTTATAGTAATAATATTGTAATAGTAGTATTGTTATAGTAATTTAAGTGTGAGCAACGTAATCTCATGATAACGGATGCTTGCAATTCTCTTGTCTCTCTCCCTCTCTCTCTCTCTCTCTCTCTCTCTCTCTCTCTCTCTCTCTCTCTCTCTCTCTCTCTCTCTCTCTCTCTCTCTCTCTCTCTCTCTCAAACACAACACACGCACGCGCAAAGACACACATTATTCTATGATTACTGGTCCTATACTCTCACCTCTGCACAAAATGTCAAAGCTATGAAAATATCGGTATGGAGAACCATACATGACTTCCATATTCTAAGATTTATATTTAAAATAATTTTCAGCCAAACAGCCAGGCTGTGTCTTACCTGCCTTTTTATTGCTGTATTAAATGAAAAATATTATATTACATTAAAATGAAAAAATTATAATTTTATTGCCTGGCAACAAAATTATTTTATTTTTAACAATTACCATTGTTTCAAAATGTTTAAATAAATTTTCAAGTACTTTACTCTTGTTAAAACGTAAAAGGTTGCAGGTAAACTACCCCTTCCCCTTAACCGATCTTCACCAAAATCGAAAGTCATTGAGACCTCTACAATTCAGGGAAGTATGCAAAAAATTATTTGATTCTGTTTGAATTTGCGGCTGTTATCGTTTGCCATAGAAAATACGCTTGATAAAAAAACGTTGCTGGTAAACTACCCCTTCCCCTAAACCGATCTTCACCAAAAACAATAGGTCTTGAGTACTCTACAAATCAGGGCTGTATGCAAAACATTATTTGATTCTGTTTGAATTTGCGGCTGTTATCGTTTGCCATAGAAAATACCCTTGTTAAAAAAACGTTGCAGGTAAACTACCCCTTTCCCTTAACCGATCTTCACCAAAATCAACAGATCTTGAGAACTCTACAATTCAGGGCTGTATGCGAAACATTATTTGATTCTGTTTGAATTTGCGGCTGTTATCGTTTGCCAAACAAACAAAATTACCCTTGCTAAAAAAAAACCGTTGCAGGTAAACTACCCCTTTCCCTCAACCGATCTTCACCAAAAACAATAGGTCGCGAGTACTCTGCAAATCAGGGCTGCATGCAAAAAATTATTTGATTCTGTTTGAATTTGCGGCAGTTATCGTTTGCCATAGAAAAAAAATCTACAGACACAGACAGACACACACACACACACACACACACACACACACACACACACACACACACACACACACACACACACACACACACACACAGACAGACAGACAGACAGACAGACACACAGACACTTTTCGGAAAACGACTTTTTTTCATGTTTTGAGTGTAGTAGAATCAGAATCTGCAAT
Organism: Magicicada septendecula; assembly: GCA_034769895.1. Classification (NCBI taxonomy): domain Eukaryota; kingdom Metazoa; phylum Arthropoda; class Insecta; order Hemiptera; family Cicadidae; genus Magicicada; species Magicicada septendecula. Next base: position 651,129,721 of record CM068368.1, on the reverse strand, counting down.
AATCTCGAACACGATTTTTTTTGCCATCACCATACTTCCATTCCTTAAGGAATATGGAAGTAAAAAGGCGATTACTCTACAAAACATGTAATGCGTTATTTGTTTGTTGCGTCGTTGTTATTTTATATACAGGGTGATTCACGAAGATATGCAGAGACTTTAGGAGCTCATTCTACATGTAAAAATAAAGAAAAAAGTTCATATAAATATATAGGTCCGCAAACGCTTCGTTAGCGAGTTATGGCTAGCCAAATATTTTACCCTGATTTCAGCTCCTCTGGTCGTATTAGGCCGTACTGAAGTCCTAGGAACCCAAGTTAACGGACAAACTTGATGGTTTCATATAGTTTTTAACCTGAAAATTTGAATAAATTAAGTCCCAGAACTGTAACTTCAATAGTTTTTGGGAAAACTGGTGAAAAACGCAGAAAACCTTAACAAAAAATACAGAATAATTTATTTGGAGAAATTTTTTATTTCATAAGTCGGCAATACAATAATAACAGCTGTCGAACAATTAAGTTTTTTGAATTGTACAATATTTGAGTCATTTTGTAAGCTTACAATTGAGTTTCAGTTTATGTGTGTATTGTCCTGTCAGTATTGCAAGTAGACAGTTGTACTGCATTGATATTATTGAAGTGATATTATTGGTATTATTGAAGTAGTAATGCCATACTTATTTACGACGGAGGAATACGCCGATATGGTGTTTATTTACGGTGTGTGTGATGGCAATGCTACGGCTGCTGTTGAAGAATATCGACAACGTTACCCTTACCGCAGGATTCCAAATCAAAGAACTATTAGTGGGGCTTTTCGTATGTTACGGGAAACAGGTTCACTTCCTAGCATTCATATCCCGTATGACCGTCCTCTCCAACATGATACTAATGTGAAATGTGAAAACATTATTGTTGCTGTTCAACGTAGTCCGGGTGTCAGTACAAGACGTCTTTCTAAGCGATTCAGAGTTTCACAATCTAAAGTATGGAGGACAATTAATCTTAAAAACCTTTATCCCTACCATAAACAAAAAGTACAAAATCTACATCCAGGAGACACTGCCCTTTCCTTGGAGTTCTGCAATTGGTTAAATACTCATCGGCAACTCTACAAATACATTTTATTTACCGATGAGTCACAGTTCAGTCGTGATGGCATAAACAACTTACGAAACGAACACTCATGGACAGAAGTAAACCCTCATACAGCGGTGGAACGTAACTTTCAACAGCGATTTTGCTTTAATGTGTGGTGTGGGATTATTCATAATCAGTTGATTGGACCGTTTATTTTCCAAGAACGCTTAACAGGTGAGGCGTACTTACAGTTTCTTCAAGAAGAATTGCCGACACTGCTTGAAGACGTTCCTTTTGCAACACGACGCCGGATGTACTTCCAGCACGACGGGCGCGCCTCCACATTCTCTCGTGCTGTTTCCACCTATTTAAATCAGCAATTCCCCGATAAATGGATTGGTCGTGGCGGTCCACAATCCTGGCCACCCAGATCACCAGATCTTACGCCGTTGGATTTTTGTGTATGGGGATGGATGACGGATAAAGTTTACAAGGTGAATGTAAATATCCGTGAGGCGTTACTTGCCCGAATTATTGATGCTTTTGCGCAAATAAAGAACAGCCCTGCTGGACTACGAAGAGCAACACGAACAATCCACAATCGTGCAGTAAAATGCATTGAAGTCGATGGACACATTTTCCAAAATTTATTGTAAATTTTATTAACTTGGTTTTCATTTAAAATTTTTTTCAGTGACATTTTGATTTGTATCGTTCTAAATAAAAGTCCATTTTATTTAACTTTTATTCACTTTCTTTTACTTTATTTACACCAGTTTTCTCAGAATTAAATTTCCTACACGTTTTATTAAAAAGTTGTATTTGTTTATTGGCAATTTAACAAAGCTATTGTACGTCAAACGTACAAAAGTGTGTTTTCCGACTACGTTTTTTGCGTTTTTCACCAGTTTTCCCAAAAACTATTAAAGTTACAGTTCTGGGACTTATTTTATTCAATTTTTCAGGTCAAAAACTATATGAGACCATCAAGTTTGTCTCTTAATTTGGGTTTCTAGAACTTCAGTACGGCCTAATATGACCAGAGGAGCTGAAATCAGGGTAAAATATTTGGCTAGCCATAACTCGCTAACGAAGAGTTTGCAAACCTATATTTATATGAACTTTTTTCTTTATTTTTACATGTAGAATGAGCTCCTAAAGTCTCTGCATATCTTCGTGAATCACCCTGTATATTGCGATGTATAGGAGTCATATAGAATAAGTAGTCTATATGTTACCAGAATGAAGTGGATTTATTAATGATGCTATCCTTTTATGACAACCTACTGAGCTTTTAATACAGTTTATAAAAACAATTAATCTGTCTCTGTTGGCCTTTCTAACACAACTAAATATTTATTTCCATTCAATAAAATAATATAATATTTAAACTTTCTTTTTGTCTTATTTACTATAAAGTTTCTACTGATGTGATAGAATCTTTCTTTTAAATAATTTTTTTGTTTGGTTGTACATAAATAATATAGGTTCACTTCCCTTTAATGTCAACTGCAGATCATTCAGACTTGTTGATCCTGGATGATCCTGGATCTGGATGAGTACGTGGATTGATATATTCTGTTCGGCTTCATGGTAGCTTTCGGGCGTGTAGCTATTTCTCACGTGTAGAACATTTTGATATAAGTTCCACCTAAAAAGTTCTCATATCATTAAAGTTATTTAAATTAACGTGTTTTTTATGAATATCCTGTAAAATGACGTTACGCGTCATTTGTGTTTGAAATGTGTCTGCGAGTGTTTGGTTTTCTGTGGTTAACTTTGTTTTCAACGCTCCATTTCAATTTTTACAAATTCACCTAAATTTCTATTAATTTCATCTAGTTTCTTGTCGCGCTCGTCCAGTTGTTATTTTATTAATTCGCCTTTTTTCTGGTCGCGCTCCTCTAATTTCTTGTCCAACATCGCGTCTATTGTCGCTAACATTTCTTTTTGGGACATTTTTAAAACTATGTGTACAGTGTACTGAATTATCAATGTTTCAGGTTAATGAATCTCTATGTAACTTATGTGTTAATTTGTACTGTCTTGTGTATGTCAAATCCAAGCTTTTATGACAACTAATTAGTAAGCCAGCAGTACAAGAATTGTTTACAAAGATCGTAGTCCATCTAGAGAGCAATCAGAAACTAACTTTTATGTAATATAAAAGTACAAGTGTACAAGTGTACAAGAATATATTTATTTATTTTTTTAACATTACAGTGTTTCATTAGTAAAACATATTTCCATATGTATATATAATACAATAGTTACAAGATAAAAATGTAAACGTTTAATGCTTAATGCAGGCTACTGTAAAAAAGAGATGACATTATAAAAAAGTTATAAACGTTTAGACTCAGGAAAGAGGCTAATTGTTTCCGACATAACGTTAATATAACCATTTGTATACACTAGTTTTCTTTTATCGAAGGTAGGAAAAAATTATGATTGCGTATCAATTAGCTGATAAACAGAATAAAAGTGAACATGCGGGAATGCTGGTAACGGAAACTTACAAGTCACTAACACTGTTCCATAAGTGAAATAACATATCAGAATCATTAGTGAATGCCAATTACATACTTTGTGTGTCTTCAGGTATGAACGCAAAGGAACGTAAACATAGCAAATCGACTGAGATTTGAGAGGTCAAGCATTCTACTTCAAGAGGACGGATGAAAGCCCTGAGTTATAAAAGGTATTATCTGAAACGCTGAGCAGTAAAAACGTAAACCTTGTACTGTGCGCTGGAGTTACAACCGTAATCAAGGGAAGTTATAATGGAATCAAACCGGTGAAGACTCTCACTTAATTAAAACAATAAATTATATAAACATTTAACCACAGACGCACTCACATGTGTTTTGAATTGAATATTGATAATCCGGAATATTGAATTTTAAGTAGAAGATAGTACGTAGAAATTTGAAACTTACAAAATACTAGCTGTTACCCGTGGCTTGGGACGCGAATATTTTACTTTTAATAAGTACTTTAATATAATTTTTATTGTCTATGTTTATATGGCGTTCTGTCAGCTCGTATAACAATTTTGTACTCATTAGTCAAATTCTCTCCAAAGCTGTTTTCAATACTTGTGCTATTTTAACTTGTACTATTTTAACTTGTGCTAAATTATTATGTTGGCGCAACAGCCTTTGGAGATTTAAAATTACCCGTTTATAAAGCCTTTGGAGATATTTATAAAGTAGCCTACCTGTTAAATAAAAAAAGCTAAATTCTTTATTTTAACTGTTACTGTGTTACAAGCATTGTATAACACATTAAAAGTTGTTTTCCACAACCATGGCTTTTATTTATTTCAGCAGTAAACTGAAAACCATAAACCGTTGTCACCTAACCTCACAAATGAAAACAACACGTGTTTTTGCTTTGCTTTAAGTAATAGGACAATTATTTGCAATTAGTCCACTTCTTCTTTTCCGCATCGTAATAGACTATATGGATACAATCACATATTATATAAAACATCGAAAATTTCTGCAGGAATGGATAAATGTGCAGTTCCGATCCGCTAAATAGCTTTTGTTTATTTACTTGTTACTACGGTAATTAATTCTGGCTCCATGGTGTTGTTGACATCTTTAGTAGTAGTGATTTAATGTATTTCATTACTTATTCATTTCATCATCAGAAATACGTATAAACATAAATTTTATAATCGTTTAAGACAACTACAAAATATATAGACGTACATGTATACAAATTTACAAAATATATCGATACAATCGCATATTAGAAATATTAAAAACTGCAGGAACGGATAAAGGTACAGTTCCGATCCCGTTAAACATCATTTGTTTATTTGCTTGTTACTAAGGTAATTAATTCTGGTCTCCATGGTGTTGTTGACATCTGTATACGCGCCAACGGAAAGGCACATTTAAAAGGGCTTAAATCGTACGAACGGGGCAAAATATCGAATTCCAAGTTAGACAGTGTTTTTGCCTTGTGTCAAAGGTTACCTGTGCAAAATTTGGTGGCAATCGGTGTAACGGTGTGGATTTGTATTCAGTACACATATATCCTCAGACTTTGAGTTTTATATACGGTATATACAGATGATGTAATAACAGGAAGCAGAAACATGGTAAGGCAACAAAGGTGCGTTAATTATACCGATGTATACTATAACTGACAGAACTATACAGTATACAGGTAAGTCACCACAAACGTGTAAACCATCTTCGTGTCTACTAATAAACAACTTCTTTCTCACAAATCGTGAACCTTTTCAGTGCCAGTAATTACTCATACTTCTATAAGTAGGTTTTTTAATTCAAGACAATGGTCTTTAAATAGCTCTGGTAATGTAAAGTAATCCTTTTTTGAAAGTTACGTTTATAGTTAGGGAACTAGTAAAGAAATGTTTTGTAACCTTATACACCCTCGTAACCTCTTGAAAAAGAAACAATATAGACGCAAGGAAGTGGCTTTAAACAACAAAACTAGTTTTATAATTTTATTCTATTTAAAGAATGAAGATCTCTTTTACGATTTAAAAACTACGAAAACAAAAGGCAGGCAAATAAAATTACGGAGCTACAAAAGCAAGATATTTCGTGCAAAACAAAGAATTAGCTGGCAGCGGTTTTAACATTTTCAGGCGGTGCGGCGGCAGAATTTTTACAAATGTCGGACGAGAACACACGCACACCGATATATCATTGTAAAGGAAAGTGCAGCGAGCACGTAGCACAATAGGGGACAGAGAAACAAACAAACAGATGAATATAACTCCACACAAAGGTTTCCTACACTAATGTAAGATGGCACCATCAATACACGCCCACTAGTCTCTGTAATAATTCACCAGAATTTATGATTTCCTAAGTAGAAAAATAATGATTAAAAGTTAAAAAAAAAACAAAGAAAAGGAATATCCTAATGCTGAACAAAAATTATCTGTCCACGATAAAAACACACACACAAATTGGATTAATGAAAGAAATATTGATATCCACGTATCCACGTTGTAACGTGATGTTTCTCTCTACATAAAGAATATACCCTAACCTAACATAAATAATTATATTCTCCTAATAATGAAGAACAGAATAATAATTAAGTAAGGAACCTGTATAATGTAAAAATATGTGTTAAATAGTAAAGTTGAGATGAACATGAAATAAAATAATAAGACCATAATACCAAATATGATTATCTGGAACTTAATAATAAATAACTCTAGTAAACTGCATATGTAACGTTGTCAAAAATAGGTGAAAGCCTATACAGCAGAACTTAAATGGTTTACCAACCAGGAAAAGTTAATAAACTAGATAAAATTTGAAGTAAAAGAAATAAAGAGTCAGAGAATAAGCATATCTGACTGTGAATCAAGTCACATAAACAATTCAGAGAATGATTAGTACAAAATAAGTGAATAATAACAGTTTTAATTGTATATAAAAGTGTTAGAATGAAAGTTAGGTTATGCACCATATGTCTATGTTAAAGCAAAACAAAGTAATAAAGAAGAAAGTAAGATAAATTGTTTCATGATAAAAAGTATGAACAACAAAGAGAATAATAAATAAGACAAGTATAATTAACTATTGATGTTTAGGAACTAAGTAATAATGTAAATAGTAAGAAAATGATGAGACAAAAGCCTACATGAACTGGGTAGGAAGAATGATAACAATTTATGTAAATAAAACGTGTTAAATGATATAGTATAGATTATAAAAGAATGTATGTTAGTAGAGTAAGAAGGTAATAATGAGAAATGTCAAGAATTGACCAGGCATAATGTAAATAATAAGTTGTCAGCTTTGACAAAAACTTCATACAGCTAATGTGGAAGTTTATAATGGACAGTACAAGGAAAAAAGCTTGTAATGAAGTATAAAAAATATTGTAAAAGTCCGAGTAGATCATAAGTGATAATTAAGAGTTGTTACTTTGTAGTAGAATTAAGTAATTTTAGTTTGAGAAAGGAATTAAGGTCCCAGTGAGCATGGACATGATTAGGCCTAGATGGCAATACTAAATTTTTATGATAAATTGATGTTTATAATTATTATTACTATTGTTGAACCATATAATGTTAAAGTAAAACCAATTATACATCTAAGAATTAAATGATGGAACAGAAAAATTAATATTTTAGAAAGAATACTAGACTAAATCAATCTGTGAAAATTGTTATTTTATTATTACTGAACAGAACCATGCCTTGAAAGGTCTCAAAATGATCAGCATAAAAAATGCTGTTTAATGGTAGTAATATATTTTTAATTGTGAGTAGCATAAGGAAGATACGTCAATTTTAAGATTTTTTAATATATTTGATCAAAAAGGGGACGCTTAACTTGGCGTCTGTTGGTGAGCGTCAACCAGAAAACGGAATTTTTGTCATTAAAAACGAAAATGTTTAATAATTCCACCAATCAGAACCCTTCACCGGTAGGTGAATTAACCCATAATGAAACGGCAACGCATCAGTCTTTCGCCGGTCATCATAGAGTAAAGAACGACTCCTCTGTGATACAAAAAATGTAAATAGTCTTATCACCAAAGTCTTGATCCTGATTGAGGTTATGTGAAGTGTAAACAAACCAGTCTAACCTTCAAAAGGGGAATGTAACCCAACAGTGAACGTTAAGCGTAGTGAAGTGGTATTAATCATTAAAGGACGTTACAGTGAATAATTAATAAAAGTGAATTATAACGAGAATATAAAGAAAAGGAGAGTATAGTTTTTATTTTGACAATTAATAACGAACTTAATAATTAATGATCACGATCCCATAGTAACTTGTAATAGACACTTGTGAACTTATGTTTATATTATCACTGTAGATAAACACTAACACTATTAATATTATTTCATTTTAACTATTGTATTTTGTTTTGGTATTCAATGTTTAACTAAATAACTTAGCCAAACTAGGTTAACATCAACATCGGACACTGTCTGAATTACGAACTGTTCGTCACTTTAGATTTTAAGTTATTGTTTCATAATATCATTTTTAATTTATATTGTAATGTTTTGTTCTTCAAAAAAGGTATTTTTTGTTAATTATTGTGGTCAAAAGAACTCACAAGGGTTATAATTTCAAAACGTAAACATAGCCTACATCTCTGAAATTTTTGATCTCATGCTACCAACTGTTGAGCTATCAATACAACAAGCCTGGTTAATTTATATTATGAGAAATGTTCGTCATTTTAATGGTAGAAGAATAAAATTTTAAAAGAAAATAAAAGAAAAACTGAAAGAAATTAAGAGTGTATAACGTATTATTTTATAATAATTAACATTTTATAATCAACTTTGAACATTAGTGTTTATTTCAACTCCAGAAGAATAAGTTGGCAACACTTATGTTGGCACAAACCGTGCTATTTAAACGAGTTAATTAGGTCAGTGAACTCAAATAAAATAAAGAGAATAGATTAGATGAAACTCACAAATAATCATTAATACAAACTTTTAATATCTCAAGTAATTAAAAAATAAAAATAAAAGAAAGTTAGAACATCCTAGATACATACCAGTGAGCCCAGGGCATTATTCTAATTATTTTAATAAACTGACCAACCTATTTAATTTATAATTAATCTTAGTGAATCGTATTACCCAAGCGGAGAAGAAGTAACCAGAAAATAATTTAATAAGCAAACCATTAATTAACCAAACCATTACCAGTAAGTAAAGATAATTACAACACGATAAATATATTTGTAATCATTATTACAAATTGGCGCCCAAACAACAATGAGTTTAACCAGGTAATCACAAGTTTTATTATATAAAGTCAGTAATATTGAACCGAGTATCAGTACTATTGTAGAGATCACATAGACTAAACAGTAACACAGAGAAAGCGAGTGTTTCAACGTATTTAATGTTCTTTGAGCGGAGTGAAGCGTCTTCAAGAATGTTTAAACTAAATGCCAATTAAATTTTCAAAATACCTCAAAGGAAACCGCGTTCTAGGATAACGAGTGGTAAGGACACAGGCTAACGAAACGATATACAAACTGCGGATAGTCCGGCTAATTAGGTAAACGAGTGTACTGGGAATAATTAGCGGTCACAGAGGGGAGATAAATCAGAGATCAAACGGCATTTAATATATGGCACATACAACTGACAAAGTATAGATGGCCGAACCCTTTGCCGGCAGATTAAACATCTGTTGGACAGAGCATGCATTGTAGTGGAGGTACGAAAATACATGATCTCTGATCAGACTTTCGCCTAGATAGAAAGATGAAACTGTATATTTCTATGGCAGTCAAAAGATGAGACAATAACTATATTATTGTTTGGGGAAGAAGTGTAATCATGAAATCAATATTTCTTCTCCTGATCTCGTAATAACGTTGAGTGAGGAAAATAATTAAAAAACAAAACAGCCTGGTACTCTTAATATCTACTAACATGTTAACTAAGATAGTCAAAGTGCTTTCTGTAAAGGAAACCACTGCTTTCCCATCTGTAAGGTTTCTGTAAACTGACATAGTCGATTTCAGTGTATGTTTAACCGGACACGTATAAGGAACTGTTTAAAACATTATCTCACGCAACAGAACGTGCACTATCGTTTTTACGTTAGTTGTTAATCTTTTGCTTAGTACGGTAGTTTTGTTTCAGATTTTCACAAACGGATAACTAGATATACACATGCTTCTCCTTTAGAGACCATATATTTTTTATGCAGTAGGTAATAAACAACCATACACTAAAAAGTTTATTATTTTTTTACATAAAATAGCCACTGAATAACATTTACTGATGTCTATAGAACTGTTATTGTGGGGGTGGGTAAGTTGTCCATTAACTAATAATAAATAGTGAAGTGACTTTGTAAATGTCATGTGGTGTGTACTGTAATGTAAATATGGTATCGACAGCTGGGTTATGTTGCCCGAGTTGTAAATTTTATTTATCTAGTACGACCAGTGTTGGGTGAATTTTTGAGAGCCTATAAACCCTCGGGCAGTCGCGCCATCTGACTTTTGCTATAAAACTGACTTGACAAAGTAGAGCTGTGTAGGCATTTCCTGAATCAAGTACCGCACCAGATGGTTTTTTTTTCGTACATCCCTATCTTGTGTGTGCTTTTACTACGAAACCATAACTTTAAAGTACTTATGTATAATATCGATGTACATAACTTATTAAACTACAATATGACATTAAAATTTATAATTATAGCTTGAAATTTAACTTAAATTTTCAGTCAGTCTTTAATAGTGTAAGGAATTTATTACATTATTCTTTATTATAAATCTCAATTAATTGCAACGGGTTTACAATATTAGCTTGAAATTAAATTTTCGTTAAATTTTGCGTACTTATTTGGTAACAGTGTAAGAACTACTTACAGAATTTTGTATTATAAATGTTAATTGAGTGCGTTGTGTCAAATTGCTACCAGCCACAAATACCCTCTACAGGTGATCTAATTTGTTGATACAGAAAAGTGGTGGATCAGCATAAAAGTGGGGGAATCAGCGTTTCTTAATTTGACTCTGAAAGACGTATTCATGTTTGATTCATAAAGAACCAATGTGACAGATGGTAATGTGACTTCATACGTGTGACTTTAGCTCATGTAAATGTAGAAGTTAAACGTCTGTAGAGTGAAACAGCGGAAATAAAGAGATCTTACAGTCAGAAAACAATACTGTAATTCTCATTTATCTACTAAAAGAAAAGACCTTGAATGCATTTAGATTCCGAAACCGGTGTAGGCCTATATGTAAATATGTGGCTTTGGGCTTATGCTGCCAACTCCAATAGTCGTGTGTTTTAGCTCAGAACATAAATAGTTAGTGCTCTATGGATTGTTCAAAATACGGATATTCAAAGAAATCTCAGCAATACTTACATCAAAGCCGAGACCTAGAGAATATGAAACACGAAAACAGAGTTACAAATCTCTCAGACCTACTGAGACCTAACAACTCTTGATTTACAATGACCTCATATCTAATTTCTAGACGCAAACAGAAAGAGTATATAATAATAATAATAATAACTTCCGCAAGCTGAGTTGACTTGGGGGCTGAAAAACACACCTTGATTTTATATTCGTTCTGGAAACTGAATTCGGGAACGCTAGGTTAGTACCCAAGCACCATAACTCGTTACAACATTTCGTGAAAATTACTGTAACCATTCGACATTACTCTTAAGATATGGTTTGTAAAATTTTACAAATACATAAGTGTTTGATTCATATGTTGCTATACAATGACAACTATTAACGTCTCATACGTTATAATAACACCTTATGAAGTTATTCTCTTTATGTAATTATTCTTTGTTAGATTATATATTTGAACTACAAAATTACGAATTCAGTTTTTAATTCTAAAGAGTGTTCTCCGACGCGCCAGGAATGGTCAAAAACTTTATCTGTGAATTAAAATTTCACGACTCGGTTCAGTTTAACCGAAAGTCATACCCTATAGCTCAATCTTTGAAGGAAGCTGTAAGGATGAAGATTACAAAGTATAATATAGGGGACAGAGTGCTATTAAGAAACAGACAACTCCAAAGTTCAATAGAAGGCCTAGCTAAGAAGCTATTGTTATTATACAACGGGGCATATGTCATCACAAAAGATAAAGGAAATAATACGTACAAACTTACTACTATAGAAACCAATAAGGTGAAAGGCACCTACAACAAAGCCGAAGTAAAAACTTTTATGGGGAATAAAGCAAATATATTGAGAACCGTTTATTTAAGTAATTTTGAACAAAATTTGTACTGAAATAATCAGTTTTAAAAAGGGGGGCATTATGTAACGTGACGCTTCTCCCCCCCCCCACACACATAGACTAAGAATAGTATGGTTTAAATCACTGAAGTACAAAACGGTATCATTAATGAACGAAATGAATAAACTATTAGTAGTAAAAATGTAACTTGTAGAACCAGTATGAAGTATGGTAAAATAATTAAAATGTAAGAACATATCTTTAGGGAACGTTTAGGGCTATAATTACAATAAATCATGTTATGACTAAGACATAAATAAGAAAAAGCCTCTAATTGAAAACACTCTAACTAGACAAACTGTAACTATAGAAGTGATTAATGGAATAAATGTACTTCTATGTATAATAGTAACCTAGATTTTAAAATAATATATAATAGGGACTAAAAAGCACCTAACTATATACAGATAATGACTGTTGCTAATAAAGATGTAATTATGGATAGATTTTATAAGAATTATAAGAATGTTTAATAGGGTATGTTACAGGATAAGAGTTATGTAAAAAGTAATGTTACATAAACTATATGGTGTTAAAAAGTGTAAACATTATACAAACTAACATGTTGTGATATAAGCAGATAAAAGAATAATATAAACCAAATAATAATGTGACCTATTAAAGGCAATTAACATAAAGAACTTATGCCAGATTAATAGGTATAAAAGAACATTTTATGTATATAATTTAATGTGTGAACGACTATTTAATGTAATAATTGTGTTTGTGTTTCCTCCTTTAATAACTTACATGTAATTGTAATACATACATAATGAATAATTAATAATAACTAGGAATACATGGTATGACTCAAGGACTTGCATCTACCTAGAATGGTATAAAAGGGTCATACAGTGAGTGATGTGAATAAAACCTAGCAGTTGCTAAGTCTTACCTTTTTCTAAGGAAGTGCTAGGTTTCGAGTGAATAAAAACGCTAGCAGTAACTAGGCTTAGTAATTTCTAGGATTTTCCGGGCTTCTAGTTGTAGCTTAAAAATTTATGTGAATAAAGAGAAACTTCTAACTTTTAATGTTAGCAGTTTCTAAGGAATTGTTAAGTCAGGCCAGGGGCATGCTAGCTTTCAAGCTAGTCGTTAGTTTTATTCGAGCCATGGCGGAGTTTATGCACGTGAGCAAACAAAAGGAGTACGCTGTTCGCCGGGAAACACGTAATTGTAAAGAACTGTTAAGATTCGAGTCTGAAAGTGTGGATTTCTTAACCGCCGAATTCTTAAATGAGACAGACACACGAGGGGGAGCTCTTTCTCGAAGAAAACAAATGGAGATATTCCTACATTTTGTTGCCGACCCAGGATTTCAGTCAGGAATTGCCGAAGATGTTGGTGTACACAGATCTACAGCCTGTAAAAGTATAAGTTATGTAATGGTTCGAATAATCGACAAATCTCATAAATGGATCCACTTTCCGGCAACAGCAGCAGAAGTAAATGAAGCGAAAATTCTCTGGCAAAGACATTTTCGTTTACCGAATGTAATAGGTGCTCTGGACTGCACCCACGTGAAAATAACAAAACCCAAGTTACATGGGGATGAGTATATCAATCGAAAGGGACATGTCACTATTAATGTCCAGGGTACTTGTGACGCCCTTGAAAGATTTACGAGTGTGGGTGCAGAATGCAGACTGGCCAGGGAGTGTTCATGACGCACGAATATGGCGCAGAAGCCCTGTCAGGGGAATTATGTCGCGTTTTGATGGTGGAGCATGTCTACTTGGTGACTCCGGCTACGGAATATCTCCGTGGTTAATAACACCTTTCAAACCACCTAACGCAGCAGAAAGAAATTTCAACTTGTGCCATTCCAGGGAAAGAGTCATCATTGAAAGGTGTTTCGCGCAGCTGAAAAAAAGATTCCCAATTTTGGGAAACTGTGTCCGCGTATCTTTGAAAAAAGTGCCCAATCTTATGTTGCGCAATCTTACACAACATTGCAAAATTCCTTAATGATGTTTTTGATGACGATGATTATGTCTTTCATGAGGAGGAAACTGAAGAAGAGCAATGTGAAAATGCAGCCACAACACTTAGGGGGCAGCAGAAATGCTGATGTTGTTTTTGAAAGAATGAAAAAAGAACAGAAATGTATGTCAATTTTTGTCATTGTTTTATGTAACTGTATTAATTTAGATTGTAATTGAATTGTATTACTATTGTAATAAAGTTTTTTCATGTACAAATTAAAAAAAAAAACAAAATTAAAAAAATACACAACCCCAAAAAAAGTTTAATGTTCTTGCGTGTCTGCGCATACTCATTGCACGCACACATCCAAACATGCACGTAAGCGTAAGCACAGTGGCATGTACGCCTACGTTTCGCAATTTTTTTTTTAATTATTTATTTTATTGTAAAAAGGATTGGGTTTAAAGGAAATACATTTGTTTTATTACAAATTTCGGTACACAACATAACTTTCTAAATCAGTTTGAGTAGATACATCTGACGTTTTCTTAATACTTTCAAGTTTAATTCTCTCTCTTTCAAGTTTCATCTTGTTAATTTGCATTTGCTGCAGTAAAACAATTCGCTGAATCTGCGGTGTCGAAAGATCAATCGTCTCATCACTTTCATAAGCCAAAACCTTTTTAGCACTTTTTCTAATTTTAGTTGCCAACTGGTTTGCTTCATGAGTTACGTCATGAAAGCCACAAACCTAGCTATAGCTAAGCCTAGCAAATGCTAACCCAAGAAATTGCTCAAGTTTTCCCGAATACTTCTCAAACTAACTTAGTTCTTTCTACCTAGAACTAGCATTTGTTTATTCAACCGAATTTGAGAAAAAGCTAAAACTACCTATTAGATGCTAGCTGGTAGTTGCTAGGTTTTATTCACTTCACCCATTATATCAAACTGTATACATTCTCTTGATGTAATTAGTCTTTGTTAGATTATATATTTGAACTACAAAATTACGAATTCAGTTTTTAATTCTAAAGAGTATGATATCTAATTATATTAGGGGCCGAAAATATTTTTTAAGTAAAAACATATAAGCTTTAGTAGTAAATTGGCCTCCCAAGAAACTCAAAAGAACAGCAAACTACTCGAAATCATATATTTAATATCGTATTTAAGTGATTTATATTTAAGTACGTAGTCTTTAATAATGCATTTATTGGACTACACCTGAATTTTGAAATGATGTTTGGCTTATTCAGAACACTAATGAAACCTCACGAAATAATTTAAGTTTTGTTTCTGAAATCTTTGTGATTCGGACAAGGTAAAGAAGCACAAATGAAGTGGTAGACTTGTAATACATGACAGAACAACACGTGTCTCTACAGATCAGTTAAAGTTTATGTTAAGCGAGCGGAAAAGACAGTATCTGGCGTAGAGACAATGTACAGGATATGACAAATGCCGAGCCGGTACTGACAAATTCTCTGTCACCACGTAGTGACACACAATCTATCAACCTGCACCTCTACTATTAAGCACGAGATTTCTGATAACAAATCCACTTCTTTGTCGCTTCCATTTGCAGGTGTCTCAGAAGCAAACAATAACATAAACCGAATAATGCGAGATACAAAACTCGGTCAGTCTTGCCAACAGTGGAACAGTGAAATAGAAAAGTATGGAACATAGTTAATAAGTTGTGCGAAAAGTGTAAAAATAGAAAGTAATGTTAAGTAAACATATAAAGAAAATAGTTATTAGTATTATACTCTTTATATAGAATAGTATTATCTACTCCGATATACAAAGATAATGATATCTATATTAGGAACAATTTGTAACCTACAAAGAAATAACAACTGTTTATTTTCTAACACGTCTTTTTATATTTTTTTCTCGGACAGAAGACAAAATAAAAATATTAAACCTATATTAAGCAGAGAAAATAATTTCTGTTAATAATATAAACCAAGAATTCTTACGACAAAAAATTATAATTTTATTATTCCTATATATATATATATTGTAACGTGACGCTTCTTCCCCCCCCCCACATAAGAATAGTATGGTTTAAATCACTGAAGTACAAAACGGTATCATTAATGAACCAAATGAATAAACTATTAATAGTAAAAATGTAACTTGTAGAACCAGTATGAAAAAAAGCACCTAACTATATACAGATAATGACTGTTGCTAATAAAGATGTAATTATGGATAGATTTTATAAGAATTATAAGAATGTTTAATAGGGTATGTTACAAGATAAGAGTAATGTAAAAAGTAATGTTACATAAACTATATGGTGTTAAAATGTGTAAACATTATACAAACTAACATATTGTGATATAAGCAGATAAAAGAATAATATAAAACAAATAATAATGTGACTTATTAAAGACAATTAACATAAAGAACTTATGCCAGATTAATAGGTATAAAAGAACATTTTTTGTATATAATTTAATGTGTGAACGACTATTTAATGTAATAATTGTGTTTGTGTTTGCTTTAATAAGTTATATGTAATTGTAAAAGATACATAATAAATAATTAATAATAACTAGGAATACATGGTATGACTCTAGGACTTGCATCTACCTAGAATGGTATGAAAGGGTCGTACAGTATATCAAACTAGTTATGGACTGTTAAATGTATTGTAATAGTTAATAGTATCCATAATTATTACATACAAAAGTTTAAATGTTTATAAGATTAAGAAAAAAAAGTGTTATATAGGATAAGTTTTAGCAGAAGGGACACTAGGCCAAATAGTGCCTATGGTAAAAGCAAAAGATTTTATCTTCAAACCAGTAATTAATAATGTAAAAAGGTTTTTTATGATCATAGATTTAGTTGTACAATAACAGGAATGAGAAATGTATTCGAAAGGACTAATTTAAACTTAAATTGTAAAAGTACGCAAAATTCTTAAAAAAGTAATTTTGGAATTACTAAACATAAACTAGTCATGCGAGATTTCAAATTAATCTGTAACAAAAATGCTATTCAATGGTATAATTGTCTTTCGGATTGTAAACTGTATAGAGAAATGTATTAGTTTTAAGAAATTTTATTAATTTTTTGTCTAAAAAATTGACGCCATGTCTAACAATGTTAAAAATTTCCACCAATGGGAATTTTACACTTTTGCGTTTTGACGACCAAAATTTGTAACGAGACGAGTTAGTTCATTATTGTATTTCAAAGAGTAAACATTAAAACCTCTGTACAACTCGGGGCGAGGAAATTGAATCTGGGATCGAACTGAAGATAGGTTGGGTAAAAGTGATACCTAACTAGAAAAATAATTGAAGAAGGATATAGTGTCAAGTTATTTTAAATAGAAGAAAGGTGTTAAAGTGTTCAAATAAAAGTGTAAAACAAATATAAAGAAAGTATAGTGACTAAACATTAGATTATGAAACGAATTAATAACGATTGATGATAATTCACTTTTAAATTACACTTCAACACACTTATGAATTACGTGTACCACTTTCACTGAATTGAGACACTGATATTATTATAATTATTTCATTTTGTTTGAACTATTATTTCTTTGTGTGTTAAAATATTTGGAAAGAGTATAACCTCTTCACACACTTTCTAACCTATAAGCAGACACGGTTCATAAACGAACTATTATTTGTATTTTAGATTTAATTTGTTGTTACTTTGTATTATATTTGACTGTATTTGTATGACGTTTTGTACTTCACAAAAGGTATTTTCGTTAATATTCTTGTAGTGAAAAGAATCCACAAAATTTCAATAACCATATATATTTTAACTGATAATATCTGGCTGGACAAGAAGGAGTGCCACCGGCTGAGCTGAAAAAAACTTTACTAGCCTGGACAAATACTTAATATAAAAATGATTTAATTTAATTTAAAGAAAAAATATAAGAATTTTAGAGAAAAAATTAAAGAATATTGAATAATTTAATCTGTATGTATAATTATTATTAATTTTGGTTGTTAACCATTTTTTTCTTTTCATGTATTTGAATTAGTGTTCTTTGTCACCATAGTAGAAGAGGTTGGCAACGCCTATTTTTTGGTACAACTTTTGATTTGAATAATTCAGATAGGTAAGTTAATTAAATAGAATAAAGGAAGAAAAGTTAATAAAGAATTTCAGAATTTAAAAAAATCAAGACTATAAATATTTTCTGAATAAACATTAAGCAGAAGTGAAGAAGAATACAGTGATAGAACTACCACTATAGGTATAAATTTAATTGTAATTTTGCTGATTTTATACAACAAGAACAAGGTTAACATTCTTCAACCAAATGATTGAATAATTACTAATTTACTAAATAACCTGGAAGAATTAGATTATTATTTAATTTTATTTTTTTAAATTGTTTATTCTACTAAACAATTTGGCTCTCAACAACTAGGAAAATAATCTAAATAATTGTTTATTATTAAATGAAAGTTACAGAAGTAACTAGATTCCAATGTTAATGTTGATGGGACTAGATTCCATTATTTATTTATATGAAACAAATATTCTTAATTTTATAGAATTGACACCAATAAAAAGGGGATAAAAAATAATACGTTACATATTGGCGTCCACAACGTGAAGCGCAACGCACAACAAAAAACAACGAATTTATTAATACGTTACATATTGGCACCAGCAACTTGGGGCAAAACTACAGCAACAAATACTACGAATTAATATATACTACATTACAGATTGGCGCCCACAACGTGGAGCGCAACACACAATCAAATACCACTACGTTAAAATATATATTGTAACAATATATATTGTTTGTGTACATATATTGTAATGGTACATATAACACACCCAATACCAACGTATCACAAATGGATTAAAAGCCACTATACATGAAATTATCTACAAAAGTTGAACCTACAATCAAGAACAGAGGAAGTATTATAACCAAAATAGGGGAATAAAATAAACTATGATTTACAAGTAAATGTACAACTGAAGAAAAGAAGACAAGACTAACGACGAGACAACGTACCTAATTACCCAATAGATCAAACAGTGAGAAGGAAACCAATGACAACAACACCAAGAAGAAACTTGCTAAGAGTGAGGAAGGAATCAGTGCAAATAAGGAGAAAACCTGATCAAGTCAAACGCCAAAGAGAGATAATATAAATGAGAACAAATTAACATATGAAAATAAAAGTATTATTATTGAAAAAGAAAGTAAAAGTGAGACAACCAACATGATTTAAATCCCTAAGCTGTGACTTGACACTGACCTAAACTTATTAATCAAATACACTTAATAACAGTAAAATACAAACAGAACTCAATAAAATTAACTATTGAAAACAGAATTTAATAAGGAGAGTGAATACCAGTATGGTAATTGCATAACTAAATGATGTATAAACATTACAAAGGGACAATGTCCAAAGTACTAATAAAAAGTTGTAAAGTGGAATTAAAATTGTCAATGACCATTAATTATCAATAGTAAAGATTGTGAGAATAACCAAATTGAAATCTAGCTATAAACAATAATATACCAATGTTAGATAACAATAAATAAATCATGCATTATGTAGAAAATTGAAACTGACGCTCAACCATTGTTGAGAGACCAAATTAGAACATAACCTAATCTGGCCAACTAGTTTTCAATAAAACAATAGAAAACTATGACTAAAGTGATGTTAAACCAAAATGTGTTGTAGTATAACATAACTAGATACTATAACGAACATTCAATGTACAAAAGATAATATGTTAAAGAAACGTAAATGCTGAATAAATGTAATTTAATATAACCATATGCATCACATAGAATGGTTACCTGAGACAACAAAAATATCACTTAAACTTGTAATGAAAGAATAGAAACTCAACCTATAACACTGAATAATGCAGAATAACGCTTCGAGGAGACAATACAAGGATTATATCCACCTAATTAATAATAATAACACAAATAATAAATGAACACTAGTAGTAACTAGGTGCAAGAAGTCCGAGTAACTTCAAACCAATGTAATTGTCAATATAAAGGCAGAAATAACCACTGCCCAGTACTAACAGTGTTATCAGAACACTGATAAGAAATAAATATACAATAATGAGATAAATGTGAAAGAATTACAACTAACGAAAAATATAACATTCAAGGGTACTAAAAACTCATCAAAGAGACTATAAATAAAGTAATAAAAACCAGTAATAAATAAAACTGACACTATCAGAAGTGGTAATAACCAGGGCAATATGCATAGGCCATAACAAAGTGGTATTATCAACCACTAATATTATGAATTAATTAATAAATTAATGAATTAGACGCACAATTAATGTGATAATAGTCTTAGAGTTTGACCCTAGGAAAATGAATAATCCATAACTATAAGTAAATAACCATGTGTGAAAAGTTCGTAATACAGTACTAATAAGTTATCACCATAAACACAGTGTATAAAAACAATGTATTTAATGTATTATGTAACACAAGAGATATTATTAATTTATATGAAGTGTGTTTTTATCAACCCCATATCAGAACTATATGATAAGGGTATGCAAATTACTCGTAACCAAAGATAGAAACAATGGTAGTTATAAAAATTTTATCAGTATAATTATAAATAAACTATTTGATTTATAAGAAAAACTAATAAATTGCAAGCCCGTGCGCGTGCCTTTGTGACCAGAAAAACCTACTCTCCACCCCAGCTTAGTGACGCTTACTTGCGCGTCTATTTTGACGAACTTCGCAGAGAGTACACGAAATAAAGACAATTAGCCAATCAGAGCTCATTAAAAAGGAAGAAATGAATCCCAGTTCATCACCAGCAATCGAGGCAGACTCCACGTGGGCAGAGTGACCATCAAAACATTGAATTGATAGCCGACAGCTGATAACGCACACTAAGCTCGTAACTCCTAGTTGAGGTTAGGTCGGACTAGAGGGACAGTGAAGTTTATTTTGACAGTGTTCTTTAACGGAGTACATGCGTATAGGCAGTGTGTGAAAAGAATTAATAAATATTAATTCAAATGTTTTTAATTTTTGAAAATTAAAAAAGTTTTGTGATAGTGATACTTCGAGTCAACGGTACACGCAAGTATCAGTGCCAATGGTTATTATATTGTATAAAAAAGTAATTAATCAAATAAAGAAAGCTACTAGCGAATTTGATTTACCCAAGTTAACTAAAATATAACCCTATTTCTATAAGAAAAGGGACTTTAATAATTCCATAAACAATAAGCAACGAAAGCGTTGACTAATAACAATGAAGACTTTCTAGCTTAAAATAAATTGTAATATTTTATAAAGAGACATTGAATAATCAATGAGGGAACCAATGAAACCTAACATTTAATATTTTTAGATTATTATTGTGTTTAATTGTAGAACCTTAACTCAATCTAACATACGAGTTAACCCTAGTGGTAGATGATTTTCAATTACCTGTACAGTACTTTGTTTATATCCACTTTTATGTAATAATTCATGAAACATCACTGAATTTAATTAATAATAATGTTGTATGAAAAAAGTAATGCATTCAAGGAAGCATTAATGAATTAATATCAAATAAGTAAGGTTACGATGAACCCTAGTTAACCTCAATTTCAAGTAATGAACAATCGTTCAAATTTTGTGTTATGTTAAAGAAACAAATAATATTTTTTATTCTCCGCTTACTCATTATTACAGTAGTGCATTTCTGTAGTTAAAGTGTATCTTGCAGACTAAAAGAATTTGCGAATTTTATAAAGAAAAATAACGAAATTGTTTACATCCAGACATAGTCGATTATTAGATTCAGTTTGAACTTTTTGACAGTCTGCAATTTTGTTAATTCGAGTGTTAGTCCTTCAGACGAGTTTTAAAGTTCATTAAACATAGGCCTACGTTATTTTCAGTTCAAACTGTCTTGTCCACATTTTTTTAATATAATTAATTTAAGAAATCAAAATTTAATTTCAATAATAATAATAATAATTTCTTGGAACAAAATAACCAAGTGGCGCCCACATACATATAGTAGATTAAGTTGTGCTTGCAGGACAACATCGTCGCAGAGGAACCAGCCATCAGTAAGTATTGAAAGTGCGCGGAGTGTGACACCCGACATATCACAAAACGAACAACATAACACGTACACAAAGTCTGTATTTTATAAATTGGCAGCCCAACTAGTGAGGCTCGAAAGGAAAGGAACAAGCCCGGCAACTATCAACAAATCAAGATGGCGCAACCAAAGGGAAAGAAGGTGTAGAAAAATGTAGAACCCGAATTAAGTGTGGAAGATGGGGAGGCAGTTCAAGTCGAGGAAATAGAAATAGAACCGCCCACACTAGAAATTGAAAGACCAATACAAACGGGAGATGAACTGGAGGAACAAACGGGAGAAGGACCCATACAAATGGGAGACCAAACAGTGAAACCCGAACCAGAAAAAATAACACGGAGCGTCGACATGAACGCAATAATGATGGTGTTCCAAAGAATGAAAGAAACAATGAACAAAAATACAGAATCCCTGAAGGAGGAGAATAATAAAAACAGACAGGAAGATAAGGAAGATAATAATAAAAATAGACAGGAAGATAGGGCGGAAATAAATAAAAGTATAGAATCCCTGAAAGAGGAAAATAATAAAAATACAGAATCCCTAAGGGAGGAAAATAACAAAAATATAGAGTCACTGAGGAGAGATATAACCGATAAAATCAATGATCATGGAAAAAAGTTGGAGATGTTTCAGGAGGAAAATACAAAAAGTTTAGAGTCCCTGAAAAAGGAAATTAGCTCAAATTATGAGACAGTAAACAAAAGAATCGATGATAGTAAAATCGACAGTGACAGGAGGGTCGAGACAATGGCGAAACAGTTAGAAAGGTTGCAGGAAGGAAATAATACCCGTTTTGAAACCATAGAGGAAAGAACCGTAGAGACGAAACAAGATGTTCGAACCCTCGATAATAAGGTAAGGCAAAACCAAGACGAAATCATGCAGGAGGTAGGAGAAGTCCGGAAAGACGTTAGCGAGAGAATACAAAGAACGTATGACATAGCTAACAGGTTGGACGAGCAGATAAAAACCAACAGAAATAACATACTGGAAATAGAGCAGAGGGAGAAAAACCTGCAGGAGAGATTAGAAGCGCTGAGGGACACACCGATATTGAATACCCATACGTGTCATAGCGAGAACAGGGAGGTAATTAACTTCCAAAATTATCGCCGGAACCCTATGAAATTTTTGGAGAGGATGGAAGAGTTCATCGAAAGGAATAGGGAAACAAGATGGGATAGAATAAGGGAAATGTTAAACGAAACATTCCGAAATACGAGGGATAATTGGTGGATAGCGGTACGACCCGAAATAACAAACTTAGTCGAATTCAAACGCCAATTCAAAGAAAAATATTGGTCAGAAACAGCGCAAAACAAAGTGAGAATGGACATATTTTACGGGAAATACGACGCGTCCAAGGGACAATCCCCAACATCATATTTCCTGGGAAAGATATGTTTGGTACGAAAGTTAATACCGCCAATCCCGGAAGAATGTTTGGTGAGACAGTTAGCTGGACATTATAGCTACGGTATTAAAGATGCCCAATTGTACCAGCAACTTAGTAAAATTACTGACCTAGCTAAGCTATTAGAGAACTGCGAGTCTGCGGGAAAATTTCAAGACTACCAACCCCCCCAGTCGTAAGGTAGACTATTATAATAGTAATAACGGACCAAATCGGAATGGAAGTGGAAATGGTAACAATTTTAACCCGAATAACCAGAACAATAGTACCCCACTAAATAGCCGAAATAATAATAATCAAGGTCCAAATAACCGTAACCATCCGGGACCAAACCGAAATAATTACCCCGAAAATAATTACAATAGGAATTATAATCAAGGAAATAGTTATCGCGGCAATAATTACAGAGGGAATAATTATAGTCAGGGAAATAATTATAGGAACGGAGGTAATCAAGGACGAGGTGATAGAAGGAATCAGGAGTATAGACCCCAGGTAAACTATACGATGGCCAATAGTCAACGACCATACCAACCCAATTTACCGACTTACGTGTATTACCCACAGCAGACGCAAGGTAACCAGAGTAATACAATGAATAGCCGACCTATTAGTGGTAACCTCGAGGTTAGACAGGAACCACAAACAAGTCAGCAACCCAATGTTCCGGGAGACCGGGCAATTGAGACAGGTGCTCATTTAAACTAGACGCGGCAGTGAAAAAGGAAGACAGCCCTTCACTGATCCAATATTATGGGGTAACTGAACACAAAAATAGACAGGACAAAGACAGGACAATGACATTGAGGACAAATAATTATCTCAGAGGTATTAGGGAGGAATTGTTAGAAGAGAGGGATAATATAGTTGAAAATCATAATAAAGGGAATAATGGTATAGTACAAATCAAGGCAGATATCAATGATATAGATGCAACATTACTCATTGATACAGGATCAAACGTATCGTTGATAGACAGTGTGGAGTTGGAGAGAATTAAACAGAATAGTAATTTACCCATACCCACTCTGCCTATAAATAACATTATACTAGTCGGAGCGACGGGAAGGCAGAATAAATCTATAAAGAAACAGGTGTCATTAGAGATGACCAGTAATGGTGTAACGTTACCAATAGGACTATTAGTAGCGAATAATTTACACATGAATATCCTAATAGGCTGTGATATACTAAGGCCAAATAAAGCGATAATAAATTTAGATAGTAAGATAATAACGTTAAAGACAAATGAGGGAATTTGGACCAATAATCTAATTGATACACAAGAGAATAGTACAAACAACGAACATTATCAAGCTGTTGTCAATCATTATTATTGTGCCGATCGACCACTAAACATGCCCTTATATCAGGAGGATAACCCAGAATTATGGTTAGAAAAATTGGAAGAAATAAGGGAATTCCAAAGGACGAAAGCAAGGGGTCAGATTAGCGAAGCACAGGCGGAACGATTGATTACTGTATATAATAATTATCGACATATATTCTCAAACGCTCCAGGCAAAGTCAGAAATTATCAATGCACCATTAAATTTAAAAACCCTGTAGAATTTAACAAGAAATCGTACCCGATTGCTTACTCACTAAAGAACGAAGTTAGGGAGGAATTGAACAGGATGATAGAAGACGACATAATTGAATATAGTCATTCGCCCTTTACTAGCCCAATCATAGCTGTGCCGAAAAAGAATGGACAGGTGCGTATATGTCTCGATGCTAGGGAGATTAACAAGATGATTGTTAACGACCGCACATCCCCTGGGGAGATAGAAGAAATACTAAACAAGTTTCACGGGACAAGGTATATAAGTTCATGGGATACAGTATGCGGCTACTGGCAGGTAGAACTCCACCCAGATAGTAGGAAATATATGGCATTCACATTTGAAGGCAGAAACTATCAGTTTAAACGATTACCCTTTGGTTTGATAAATTCAGTGGCGGTATTTGTAAAGATAATGGGCAGGATATTGGGGCAGGAAGTGGTGAAATTTACGTCAGTATACGTCGACGATTTACTGATAACTTCAGCGAATTGGGATGACCATTGCAATAGGGTTGAACAGGTGTTAGAGAAGCTATCAGACAATAATATTACCCTCACGTTAGACAAATCCCAGTTTATTGCAAACGAGGTGAAATTTTTAGGATTTAATCTAACCGAGCAAGGGATTACTCCATCCAAAGAGAAAGTAGAGGCAATACAGAAGTTCCCCACCCCAAAAAACAGGAAACAGCTTCAATCATTTTTAGGAATCTGTAACTATTACAGGAAGTTTCGGTCCAATTATTCAGAACTAACTGCCAGGTTTCAAAAGCAGTTATCAGTTAAAGACAAATGGACTTGGGGACCAGAGCAAGATGGAGTGCTCAATCTCATAAAGGAGAAATTTTTAGAAGCAGTTATGTTACATCACCCCGACTTTACGAAACCATTTTATCTGAATTGCGATGCCAGTAATGTAAGTTTAGGTGCAGCCTTATATCAGGAAGATCAGGATGGAAACCATTTAGTGATTAGCTTCGCCAGCCGCGTGCTGAACAGTTGCGAACGAAACTACAATACCACTGAAAAAGAGTTATTGAGTGTAGTTTTCGCATGCGGTAAATTTCGAACATATATATTAGGATACCCCATCACGGTTAGGAGTGATCACAAATCAATATCATTTTTAAAACATTGTAAGCTAATTCATGGAAGGCTGACGAGATGGGTTTTGGCCCTACAGGAATACAATATCACGTGGGAATATATACCAGGCAAGCAAAACATAGCAGCCGACGTCATATCCCGCATCAATTTACAAAACCAAACATTTGACGTCGAAAAGGAACAAATAGCGAAGGTATATCATATTATTAAAAGCAGGGAGGATTTAAAAAATATTTTTAAAAAATGTAAAGGCACAACAAGAGGCCGACCCAAAATTAGGAAATATTAGGAAAAGGGTACTGGAAGGCGACGAGGTTATAGAGAAATATTACTGTATACACGACGATACTTTGTTTATAAGGAATACCCCACACCAAGAGAATTGGAAGTTAGTAATTCCACCAGGGATAGAGAGGCCACTAATCATTGATTATCACGATAGATACGGACACATGGGTGCCCTCAAGGTAAGGAAAGCGTTGGAAGAACAGGTATACATCAAAGGGATGAATAAAAAAGTACAACTGGCGATACAGTCATGCGATATTTGTCAGAAGGTAAAATGTAATAACGAGAGAAAGGAAGGGGTCATGATACCCATAAGATCCACCGAAAAATTAGAAAAGGTATTTCTCGATATCTGTGGACCATTTCCACGCAGCGGTGGAAGACACAGATATAAATTCATCGTAATTATCTTTGACCATTTCAGCAAATATACTAAGCTTAATCCGATAACTAGGGCTACGACAAAGAAAATTATAGAAATCATAATAGAACGATATATAACGGAGGTAGGCAGACCGTATTCTATAATTACAGACCACGGTACCCAGTTTAAGGGAAAATTATGGAAAGAAAATCTTAAAGAACACGGGATAAAGACGTATAAGACATCCGTGTATCACCCAAATAGTAACCCAGCCGAGAGAGTGTTGAGGGAAGTAGGGCGGTTGTTGAGAACCTACTGCCATGAGGAACAGAAGAGATGGCACGAATACTTAGCGTCAACAGAGGACTTTCTCAATTTATCATATCATAAAACCATAGAGGAGTCACCGTACACAGTTATGTTCGAAAGACCACCACCACGGGAAATAAAGGAGATTATTAGTTTTCCCAGCGAACCTGAATACCAATTTGAAGGAACCAAATTTTATAACAAAGTATTAGAAAAAACAGAACAACAACGGAAGAAATATATTCAATCCCACCAAAGGCAATTAAGTGTAAGGTAGGAGAAAAGGTGTTAGTCCGAAATAGAGAATTGCCCAGTACTATACAAGGCATAACGAAGAAATTGTTACTTTTATATACAGGACCTTTTACAATTACGAAAGACAATGAAAACAATACATACGAGGTAACAGACACTGTTAGTAACAAAGTAAAGGGTACATATAATCAAGCGTCATTGAGAAGGTACCATGAATAAAAACACAAGTCAAATCAAGCGTCATTAAGAAGGTACCATGAATAAAAATACAAGTCAACGTATATTTACCAACTTACCCGTACTTATAGAAGGAGAGATTATTAATATAAATAAAAATACGAGAAGGACACCTTCCACCAAAGGCAAAAAGATATATATGTAAAATATAAATTTATTTCCAATAGCCAAGTCAACGTATATTTACCAACTTACCCGTACTTAGAGAAGGAGAAAAAGGAAAGAAGAAAGGACATAATTAATTAAATAAATTATTGAACAATCAAATAACAATTGATATTACTAAGGAGGAGAAATACTGTCATATAATTGATACTAAAAGGTAATGATAAATGGAAAAAAGGGAATGAAAAAAGGAAACAGAGTGTTACATAAGGAGGTAATGATGAATCTATAAATATAGCTATTAACATTGAATGATTTTAAAAGATAATTTTACTTGCCGAGAACGATATATTAATATAATTGAGAAGTAATCAGAAGAGTTTAAGAAAGGGAATTTATGTGTAGGAGCCTATGATCTTTGAATATTATATTTTTTTATTATTATTATTTGTTGCGAAAGTGCAATTATAAGTACGTCTTATATATTTTCTGGACAGAGATGTGTTGCCTCTGATTTCAGTAATTATAGTTAGGGAAGGGCAGAGAATGTATGCCACAGTGAGCCACTCTTACTTCGAACCCGCTATAAAAGTTAGGGAATTGTTAGGGAGTTATATCAAAGATTAAATAATTAACATCAAGGTAAAAGGAAAGGAAAAGGAGATACGATAAAGAATGAGACATGAATAATGAGATGGATTAATATATTAAAGGAGTAGTACAGGAACCTAATTATAAGATAAAAGGATGAAATATTAATGAAGCTAATAGAAGGTTAATATACAAATGATAATTTCATCAAAACTGAAGAAATGTTTTTCCCAAATTATCAATTTTAACGGAGAGGCATATGTAACGTCACAGAACGTTCCATAAAGGAAATTATTTGCATAGTAATTTATCATAAGAGGAAAGTGAGGTGAACAGTATCGAACCCAAGTAATCCGAAAAATTTTGTAATATTGTCTGATAATTAATATCATTAACATGAAAAAACGACAAGACTATGACTAAGACTCAAACCCCATATATATTATTCAAGTGAAGAACAGTGTAAAACTAATAATATACTATAAGAGAGACAGATAATCTCAGAAATAACCAAAATGAGGTCATTATTATTAAGAAATGTAACTCTGAATATGGTATAAAAAACTATTTATTGTGAATTAATGGACAAGATCCATTATTATACTTTGTAATATAAATAAAATAAATGTTTTAAAGGATTTGAATACGCCATTAAAAAGGATGTAAGTTAAAATAAAAAATATATAAATGTTATGACAAAAAATATTAAGGTGTTGGATCTGAGACCAATCACTCAGATTTTATGTGAAAATTAATTATTATAGAATTAATATAAAAACTATATGTAACTGTCAATTAGACGAAGAAAAACAATTTATCTTAAATAGATAAAGTTGTAAATTGATTGGAAATCAATTAAAATAATCAAAAACAGTATTAACTGAAAACATGTGATGAACATATAAAATTGTAATATTTATGAATTTAGTGTTGTCAAAATACAACCAAATGAGATTCTAAAGTTTAATACAACATAGTGTAACTATACATATATATTTGACCAACTAAAACACTTTAACAGTCGAGTTAGGAAACTATTTACCTATACCATACCAGGCTGAGGCCAAAAACAATCACAAAAAACAGTCATATTTGACAGAATAATTGCAGAATATTAGCAAAAATAAAGGAAAAAGGTACAATCCTATAGTGTACTATAGAAACAAACTTACTCAGTTGAAAACAAGCTTAATTCTTAAAGGATTTGAAATATGAGAGTGAAATTTGTCACACCAAGAAAATGAATCACTTATGCAAACCAATATGATGCTAAGTAATCTTACAGTAAAAATAATATGTATCAGGATAAACCAGGTATTACCAAGGATAAACAATATAACAAACTCTCAGTGAATACCCAAAAAATCCCATATATAATACCGAAAAAGACAAAATATTGTAAAGAACCAGTGACAAAAAACCTAGGCCATATGTAAGGCCTATACAAAACTGAACTTATTTATATGTTATATGTGTTAATATTTGTTTATTTTGTTATAAAAAGATAATTATGTTATGCGTTAATGTTGTAGCAAGAACCAAGCAACTTCACAACATTTTTATAAGTAGAAAATTGGAATTTTGTGAAAACATTCCAAGGTAAGAGTTGTATTTTATGTTATTTTATTAGAGTTAATTTTTTCAAAACCAATCGTAATTAGTATCATTATATTCAGTTGAAAGCAGAGAATCCAAAAATAGTAATGGCATGCAGATTGTAAGTAGTTCTGTAAAATTGTTTGACAAATACCAGAATAATTTCAGTAATATCCTTTAGTGTGAAGAATAAGAAGTTTTTGTTCTAAAGCTTCTACGGAAGTTAAATTTGTTCCATGATGTTCCATTTGCATATTCTCGAACGTTCCAGAAGAAAATTTTACTCAAAAATACCGGAAGTTCATGTCAAAAAATTTAAACAATGCCCCTTACAGAGTATAAAAGGAAGACGAAATTTGACCAAAAAACACTTTATGCTTTGAATCCAGAAGAGACACATCACCCACGAAACTGATCATCACATCCGAGGCGAAATCGAAGACCGAGAAGTCGACACGAGAACACAGAAAGGCTTTTCCCGTACATGACAAAATACTGACTTAACCTCTACAAGGAGTATACGCCAACGTGTTGTTGAATAGAGCAGCAACACGCCATATTTAATAGAACCCACGCAGCCAGAATATCAGCGGCCCTGAAAAGGACCAACTTTTAATAGAGAGAATCAATTCTGCTGATATCTGCTAAGATAAACTGACTTTGACAAAATTCCCAAACAATTTACTGACACAAGCCTTTCAACGTTGAATCTGGAACTAGCGCTGTGACGGCCGAATCGAGAAACCACGCAGACAGCTGATCGCCGCCGCCGGAATTCAAAGCATAGATTCAGTGCGAAACTTATTTCAATCGTGCGGAGTTTTAAAAACCGTATTTTGACTTATAAATAATTACCAGTGCACGAGGAACGTTAACACGAAGAGGCAAGATTGAAAACGTCCCCAAGAGAAGTGTCCAGTGCAGGAAATAATTACCCACCGGAACGTGAGTTGTTCAAAAGTTAAAGTCATTTTTACCTGGTATCATTTGTCACACAGTTGTACTACACATGTCACACACCTTCAAATCACACAATTTTTGTAAAGCATCCTATTGATTTGTCTTAGTAGTTCAAAGGAGTCACGTCCTGAGTATAAAGATTTTTCATACACTAAACTCATGCTATTCAACTGAGTAA
Source organism: Magicicada septendecula (assembly GCA_034769895.1). Lineage (NCBI taxonomy): Eukaryota > Metazoa > Arthropoda > Insecta > Hemiptera > Cicadidae > Magicicada > Magicicada septendecula. The sequence goes on along the minus strand of CM068368.1, from coordinate 651,098,849 downwards.
ATAAATATATTAGCCGATACTTAATTAAAAAACTTGTCAATAAGAAAAATATTTTTTGTAACTCTGTAATTTTGTTAATTCGAGTGTTAGTCCTTCAGACGATTTTTAAAGTTCATTAAACATACGTTATTTTCAGTTCAAACTGTCTTGTCCACATTTTGTTAATATAATTAATTTAAGAAATCAAAATTTAATTTCAATAATAATAATAATTTCTTGGAACAAAATATCCAAGTGGCGCCCACATACATATAGTAGATTAAGTTGTGCTTGCAGGACAACATCTTCGCAGAGGAACCAGCCATCAGTAAGTATTGAAAGTGCGCGGAGTGTGACACCCGACATATCACAAAACGAACAACATAACACGTACACAAAGTATGTATTTTATAATATATATATATATATATATATATATATATATATATAATTGTACGTTAGCCGGGATGCTCTCTCGTTAAAATTTTATATAAGTATTATTGTTATTATTGACTTTTAAATTTTGTATGGTTGTTTAATGTTGTGATCTCGTTGTCGAATGGTTTACGTTGACTCTTCTGCTATTCGATGAGGTGATTCGAACGGAGTATTCCTGCACTGAATTTGGCATAAGTATAACATTTATACAATACTTACTGGTGATGGTTTTATGCTAGTAATGTACGAGAATATTACTGGCGAGAAACATTAGATTCAAATTGTTGCTCTGGCCTCTGGTACCAACCGTTGCTGTCGTTCACCTAAGCTGCGAGTCTATTTATTTACAATGATAGTCAATACTTTTGTCATTTGTGAAATAATGCTTATTTATTGAACTCAATTTGAATAATTGTTGTTATACAATTATTTTATTCATTTTATTTTAAAAACAATTAATCTCGAGTATGGACTCTTAAAATAATTAAAATCTCAGGGTGGTCAGACTGAATCTAATAATCGACTATGTCTGGATGTAAACAATTTCGTTATTTTTCTTTATAAAATTCGCAAATTCTTTTAGTCTGCAAGATACACTTTAACTACAGAAATGCACTACTGTAATAATGAGTAAGCGGAGAATAAAAAATATATATGGGGTTTGAGTCTTAGTCATAGTCTTGTCGTTTTTTTCATGTTAATGATATTAATTATCAGACAATATTACAAAATTTTTCGGATTACTTGGGTTCGATACTGTTCACCTCACTTTCCTCTTATGATAAATTACTATCCAAATAATTTCCTTTATGGAACGTTCTGTAACGTTACAATATATATATATATATATATACTGTTAACAAACCGTTTTAAAAATAAGTTATCATAAGGTGTATAGTTTAAATTATCGTGTGAATGAAACTTTTGCTGCAGTGTTTTCTTTTTGTTACATTTCTTGTCACTGGAACACACCACAACTAAAATAAGCGATTGCTAGAATGATACCAGCAAATGCATTGACACCTCGTCGTGTCATCGCCAACTCTGTGAAAACCCAGTGTCACTTACACATGTGTGTCATTTGCCACTTAACCTTTGCGGAGACCCCAACAATGTACCATTCCCTTTATGATTGAATCGCACGTCAGCATTCTTTTGTTGCACTGCCATTAATGGTAGAACTCTATTAAGGTTTGCGAATTTAAAAAGTGATAACAAATTTTTGGATTTCTTAGTCGTAGTGTGTTTCAGTTTTACCAATGTCCTGCTAACTTATTATAATTTTCATGCATGCATAATTTTTTGCAACCTAGTTTGTCTAGTTTCTCAACCTATCCTGATTTTTTCAGGTCATCTCATGAGAATACAAAATGATCACCTCCTACTCTTTTCAGACGTTTTGTCTACGACTTTTTTAGGCACAACTTCATTCTTGTATTTCATTCACTTCTGTTTCTGTCCTGACTTTGCAGTTTTTATACTTTCAAATTGCAGTATAAAATCAATAGTTGCTCTTTATTTCTGTGAATTTTGTTTTTACAAATTTCTACTAAAACCTTGTAATGTGTCACATTTTACCATGTATATCGTGAATAAACTGTTATTCATTTTCAAATAAGTACACAGTACACTACTGTCTTATCTCAATGTGTCTATTATTAACTTTCAGCTCTATTTGTTTTAAAGTTTTCTCTTGTGAAATCTAGTCACTTCGAATCCGTGTGTTTCGTTAGTTTTTGTTCACATAAATATCCATTTCATCTAAATAACTTTTGATAATGTGTAACACAATCCCTCCTAGACGTCAACAACAGCAACGTCACTGTTTGGAAAGTGTAGATTACTACCTTCCTTCCCATAAGTTTGAGACAACTCTTGTTTAGAACCTTTGTTTTTGGTATCTACTACGCGCCTTATCATGCCTGCATGCCTTGGCCTGTTCTATTCTATTGCTTATTAGGCTGTAAGGCAGAACTTGATATAGATTAATTTGAGGAAAACATTAACATAGTCTAGAATCACTTTATGAATTTCTGTACAAATTATAATACTCAAAGCACAGAAATGTATGATATTATAGAATTTCATAACACTGGTTGTAAAGATCACTGACTATTACTATAATTATTCCCGTCAAAACATATTTAAAAAATTCTGTTTTATTCGCTTGGAAGTAAAATTTGTTCCGCTTGATAATCTTTGCTTGACATAACTTGTGTTTATAAAATCTATACATGTATCTATTGTACCTGTAGTTCACTACTTGTCTGTGACTATAGTTTAGAATTAATCTTACCTAATATTTTTAATTCCATTAGTATTAACCTTCTGAATAAATCTGTCGAAGAATTGTTGTTATAAGAGACATCAACAGAATTACTTTCTGCCATTTAGTTTTACCAGAACGTCAGTAATGACCATCTATATTGTTACGTAACTAGATCCGTACGAGTATTATTTTGATTTAGTTTAATTAATTAAATTGTTTATAAATTTATTTATGATTGGTTTTGTTTTTATTTATTATTATAAAGTCGTTGGGTTAAAGTGTTCAAGATTATTTTACTGGTTTAATCTGTTCACCGTTGGTCGAATGTTGAGTGCCGTAAAGAGTTTGGTTCCTCTTCACTAGTAGATAATTTCGGCGGCGTTGGTTCCAACTGTAATCAAGACGATTTAGAATAACGGTACTTACTTTGTGTGATGTTCTCATTATCAGGTAAAGTGTATCAGCTTCCCTAAAAAACAAGATTAATTCAAATCATTCGTGGCGCCGTTTGTATTGCCAACCGTTGCAGTCGTCTGCCAAGCCTGTAAATGCCTATCTACTTGAAATAATCGGGCCAACTCTAATTATTCAGTTAAACATAATTTATTTCTTGTTGAAATTTGATCATTAATATCATTGAACCTTTAACATAAGAAGGTTAAACTTTACTATTACTTTTTTATTTTTTATCAAACTCTTATTAAAATCTCAGGGTGGTCAATCTGCGAATGTGTATACAACACCCCACAATGTTTGTTTACAATAAATTTAATCAACATGGGTTCTTTTATCTTACAAGATACTAAACGTTAACACAACAAAACAATTGTAAATGTTTAATAAGAGAGTAGTCACCTTGGATAACTAAAATCTCATTTTCATTACTTTTATAAAACGTAAACAGACGGCTTGCGTCAACTTCTAGGTTAGACTGGCGAGTCTAATATAATGCCATGCCAGTTAAGTTAATTAAAAATCTATGTGGTCAATTGACAAATAAAATTCAAATTTATTAAAGTTATAACATCTTCAGTAGATCCAACTATCGCTAGACTATTTTGGATATCCTTTATCAGGTAATTTCCTTATTTCTAATAACATATCAACAAGTTATGAAATGGAGGTACATTGACAACCTATTCGATTCAGTAAAATCTACTGTCTTTATGTAATTCTTAAACACTTATTTTATAATCAGATCAAATAAATTTCATTAATTCTTATCCCTAGTTACTTGTTACTTGACTTTATGAGGTTTAAAGCCTCTTCAAAGTTCATTTTATTATTCTTAATCCTATACAGTGTCAGGTTATGTTCACTTCTTAAGTCTATAATAAGATTATAAAACCACTATACTCCCTTTTTATTTATAATACCGCGATTGCAGGGATTGTATACTGGCAATCGTATTCTCACTTTCACTATTCTTTATTACTTCCTTAAATCACTTTATTAATGCCGTTTAGACATTTCGATTCGTATTAACTCTGACTATGACGTTTACTATCCGCACAGGTTAGGTAAAATTACTTTTTTGGCGTCGAGAACTCTCGTCTTGTTTCCTGAGTCGATCGTACAATAAGAATAACGCTTAGCTCGGCGTCCCTTTGTTGGCCAACCCTCGCTATAGGTAACTTGATTGGTTGAAATCTCGATGACACCTAACTGGCGGCTTCCGTCGGCGTCGGTTTTTGATGTCAGAGTACGAAAATATTTTCTTCAATTTACACAAATATTTTAAATGCGTTTAACTTTCTTATGGTACTTGGGAGTTCTAATTGACTCATCTCAATCGTTTTCAATTGTTCTCTAGATCAATTAGATACCCTTCAAGCCATAATTCTGTTTATGTTTGATAATTACTTATTTTCACAACTTATGACTATGACATTTTTCATTTAAAACTATCTTACTTTATATTATTTACAATTTAACTTCACTGTTAGTGTTATTGATGATTATTCAGTCTCTTTCTGTCCTTTGGTTATATTATAAACCAGTTATCTATGATAACAATTCTAAAATCGAGTATAAACCCTGCTGTACAGATAGCATTATGGTTTAGAGTTACATGATGTTATTCATTGAAGGTATTTTAAGAGTTAGTTACACTTCACACTTATTCTTAAAGTTTCCTTTCAACTTCTGGTTATCATTGGCTGACTTAATCAATACCCTTTTTTGTGTATTTTGGTTAATGATATATTTTGTGTTTGGCACACCTAGACCTTAATTTTTATTCTGCTCTAATCTTATAATACATTGTTTATATTGGTTACCTTTTAACCATTACTTGGTGTCTTGTCTATCTGGTTATTTTACTACTATTGGTTTAGTCTGATACTCTGTATAACTTAATATTTAGTATCAGACTCTGGGCTCCTTTAGGCCTATTACCCCCCAAGTTAGTTTTAACAGTGGTCTGTTCATTACTATTTGATTAGTTCTAAATATTGTTACTCATTTCTCTGAATTAACTATTACAACCTTTAGCAAGTTACCTTTGGTGGTTTTGACACAATTATTTCCTGAATTATACCCTTTGGGTGCACCTATAGTTAAAGCACTATATGGTATTACATCTTTTCTCTTAACTCTTACTTATTTTTCATTTTAGTGATCATTCTCCTTTACAAAATAGTAGTAGTAATTATATTAAGGTGTTACCATCATTTGATTGGTAATAGCATATCACCCTTCTCTGTTAATACAATAAAACGTCTTGCATCTGGTGTCAAGATATTAGTATGTCTAATTTCTATTATCTTGTTATAATTTTAATCTAATTACAATTGGTTTACATTATATAAGTGACTGTGAACCTTGTTGGTTCTATTGACACTAATGTCTTCACCTCTTTTATACCTTATTTTACAGTTTTAGTAAGATTTGTTAGATAACTTCAGAATGTCTAACTTATTGTTTGTATTTATACTAACTACAATATAATTCTACTTCTCCTATGCATTAATTTTGGGTTGGTACTACCTTTTTAACATTTAGGTTCATTACCCTCCAACAGAAATTGGATTATTAATCATTTAGTTACTTAATTCTCTTGTTTTAGGTGCATAATTCACATGTAGTGAGGTTACGGTTCCTATCTTGGTTTGACAACAATGTGTTTGTTTTATGGTGATTTCAATGTCTTTTATTTCACATTATTATAGTCTTACTAATGTTATTTATTAGAATAGGTTTATTATATACCCTTCTGTCTCTATTACCCATTCTTAAACAGTAATTATTAACATCATTCGATAAGTAATATCCCTACATTTGCTCTATTAACAAGGCTGGTCTATATGATTCATTTTTGTTATTCTTCCAGATACACAGTTAATTTATAACTTTACTAATTTTATTTCACTCTCCTGACCTTTATTCATTATCTCATTTATTTACTTTATAAGCATTCTTTGTCGGCATAGTTATTTGTATTAGTTCATCAGGCTTCATCATTACTCTGTCCTTTACTCTGGGTTTTCTTGTTATGATCCATTCATCTTGTCTGAATTCTTCTTTTGTCTCATGTAGGACATATCTTATTCTTCATTCTGTTTTTTTATCCAGTTGGGCTTTGTAGTATTCTTCTTTACTCCATTCATAGTTTCTTCTCTCTGTCCTTGGCTTTATCATTTTTACCTAATCTATTGGGTTAGTTGTCAGTTAATTACGTTTTGTCTCAGTCATTGTCATTATTTCTTTGATCATCTTCATCAGTTTGTTAAAGATGTATTCTTTATTCCCTTAAAGTTAGTTTCTATTTATCTTGGTGATTAACCTTAAAGTTTGGCTGTAGCATTTCTTATGATTTGTTATTGTTGGATTATTGGTTGTTTGGGACCTTGGTGGTCGTGATGTTATGTAACACTACAATATCCAGGTCATCAATCCAGGACACTACAGTCGTTTCTTAGAAATCTTTTTGCCTCACTTATTTTGTAGAACTGTATATACTCGTACTGCATATTTAAATGTTTGAAGTGAATATGCCTGTATTGATCTGTTTCATTTACTTTAACACGATTTGTTGTTGAACGTGGCAATAAATTGTCTAAGTACTGTTAGCAATCTGTATATCACTGTATGGCAATATTAGTGTAATTTGTAACAGAATGTTAATAAAACCACTTGCATGCGCTCAATGTGAGCTCGTAAAATGTGTTCACTTTTTAGAAACTTAAACACAATTAATTTATTTTAATAATAACAACTGAGTTTAATCATTCAATTGTTGTTTAATTACCACAAAAAGTTTATTTTTACGCCGTTGTAGTACTGTAGTATTTGATTGCAGTACCAACTTCAGAAAAGTAAACTAGGTATTTGCAACTAAATAGTCCCTTCTGTTCAAATAGTCCTATATTTTTTTAATTTTTTGTTAACTTTTCCACGCAGGGGTTATTAATGTATAACAATATCAATTAACTGAAAAAATCTTTACTTTCTGCTTTTTAGTCGTATTCCGTAGTGTCCACCACCATTTAATATTAATTTGGAGGCTAAACGTATTGACATAGACGTACTACTAACTATCGCTTTCTTGCAATTTTGTGTCTCAGTAGTTTAACTGAAATATTCTTTATTACAGCAGATTTTATTCAAGGCGTGTTTTATCTTATCTTAAAGTTCTTTTGACATTATTTATATATTCTCTGAATGCTTTGAAATTTTGATATTATAAAGTTCTAGTTATATACAGTAGTGTTAGTCTGACTACTAACAGTATATATAAAATTTTGTTGATGATTGTATCCAAGTGATGGTTAACTTACATTTAATTTATAAGTATGAATTAATAAGTAGCCTACATACAATTTGTCAAACACTTTACTTTGTATCACTGTATTTACAAAATACGTTATCTTTCGTTATTTGTGGCTTTTACAGTTACTCTAAACAGCAACAGAATAACCATACAACTTTCCTCTTACATACGCTTCAATAATTTTGTGAATACAAATTATTAAAGTTATTGTATACATACGGTGAATTTTCTGCTTTCATGATTATTGGACAAAGAGTCAGAGACTCGCCTGAATGCGCGAATAAGGAGAGTTTACCTTATCTCTAGTGGTGAGGCAACCACGCTCTGTGTTGACACAACGTCACTTACAAACAGTAAACATTCTCTGACAGTCTCCAGTTACAGCGGTATTTAAAAAGGCTTGAATGCATCGAGTTATTGAGTCATTCACCCCTGTTTACACTAGAAACAATAACAAGCGGCATGACTTAGGGGAACTGCCCTTCATTCCTCCTCCTCGTTACTACCCATTTCACTTTTGTTTAGTGCAGACTAACCGTTCCGAAAACGAACTTTCCTTAGTGCTAATCTTAATCTTGTGTTTGAAGAAGTTCAAATTCAACTCATAGAAATACCGGTATTGTAAAATAATGTAGGTTCATGATGAAGGACAAGAGGACTATGCTACTGATATACTCTTAACGAACACTGTTTGGGCCTGGTAGCCTGTAAATCGTCTGATCTGAACCACGTATTGGACTCGTTAATTGGAAAGCAATGGTGTCACAGATTTCTTTTTACGTTTCCTGCCTCCAATCTCTACTACTACACTTTTCAAAGTTCGGTTCTCACGTTTGTGCAGGGTGTGACCTAACAGAATAGAAGAAACCAACAATAACGTTATTCCGATAGCAACATGATGTCAGTAGAATGCAATGTTTTGTTACTCACTGACATCATAAAGCAATAATGTTAGTGACGTTGACATAAAGAAACAAGCACTCCGGCTACAGCCTATATTTTTGAAAAGAAAACTGGATTATCTGTATGTGTTATATTCAAACATGAAGATGTTTAATTAGAGTTTATTATAAACAGTCATTGTTTGTACGTATTCTGTTAGAAATAATCTAATCTGGTTTATCGGTTAATAAAGAATGTTTACTGTATCATGACGTCATGTACGAGCGAGAGGGGTAGGAGAGAAGAGAGAGAATAACTAGAAATACTTAAAGCTTATTACGTTATGTAAGTACACATTTGGCAGTGCACGACGTGGAATCACCCCTTCGGAGAGCTCTCAGAAACATTCTTTATATAATACAAGTGTAAATACTGACTCCCTATTTAAAATTCTTCTCTAAACTTTATCTAGTCAGTCTTGAATCTAGACCAGTTCTCCTATCAACCTTTCCTACAATATCACTGATTGTGCAAAACTTTGTCTACAAACATCGACATTTTTACCTCTTATGAAAATTTTCTACAATCTTTTCCTCATGTATCATTTTAAATTGTTCTTCATCACCCATCCTATCCCTGCACGAAATCTTTTTTCTCCCGCAGCGCCATGTCTTAAAAAATTCAAATCGTTGCTTGTCTGCCCAATGATTCATGAATCAGAACCACTGAGGGATTGATGTTTCTTTACGATTAGATTTTTCCTTGATTTATGTCTAAGATTTCTTATGGCTGGGAAATTCTTTTTTAAACTTATTTTTTCCTATTATATTCTAATCCACTTAATGGATCTGACGTTGCTTCCCAAATATGCGATAATGTGACTTTCCTTCTAAGATATGTCATAGTATTTACAGTTCTCAGCTTCACATCTTCCCATTTAAATAGTCCTACTCAATTTACGTATGTCTGTTTTATTGTTCTACATTCAGCACTTCAAGTAAATGGTCTCTATACACACAGCATCTCTCTCTGTCTCTGTCTGTCTGTCTGTCTGTCTGTCTCTCTCTCTCTCTCTCTCTCTCTCTCTCTCTCTCTCTCTCTCTCTCTCTCTCTCTCTCTCTCTCTCTCTCCCTCTCTCTACACGCACACGCACACACACACACACACACACACAAAATCTTTAAAAAATATTGTTCCTAATTCATAAAGATCCTTCATAAATACAACTTCGGAGTAGTTTCAGATTTTAATTTTTTTTTTATTACAAGTTACAAGTTAATTACAACATTACAAATTATCTCGGTAAACGTTTCAATTATCATCTGAGATGAGAAGGTGGACTTTTTTAAAATCTCATTGTTCTATTTTCAGTTATTCTGGAAAATATTTCCAGTTATAAATTGTAATGTTGTAATTCGACCAATCTTTAAAAAAACCTATAAATATTTTTACCAATCTGAATTAAAATTTGAAACCACTTATTTCACAGATGACTTCAAGTGATTAGCATTTGTCGATGATATTCTACGACAATTCGGTACTCTACACATAACATTTTATGATGAACATAAAGCCTCAAAAATATTGGCAATTGCTATTGACGCCCGCAGTGATTTGTAAGAGAGACATTTATCACGCATCGAATAGCTAACTTTATTTAGAAAAACGTTTTTCACGGACAAATTAAACTTTTACAACTTATAATTAGACTTTTATAAACTACAAATGAGTAATTATGCACCATTGGTTAGTGTTCAGAAAATAGTCCTACAATCATAGTTACGTCAATGTCCAAGAATTTTTCCATTTATGTTAGTTAAACTGCCCTCGATTAACAAAAGAAAGTTTCATTGTAGCCTTGAACGAGTGACCAAATCTAAGTCTAAATGAAGCTTACTACATGACCTCTCTAATTTGACTGAGTTTGCTCTTGCTTAGGAAAGAGCGCTTTCTTACTTTTATCTCGGAGAATATCAGAAGTTGTATTTTATTAAACGTTTAGTCATTTCTCTTTATTGTTATGCTGTTTTCGCAGAGATTTATTACTTATCCGTGTATAGTGTTTCAAGTTTTAAAATCCTCAATAACAAAATCAGATTCAGGTTTCCTTCTATCCCACTCTTCTTTAAGGAAAAATGACAATTGAAGGAAACGTGTCCAGAGTGCACAATAATCTCCAGTCAGTTGCTTGAAACGTTACAACAATTACATTTGGCAGCACAGAACCAGAACCAGAGAACACGGAAACCCTGAATTGTTGTCTAAATTGTTGTTTTTGATTTATGTACGATTTGCAGACGTTTCCTATAAACAGAATTGTACAACAATATATGTGATAAAAATTCTTTAACATAAATAAAGCCTAGAAAAATGATGCCCATATGAAGTTGATTTAACTATGTGGGTAACTTACTAATGACCATTCGATTTGAAGGTGTAAAATCATATTTATTATCTTGTTATGGTAGTTTATTTAAGCTGTTAATGACATAGTATAGTTAGTTAATGAAAAAGGCCTATGTAAATGGTCGTCTTTCTGGTTTTCACAGTTGACATACGTGAAATATGCTTGACAGTGGCGTGTTCAACGCCCAATAGATGCACAGTATTTTTTAGGTATCCGATTTTAAATATTTTACAAGTAGGAAGCCTTTTGCAACTCGTACCGTGTAGGGAAAGCAAAGGCACGCAAAACAAGTTATTACATTTTAGCAAACACGTTGTTACCGGATATTATGAGAGCACGAAAGTGGAAACTACAGTATTAACGAAACTAAAGTAAATACTTAACAGTGAAGAAACGGGTCTTAATTGTAAGACGCAGTTTTCAAAGTAATGCAACAAGTATTTTCAGAGACTCAAATACTTATAAACTCTTATTTACACGGTATGTTACATAAGAGAATGATCTTTGCTGTATAAACAATGTGTCGATGAGTGAGCTATGAAAGGACAGTGAATACGGATTATTTAACAACGCGGGATCCGTGGATGTTAAAATTTAAATAAACCAAAAATAAAATTGTAAATATTGGAGTGGCCAAGAAGAAACAATGGTGCTTGATATGGGACGAAGATTCAGGCTAATGATGTAATATAAAGAAAGGACGGAAGTAAGTGGCAACAGGACATGCAAATCCCGTCCACCAAAATTCAATACAGTGCCCCAACCAACTATAAACATAGGGGATACATGACAATCATTAGAAAATAAATAAATCCTTTTGTTATAGATACGACCAAAAACTATGTAAAACATACTTCAAAAGTTAAATCTAAGAAAATATATAGAAAGTTTAAAACTACGCGGTCATTTCATTTCACATGTTTCCATTTTTTTTTCTTTTAAGTTTTTGTTTTATTTTTTGCTTTCGTTGCCTACAATATGTATCGCTCTAATTCGTTCCCAAAGACCGTTCTAATATTCTTTCCTTTCCTTTCCGGAACTGGTACAGTAAATTTTATTATATCAAAACATCGGATATTAAAAGCTGTTCCCGGAAACTAGAAACTATTAAACGAAACTAAAATAAATAAACAAACTTTGTAACGGAAAAAACCTCTATTCGTTGGAAGGCATCAGTTTTAAACATAACGTACCAAAAACTGGCGGAAATTCAGACATTTCTAAATATGGTAAGTGATGACGCTAAACTTTTCCATACGCAGCATTAAGGTGACATCCAAACAATGCTACGCTCGATATAAGTAAACGTGGAAAACTGTAATATAATATTTCGGGTTTTGTTATTGCCAGGCATCCAGGATATTCCGCACGAGGGAGGAGTCTTCCTGTCTCTCTCATTTACGGTCGTTTGCAGACTATGTAGTTTTAGGGACACAGTTTGTACGGTCACTTGGGGCCATAAATGAGCGTTCACAACCCCCTTGTGGATTGGTACTCGCATCATGCGCCGCTCTCAGCGTAGAAGGTGACCTCTCCAGATAACACATACACTCTGCATACTGGTTCTTGAATTTCTCATTTGCAAGGAAATTCAGTTTTTCTGGTACTGTTTCCGTAAGCTAGCTTGTAATAAAAACTCTATTATGGATTCTTGCATGATATCCATCCTCCTGTAAGGGTATTTATGAAAGAAACCCTTGCCGTTTTGAGTTACGTAGAGGACTTGAAGGACACAATGGTGTGTTAGTAATATGAGTAAAGAACATGTGCAGACCACCACATGGTCCCAGTTCTGTTCTGTGTTTTTGTAGAATGTATTTCAGAAAATTGGAAACCTATAAAACCGTCATCTACTGTAGTTAGTTCTAGTTTTTTATTCCAGTTTATTTAAATTATACTTTACAAAATTAAATCTTAAAAAATGCAATGAGATATTATCATCAATACTTATGTACAAATTATTACATGTTCCTCGACCTCTTCTTCCCAACGATATGCAGACATCAAGAAAGAATGCTTGGCATGATTTCAGCAGTTTAATAATATCTACCTAACAAAAGAATCATCACTTCCGTGGTCTAATGGCTAATGTGGAACACAACATCGGAGAGTTAAGTAGGTAGCTGCAGCGTCTTCTGGTAGAAAAGTTATAATTTCATCTCAGGTCTAAGGACAAGGCTTTCCTCTCACCAACGCTTAGTTTAGTGGAGGTTTATATGACAAGCCAAGGCCCACTCACAGCTGACGAAGGTTATCCGGCAAGTTATAGTGCACTCATATTAAGAGGAGTACGACAAAAGAATACCTAACGTCAAATATATTATACTGACTACAAATAGTATAGAATTCCTACATTGTTTGGAGGCAGTAAGGAATGTTAAAACAATTGTTTGTGAATTATTAAAGTCGTGAAATACCAAGAATTTAATAACAAATACCAAGTGTTTTATTTGTGACATTGTTTCATTTTATAATGTTTCACGATAGCGCAGGAGAGTCTGAGTTGAAGCAATTAAATATAAAAGTTAGTCTACTAGTATACAGTGGTTGTATAAGAGAAACAAGTTTAAACGATTTTCTTAGGATTACTGTAAGACATTCGTTAAGTAATCGACAGTAACCTACGAACATTGTAAACCTTTTTCTTAAACTAGTTACCGGACTGTAAACTACTTACAATCTGACTATGTAATATTAATAAAAACAATTTTTAGTTTATATAAACACATAAAACGGTTACAAAATAACTGACATGATAACATCTAAACAAATATTCCTTGATATTATTATTGAAGAAATAAACAAAACAAGCCAAGCTTATTAAAATTCTGCACCATTGTTCTTCGAAGTTTGGACATTGTCAGAGTTTCTGACGTTTACAAACAGTACCACTGTTTTCTTGATTTCAGTTATTTTGTTTTGTCTCGGCAAAATACGCCTACTACGCGAAGCATTAGTATTATTTTCATGCCATTTTAGTAGCGAAATCCTTCATTACTCATCAGTATGCCTAAATTGTTACGACAACTATCGAAGCATTCACTGTTTGTGTCCGATGGAAGGTGTAATTTTCGTCACATGATTTACCATTTAATGTAAACTGAAGCAAAAAAAGTAATCATCAAAACAAAGGCACACGCGTTCCCCCACTCACACACACACACACACACACACACACACACACACACACACACACACACACAACACCAACAGTTTTGGCTCTTCACAGCTTAGTGTGAATCTGTGACCCATGCTTTCTTATTCTTCCTGGTCACATCCAATTTAAAACACTCTCAGTACTTAGCAATAATTCCGATTAGTCTAAGTTTACTCTTTCCGTGTTCGAACATTTCCTTTAACTTCCCTTATTTTACACGAAACTGAGGAACCAACATCATAATAAATCTCTTTCACTCTTACTAATAGGAAATAATAACGTTATTTGATGTCTTGAATAAATCCAATGCAGTAGATTAGTATGGTGAATCATGAGAGAAATGATAGTTAAGATACTAATAGTGTTGAATAGACCTATCGACATAACTGGGGGCAGACTGAAATCAGTCCCAATTTTGGGCGCAGCAATGTTCTCGAGCACATAATCTATTGCAATTGTATAATACACTTCAACACTGAAATAAAAATTCGCAAATGTAAACTATTACGTAAAAATGAGGGGGTCTCATTCTGATGTCTCATCAGCAATAGCCACGCAGATTATTATCCTCTGCGTTACAACCTTTTATGATTTGAAGCATTAAAATGCAGTACTCGTACATAAGAACTATATTTTATAAAAGTTTCATTTGTATACAATGACAGTTCCGACGAAGTGAATTATTTTGTCTTGATTTCACTGTAAACATCAGCGTGACGTAAAAATTTTTTCTTCTTTCTTTTATTAAATATTTTTTGAATACAGACAATTTTAGCTTACAGACATTCCTTACTTTATCCATTATCTACCTTACCTTCACTGTAGAACAATGAAGAACACTTTCATTACATTATGTTAATGCTTCCAGTATTTTATTACCCAAGTAAATATTTTATGTTTCGTTGCACACACCGTAGGACACAACGTGAACTTAAAAACGCATAGGGTCATGACAGTGAACAAGCGACAAGGCGTGTTTGCGAAAGTTGTATCCGAGTAGGAAGCTGCTCAACTTCCGCGTACGCTCCCCCATAAAAATAAACGGTCCGAAGGAACTGCAGTACACGTTTCTGAAGAAAGAATGTTTGCTTCGTTAGCATTTATGACAGGAAACGTCATGTAGCCTACCGCAGACACTACGCACGCCACTATTGATTGGTACTGCCCTGCGCTCCTAACCGTACCCTACGTACTGGCTACAAATTATTGCTACTTCCTAATCCTTAACACAGCAGCACAACTCTCTTACCGTAACCAGACACACCACACACACACACACACACACACACACACACACGCGCGCGCGCGTAACTATGAGTAGAGCGCACTAGAGCGTGCAGGAGCACTCTCATTAACGTAACGTACACCCTGGAATGCTAGAAAAGCTTGTCTATTCATATTGTCGTTTGTGTGTATGTGGTGTTTACATGTATATGTGTATTTGCTCATATATGACCCTGAGTATATAAGATCATAATATATTATAAGTTGTGAATCTGTGATTCAGGCTCATATAAGATCCTCAGATCCTGATCCTAGCTTTGGTTATTCGCATGTAATTTAGTGATTTACACACGATGTCTGAACTGGGAATATCTGTAAAAGTAACACAATAACACAGTATTCTTCAATGTGTACGAATTTATCTCCTGAAGTTTTTGTTAAAAATATATTATGTAGGCTAATATACTGTGTGAATATACGATGAGTCATATATCTTGATTTAAAAAGGCAAGAAACAAAGAGATCGGAAGGTGTTAATATAATCTTTAATTTAAAGTCAAAGCTACGAGACTGGTATTTCACTTGTAGTCTACGAGTGTAGACTACTTACTTAACTTGTTAAGTTTCAACTGCAAAAAAGATTCCTAAGGAACTAGAAGACGCGTAAGGAATATACGCTTATTTCACCATACCGAAATCTTAAAAGACTGAGCCACAAAATTCAGATCTAGTTGGAGATTTAGATCTACTGGGCTAAAGTATATGAAACAGTTTATGAAACGTGTTTCCACATTAGTAGTTAATTTCATAGCTTCGCAGCGTGAATTCATAAGTTCATTCTGTTATACTCTTCTACTCTTGTCTATTTTAAAGAATTTTGTTATATTCTTCCTTGTGAAATTTAGAGTGAGCTGCGTTTACCTGGTGGAAGATGGTCTTCCTCATTTTCCCTTACCATGCTCTGCTGTGTTAGTGAGTTTTCCCATTAATACCTCCATACCTCCATATCACCTGTTCTACATCGTAACGAATAACAAAAGGCATGTTTACTGTTGTCCCAATTATGTTCCAAATATTTAATACTCAAGTGACTGATTAGAGAATTCGATCTAAAACTGTGAAAAGTTCACGAGTTCACCCGGAATTTATTCTTCGTATAAGTGGCAATTAAAAACTGTGCTCTGACCGCATTAAAAGCCACCAGCGTTAAAGCAGTGTATGTTTAGAAGCGGCAGAGCAAAGTGAAGGCCTTATGCCCGGGGATACAACATTAAGAAGTTATGTTTACCAGTCATAATTGATTTTGAAAATTTAGTGCAAGTGATCATAGGAGTATTTGGATTATTAATAGTGTGTGTTTGATTAATCTATTTCAGAATGTTTTTGTGAATTTCTATACAACCGTGTGCCCTGGAAATATTAATTTGGTTAGCAACACGCATAGAGATTATCTTTATTGTACTGCCTCTATTTTCGTTCTACTTTCGCTCGCTTTCAACCTGACAGTTGAAATATATAATATATAAATAGCATAAATATATAAGTCATCTAGGCCTACGTGTCATACCCTTTTATCATTACTACAAGCTGTAACGTATAGTACTTTCTAATTTTTACGACTGAAATTACGAATTCCTGAAACACGAGTATAACGTAATTACCAGTTATGCATCTAGTAGCGTAACTACGTAACACATCTAGCAGCTGTTGCGTGTGGATTGCTGTATGAACTGAGACGGGATTGTGGCAACTCAAAATCCCACATCGTAGCGCATGTGAACGCCTTTGAATTAATAGAGATGTCGTTTTTTAACGTAAAATTATCAAATTTTTAATTATCATAGTCACACAAACCATACAAAGAAGGCAAAATAAAAAACGTAATGTTCTGTAAAAAGCAAGTGACTATGAATAGTCACAAGCTTAGCATTTCATTAAGCTGTTCTTCACTACAGATGCTCGCTTCTGATATTTATGATTTTTATAATTTCGTTTAAAGGCGACTTTTCTTGTCCTATTCTCCTATTCTTATCTTTAAAACTCGTTTTCCTTTCCTCCCTAAGGCCTTGGCTTCCAGAATGCTCATGAGAAAGATATTATGCCTTATGATTTGTCCTATAAATTCTAAATTCCATTTCTTGTAACAATTTAACAATTTCTTTTATTCTTTTAGTTTTTCTTTAAGTACATTAAAAAACTTCTATGTTTATTTCCTTCAGACCAACTAGTTCTTGTCTTTTTTCATATCCAAAGTGAATTTACCTTAAACACTTAGTAAAGTATTACTTAACAGGCCTATGTACTGAATAACGAATAGGCCTATTCTTTTAATATATTAAATGCACTTGACTTAATAAATTTTACGAATAGTAAAATTACTTTTCATTAAAAATTTATGATACCACTTGAACGGCGTTACTGAACGCACGTAATTTGGTAATGAGCAAACCTTATGTGTCGCACGTAATTAGGTAATGTTCTATTAAATAATTCTAAAATCAGTTGATCAACTAATAACATGAACGGATCAATTCGAAGATGAATGATTGTAATCTTTCGTATTGTTTACAAAGGACCCAAAAAGTTTAGAACCGTTTAATAATGATATTATATCGCAAAGGCAATTTTCACTTTTCATTAAAAATATTGTAATTTTTGTAAAACTCAAACTATAAGATGAGGTAAATTTTATATTAAGGAATTCACATTACAGTAATTTACACCCAAATAATGTGTTATGTAACCATATTTTATTTACTTATTCCTTGGAATCAGAAATTTTTACTTTTTTAAAATATACCTAATACTTTAATGTTAAAATAAAGTATTGTTACTTCTGTATTGTTAATATAATAACAATAATTTTCATTGCTTAAGAAACAAAATATACCTACATAATTACTTTACATTATTTAATACAATTTAAAAATAATTATTAAAATTTGGTTATTTAAACAGACAAACGCACACACAATCATCCAAACGTAGTGTTCTAAACTTATTTGCGTACGATCTTAAGGCTGACTTCAATTTCCACACCGTAGAATTTTGATATGTATAAAACGGTTTGTGTGCTTGCCGTTATAAGAATACAAACGATATGGTTAATCCCAACACAGCGGTGTGATTCGAGGCTGAAGCGTTGTGAAGTAGACACACTGGATGAAGGGGAAAGAAAAAACTGAGTGAAGGGACAGAAGTGTTTTAAAATAAAATAATTTTTGTGTAGATAAAGTTTTTAAGTAGAGAGACTCAACAATGACGTTAAAACAGGATTTTTCCGTTTATTTAGTACAGGAGGGGGTGTATTTTTTGCAGATGGATTCTGGAAGGGACTCAGAAAGCCAAGGGATTTCATTCGTAAGGCTTATATGATCCACGCTTTGAGTAGGAGAGAGACGGAGAGAAAAAGAGTGTCGGGTGTATATAGGCGACTCAAAACCCTTTAATGCATACCCTTAGCGAGAGAGAGGGAAGGGAACGCAATTTCACGGGTCGCAAGCTGCACTATGAGATGTTTTCGGGAAGGAAAATCTCCGGTCGACCTAAACAAACTCGGCCAGCTATGCATACGAGCGTGTGCTATCGCTTTAGTTTGTTCTGCCACTGTACATACGAGTATACACATACTGTCTCTGAAAAGTAATTAAAATTCGGTATTTTCTGAAGAAGATTAAACAAAACCTACTTTTAAACTACAACTTTTCTGATCGTTTTTATTTTTACTCTTTCAATGCCACAAACAACCATTTTAAAGGAAACAATGAACTAAAATACAGCTTTAATCGTACCAATTGATTTGTTTTTGTTTTTTGTACTGTTATAAATGCAAAGTACATAATTACAAGCTTGTTTGTGTGTGCGTATGTGTGTATGTGTGTGTGTTTAGTAACTGAACACGGATAGTCTTTCTTCGATAACTCAACTAGATATTTCACCCATAACTTGGTCTTTAATTACTGTACTACAAAGTGAAAAGTGCTCCACAAAAATTTTTTGATATAGAGTTCTGTTCCATGAAAGCTTTTGAATCGTAACTTACGTCCCACAAGACAATTCTAATTCAAAATCAGTTCTAAAAATCTGTTACAACAAAAAAATGTATGTTCAAGAAATTTCTGAATCCAAAATTACATTTTAAAAAATTAGCAGTAGCTAGAAAATTAGCTAAACCTAGCTTAACTTTGACACCCAAACTGTGGGCCTTAGAAAGATTGTGATTGCAAAAAATTTTGAAAAAGTGCTTTGGCTTCTAGTTGGCTTGTACTTTAAAAATTTGACCTTACACTATGCGTACCTATGAAATAGATGGTCCATTAAACTTAATTATAATACCTTATAATAACTTATACTACACTTATCTCTACACCTAATACCATGAATTGCTCTCTCTTTCTTCTATAATCCTACTTAATAATATATTAATCATGATATGGCTTAACCTCTTTTACATTTCACTGAATTATAAAAGTTTCGTAGTTTTAGCACCAAGTGTTATCATGTTGCACTCTATAAGTTGAGTGTTAGCAACCAGGAAGAACAAGTAGAAGAGGTTTTCTGTTTTACTCCTGTAATAATTCCTCGAAATGAACTAAACTCACAAATGTCGAACGAAATATCCGAATCAAAAAGCATGCCTCGAAAATACTGATTGCAAAAGGTGTGTCCAAAAATGAAACCGTGCTCAGCTTGGATCCCGAAATGTGTGTGTCACGAAAGTTTACGATTACAAAATATGTGTCCGCTAAAGTGTTTTGCAGGACACTTTTCTTTGCGGGGCGAAGTGGAACACAACACCAACAGCTGACTAACAAGGCAACATGAGTTACTGTTTACGCAGGGCATTGGACAGTTTCTGCAAACTCTCTGTCGTTCCCTCTGCTAAACCTTATAACTTAGGTTATATGTTATCAATTACTAATTGATTGTCACTACTTCTCTGCATTGTTTGGCTTGTGTTAATTGTTCTCTCATCAGCGAATACTGGTAAATGTGCTGATTCGATATATTTATCTATATACCTATATAAAACTCGTAGTCTGAGGATTTATGGGTACTGAATACAAATTCACACGGTTACACCTTTTGCACAGGTAACCTTTGACACAAGGCAAAAATACCGTCTAACTTGGAATTTGATAGTTTGCCCCGTTTGCACAATTTAGTCCTTTTTAATTATGCCTTTTCGTTGACGCGTATAAAGATGTCAACAACACTATGGAGACCAGAATTAATTACCATAGTAACAAGTAATTAAACAAATAATATTTAACGGCATCGGAACTGTACCTTTATCCGTTCCTGCAGTTTTTAATTTTTTTAATATGCGATTTTATCCAGATACGTCTGGATACAGATACGTCTATATATTTTATAATTGTCTTAAACGATTAAAAAGTTTATGTTTATACGTATTTCTGATGATGCAATGAATAAGTAATGAAATATATTAAATCAACAAACAACTTCCAAAGAATATGTGGGACATTACGGAGAACACTCAAAGGAAAGACCACGAAAGAAACGCAAATAAAATTCTATAAGGTGATGGCAGTCCCCATGCTATTATACGGGTCCGAATCATGGACACCAAGAAAGAAATATTATAGACAGATGGAAACATCTGAAATGAAATATCATAGATCTGTGAAAGGTTGTATAAGATTAGATGACATAAAGAACGAAGATATAAGACATGAATTAAAAGTATAACCAGTAACGGAACTAGCGAGAAACTATAAAACAAGATGGAAAGAGCATGTTTTGCGCATGTCTTCAGAAATAATTTCAAGAAAAATCCTGAATTATAAGCCAACCGGAAGAAGAAATGTTGGCAGACCGAGACGGAGATGGTGAAGCCGGAACAGGCAACCTGCCTAGTCCTGTACAGATAGATGATGATGATGATATATTAAATACTACTACTAAACATGTCAACAACACTATGGAGACCAGAATTAATTACCATAGTAACAAGTAAATAAACAAAAGCTATTTAGCAGCATCGGAACTGTACATTTATCCATTCCTGGAGTACATTGTCTATGTTTTATATAATATGCGATTGTATCGATATATTACGATGTGGAAAAGAAGAAGTGTACTAATTTTAAATTGTCCTATTACTTGATGGAAAGCGAAAATACGTGTTGTTTTCATTTGTGAGGTTAGGTGACAACGGTTTTTGGTTTTTAGTTTACTGCTGAAATAAATAAAAGCCATGGCTGAGGAAAATATAACGTTTCATGTGTTATACAGTGCTTCTAACACATTAACACTTAAAATAAAGAATTTAGCGTTTTTGATTTAACAGGTACTTTATAAATATCTCCAAAGGCTTTATAAATGGGTACTTTTAAATTTCCAAAGTCTGTTGCACCAACATAATAATTTAGTAGAAGTTAAAATACTAGCCCTACAAGTGTTGAAAACAGCTTAGGAGAGAATATGACTAATGAGTATTAAATTGTTATACGAGCTGACAGAACGCCATATACACATAGACAATAAAAATTATATTAAAATACTTATTAAAAATCAAATATTCGCATGCGAAGCCGCGAGTAACAACTAGTTTACTATAATACACGACAAGCGTACACAGAGCAAGTATATTCTAACGTGGCAGCTGATATACATTTAGGATAGCATCTGTGTTACCGTCTACACTGGTGGCGGCTCAGTATTAATAGTCTTGTAGTAATATTCCTACAGTGTTGTTAAAGCTGTTTTTTGTTGTTTTGACTGTTTGTTTGTTTTCGTGTTATACTTCACAACATTACGAGGCCTGACAGAAAAGTATCCGACCATTTTGAAAATTACTTGTGCAACTGCATAGCCTGTTGTGTAACCTTGGGACTTTTGACGAGTGGGTGACCATTCATTAAGTATTGAGGTATTTACTTAGGTATGAGACTGCAGTGTAAACACGTGTTATCTGTGATTGTCGCATCCATGTGTGAACGCATATTAAACGTTGCGTAAAACTTGAACATTCGTCTACGGAAACTGTCAGAAACATTAAGAAGGCTTTTGGAGAGGTCTCAATACGCGGATAAACTTATGACACAAATGCTTTAAAGACGGTTGGAAATCTGTTGAAAGCGATCCGGGAATCTGGAAGGTCGTTAACAAGCAGAACACCTGGAAATGTTGAACGCGTGCGAGCTGCAATAAACGAAAATCGACTTTTGACAGTGCGAGATTTAGACGATTTAGGGAATCCGCGGAATTGTGTTTGGGAGATTTTGACAGACCTTGTAATGAAACGTGTGGCAACAAATTAGTGCCACGGCTGCTGTCGCAGTAGCATAAAGAATTTCCTGCTGAAGTTGAAGAAGAATTGGTCGATACCGCAAACAGCCAATTCCAGTTGTATTCAAAACGGTCGGATACATTCCCATCAGACCTCGTACACGTGTCTAAAGATATTTCGGATAGAAAGTAACCTATTATTTGACAGGGTTACAAAACCTATAGCCTCAACACACTAATGAGTAGAAGATTTGCCCATTAGATGTAGACAAGAAGTGATCTAGGAAATGTGTTGTCATCATTGCTTTAGTTGTGTTGTGGGAGAACACATCTGATACATGATACATATTGTTCGTTAATAAAGATGAAACTTTTTAGTAACAATATTTGCGACACCAAGCGCTGTCAGAGATTGTATGTGTACTAAAGGAAGGTAGTGAACGCTCAATATCAAATAACGAGAAGATTAAGTCCCCTTAACTTCCTATCGCTAAAAAATATTTTAACAGCTTGAAACTACTAAAGTCACAAAACATGATATTAATCTTTTGTTATTTTAGTTATCTTCAACAGTTTCTGCAATAAACGTACTGTTGGAACATTTATTGCAAATTTAAATAGGTGTATGTGTACTTTATTGAGTTCAGTAATAATAATTGTAACCCTATCAGAGGGGATGCGAGATGGTTATTTAGTTTATTTTGATTAACTATGGTTAAACTTTGTTATACTATACTGACTGTGATAAAAAATAAGGCATTCACATACCCTCGTGGCCTATTGACAGGATCGGTCTAGTTGTATATGTGTACACATTAAGTACCATCAAAAAGAGCTGCCTATTGTAATACAAATAATTTGTTCATGTGGCAACACTGTATACATCTGTTAGGTTATATTTGTCTTGAATCAAAATCAATAATTTTTTTAATATTATTTTCACTGATAATTTTATCTGGTAAGTGTATCAGTAGGTATGTGAAGTTCTGAAATGAAGATAGGTGATGTTTGGGTTACACTTGTCTCTTGTATATATCCGTACATTAACGTTTCCATTTTACATACCAGAGAATTCATTAATACTTTCAGTCTTAATTCCAAATCAGTTAACTATTCATCAGTTTTAATTTTCTTTTTAGTTTTTATTTACTTTATTATAAATTTGCTTAGGCTAACTGCAAGTTACTTTTATTAAGTGTAGTTATTGGTAATCCGTGACTGTGAGTAGGCGACTGCTTCCTGCCTGCAAATTTATCGCTCTATACTCTTGTTGAGGCACAGATTAAAAACTTCGTGGCTGTTTGTGAACTTTGTGGATATGGCGTTTCCTTTCTAAACAGGCAAGGACCCTAATTTTCCCCTTGGCTTCACATTACTTAGGACACACTATCAGTTCAAGATCTGATAGGTTTCTTAGGACTGAAGCGTTCTGCAGCGGAATGATGAACGCATATTTTGTACCGATCATCATCTCCACTGCAGCCGAAATTCGGTTTTCAATCTCGCGCTCCGAATGGTACTGTGTACTAGAGTGGCCACTACCAGCACCACGCAGAATCCTCCTCTGGGTACCAGCCTAACGACAGGAGGTAAATCTGCTTTATGTGCTAAACAGGCATCATCGCGACATATTTAGGCGTCACCGGACTAGGAGACTTCATAGGCGCTTGCCAAGAGCTACACTGACCGACCTTTCACGCAACGTATAATCATGGCCCGCTGATAAGCTTAATTACAGACGAAGTACTGATTCGCCCTTGTGACTACGACGAGGCAGTGTGTGTCGCGCGGTGCCTCCATTTTCTGTCCAAAGATAAACTCTAATCGTCTCCATTTATATATGTGTGCAAGAAAAATACCAGCCCAGCATACAACAGTATCACGATTATAAATATCTATGATTAAAATAATGTATCTATGGATGGAACACTGGACAAAACAAATGTAGAAATAGCATTTCCAGGAAGGGAAGATTTATTTTGCAATCATCTAGTTTGCATAATAAGCACTGAGTCTCCATTATTATGGAAGTCCATGTCTGTATTTCCATTAAGACGATTGTGATTTTGTTTCTGGGTTCTGGGTTGTACCCATAAAACCATGTTCCATCACTAGTAATGATCTGTGAAAAGACGTTTGGGTCATTTTTACAGCGTTGTTTGGGGTCCCTGCACACAACAACTTGATATTCTTTTCAATGGATTGCTAACGGAAAGGAGGCAAATTTTGCTGTAACGCACCCGCTTTCGAAGATTTTTTGGACAAAATTCGCTGTCAATTCTCACATGACAGATGTAAATCTTTACAAACGTCTTGAGTTGTTTCCCGACAAAGTTCACGAATTGTCTTACTAACTTTAGAGACGTTTCGTCTGTGTTGCCAGCTGAAGTCGGACGTCCAGAACGTTAGTCATCTTCAACGTATGTTCTGACCAATTAAACAAATCGTAAGTTTAAGTCTGGCCCATAGCTTCAAGCCAAAAGCTTGTTTGAACATTTGTGTGTCTCTGCTGCCTCTTCTCAAGTTTAAAACAAAACTGAACAAAAAATGTTTCCTCATTTTCCCCGTTCAAATCGATCATTTGTCGGCATTCGTGAATCACCACAAACTTAAACCTAAAAAAAACGCATAATGTAAACAAATGTGACTTTCATGTCAACGATAAACGCTATACTGATCCCTTAGTGATTCTGGTGGAGACACCTAAGAGGCACAATTCTGTACCATACTCCTTTCAGGCGGAACGTTTGATTTCAGGAATTTTGATTAGCGTCTCTGATATCCTTTTCATAGCTTTTCAATTCAAACATAAATCTGTAATTGTGAATTCATGAGTTCGACATAATAACATTCTTCGCATTCTTAGTATTGATAAAATAACATCAGTCATGAAGAATTAGAGTCAGTAATTTTTGTGGTCTTACCATCATGTTGATGTGTAAAAGACTGGTAATAAAGTCATTTATAGAGATCATAACTTGAAAAATGAAATGAATATATTTATACTGTATGATTTATAAATAATTTACTATTTATGATAACAGAGACAGAGAAACTATGGTCATATGGTACATTAAACGCTTTTTGATTTAGCCATATAATACGTAAAGCATTACGTAATGCATTTGAAAAAACATCATTTCTAGAAGATATTGTGTATAAAGTGATGATTATAGTAAACAGTTAAATGAGGAAAAATGTACTGTTCAATAAACTAAAAACATTTTCACTTTTTTTATGTATAATCTATATCGACATGTAACTATGTTTAATTCAGAAAGTATTTAGTTGAATGGTTTAAAATACACATTTTAGAATAAAATTTACAAACGAAAATATTTTTTCTTTTCACAAAATGTTTTAATTGTTTAAAATTTTAACCATTTGTTTATTTAGACAGTGTGAGAGACAACGGAACGTCTGAGACGAAGGGGTTTACGTAAACGGAGCACTCAGCTCTAGCGAAAAACTTTACTCTTGCCTTATGTCACAAAAAAAAGCGAAATAAAGACAAATGCTAAACAAAGTTGAGGCCGTTAAAACGTAGACGTTGTGTTTTTTGCCACAGTGATGTGTAGCGCATCGAGTAGCAACAATAAATACTGTGGCGGTCTGGAGTCGGAGTCGGAGCATTGCGGTGAGGTGCCTCTGTGGACGGCGAACATATCGTATTGCGGCAACTACACCCTTACGCCTACCGTGTTAATCCACTGCGTACGACCTTTTTCATAATTAATCACTACACCCTCACACCCCCAGCTTTGACAAACAAATTGTTCCGTGTAAATACAAAACGAGAAACTCGCCAGCATAAACTTGCATTAAACAGGACGACTCGAACCAATTGGAGGCGCACAGTTTCACCGCCATTTCCATACCGCTCTCACTAACTTTACTCATTTGGAATTATGTAAAACTTTGCAATTGTGCTCGTAAATGAATTTCTAAACAAAGGAGGTATGGATTTGCTATAAATTATTGCGGATAAAACTGGAAGATTTATAATTTGTTAATTATTTAAAGTCGAATTAGTTAATTGACGGGCATAAATTATGATAGAATGGAAGTTTATGATGAACGGAATTATGATGGAATGGAAGTGTAACATGGAAGTTTAATAGGACTAAATGTCTTTCTCTAGCAGTATCAGTTAATGCTGTACTGATCACTTTAACGAAATCCATTCTAACAATCTCTTTTATAAGTACGTATGGCCAGATGATGACATAAGCACTGAAAGCACTCCTCAAAGTTTACTTCATTAGATTATCGTGTATACCGTTAATTGGGAGAGTAATGGAATTCTGATTATCATATTTATAGTTTCATTTGTTGTAAAATATATTTCAACACGTAACAGATTTTTAATCAGCCTTTTCCCACCCATTATGTTAGTCAGAATAATTTGTTACGGTGATAGTAGACTTTGTAATACACTACGTGATAGGCCTTTACGAAAGAATTAAATTATTGATTTGCATATAATGTTGGCCTACGAGCATGTGCGAAGTAAGGTTTACAAACTAATTTAATCACTGATAGTATTAATATTTCTACTTAATAGTCTATAACACTTACTCCAGTGTACCGACTCTTTATTGTACCTCAGGGCGCCAGTAATAATAAACACAAATTAAAATATATCAATCAACTTTTAATGGTTCATTTGCATTTATATATTAAAAATTTCTTTAATATGACTTGCATAGATTTTACCTTACAATTTGAATGTTCTTTAATAGCAATGAGTTCTTTTTAGACAAATTGAGTCACTATATTTGACTACAAACATATATTTGTCAAACAATATAGAATCAAATGTTCATTTATTTGTTACTTGCGTGGAGAATCCTTCCGATGTGTGTAGTCCTTAAGGTGTTGCAGGTCGGTGAATCGTCAGCAGCTGTTTGTTGCGTGTTAATCCTGGTTATGAATGCACTAATTCACTTTATCACAGATGTACACTACACTTGACATATTGGTGATACATACAATTATGTCGTATAATTATACACTCTGGTTTACAACGTATTATTGAATTTACCTTAAGTGCATCTAACACAGTTCGCGTCGCGTGCGTCTCGATTATCTCATACCGTCGTGACTTTAACCCGAACTAATTCGCTCTCTTCAGTGATTTCACCACAAAATACCGGATTGATGAAAATTTATATGCAGTATTTACTTTTCGTTATTCGTTACTACTCCGAACATTCACTCATGTACTTATTACTGTTTATTAAACTTTATAACTTTCGTGTTAGCAATTACCACGTTCCCTTACTTCCGTTTACTTCTGCGAATTTACTTTATTCTTTAAGTTATTAATAAAACATATCTATATACTTAACGCAAAAACATCGTACGCGTCTCTCTTCAGTGTAGTTTCGCCGGTATAAAGAAGACTAACTAATTTCTCTTCAAGTTCATATTTTATACTTGCTTTGAATTTCCCTTACCAAGTCTCGATAGAAAAACAATCCCATAGGTTTAAATTAGCGGTAAATACAAAATCGCCCAATCTCCTTTGCGGAAAACTCCCGCGCAACACATGACGCTTTTACTGATTTGCCGAAAGTTTTGCGCGTCTCACGTGCTTAAAAAACTAGCGTCTCTATTTATCTCACTCACACATCGCTCTCTCTCACATAACGGTATCTATTGTTACATGCACTTAAAGTTTACAACATTGGCAAACACCCTTAATATCCTAGCGAATAATACATTTTATGATAGTTATATCCCAAAACGTGACTTAGCCTAAAATTACCTTTCTTATAGACGTCAGCCCCAAGGCCGGCGTTGCTAACCTACCGCTATACTCTGCAGTTTTTACAAGTTAATTTCTTTCAAGTAATGCCGCCTAACGGTGCAGGCGTTTCACTACCTCCCCGCTTTCTAAAACATACATATTTCTTTGGGTTCAGCATAGTTTGATTTAGTAAAATTTTCGATTGCTCAAATTTTGCGTTACAACTTTTAGATGAAGATATAATATTTAAAAGCTGAACAATACACAAAAATATCTCGTAGTTTCCTCTGTAAATGTTAAAAAATATTTATAAATGCTAATTTTATCGGTATTGTCTTGGATTTTGTTGTTAGTCTCTACTTGGCAGTCTTGGAACAGTTTTTTGTTGTTTGTTCTCTCTTGTTCCATTTGTATGGCGACTTCGTTACTTATTTCTATGTGTTGTTTATGGATGTGTTTTTCATTTGTTGTAATGCTTGTTCTAATCATAATTCATGTTGTTCTAACCGTTCTTCTGTTCCTTTCGCATGTTCAGCAATTTGTTGTGCTATCTGTGCTTTTGTTTGTGCCAGCTGTTCTTTTGTATTTCTCGATTTTTCTAGTATTTGTTGTGAGAGCTGTTCTTTTGTATTTCTCGATTCTTCTTGTATTTGTCGTGTGTGTTGTGACAACTGTCGTTCTAGTAATTGTTGTAGTATTGTGTATATATCAGTGTTTATGCCTATCTCTAGTGGTGTCTGACATATCGGTCTTTCTCGAATTTCTGTTACTATTGTTGGTGTAAATTGTTGTGTCTCTGCGTTTTCATCGTTCTGTCCGTTTTGTCCCCGCGTCCCTGACGCTTGATTCTCCTCTGAAATGTCTGCGAGCGTGTCTGGATCGCCTAACTGATGGTTTATTTCAAATTCCATCTCGTTGCTTTGAGTATCTGTATTTGTGCATGTTGTTGTACAGGTTGTGAATGTTGTTTTGTGTGTCTTTGTCTCTCCTACTCCTACCTCGCGTAATCATATACTATATTTGATACTATTCCTATTCTTAACTTCTACTTGGTCTTAATCTATAATTTGTTTAATAATGACTCAATTGTCCCACGTTCCGGGCGACAGAATGTAATATACTACTTGATAGGCCTTTACGAAAGAGATAAATTATTGATTTGCATATAATGTTGGCCTACGAGCATGTGAGAAGTAAGGTTTACAAACTAATTTAATCACTGATAATATTAATATTTCTACTTAATAGTCTATAACACTTACTCCAGTGTACCGACTCTTTATTGAACCTCAGGGCGCCAGTAATAATAAACACAAATTAAAATATATCAATCAACTTTTAATGGTTCATTTGCATTTATATATTAAAAATTTCTTTAATATGACTTGCATAGATTTTACCTTACAATTTGAATGTTCTTTAATGGCAATGAGTTCTTTTTAGACAAATTGAGTCCACTATATTTGATTACAAACATGTATTTATCAAACAATATAGAATCAAATGTTCATTTATTTGTTACTTGCGTGGAGAATCCTTCCGATGTGTGTAGTCCTTAAGGTGTTACAGGTCGGTGAATCGTCAGCAACTGTTTGTTGCGTGTTAATCCTGGTTATGAATGCACTAATTCACTTTATCACAGATGTACACTGCACTTGACATATTGGTGATACATACAATTATGTCCTATAATTATACACTCTGGTTTACAACATATTATTAATTTACCTTAAGTGCATCTAACACAGTTCGCGTCGCGTGCGTCTCGATTATCTCATACCGTCGTGACTTTAAACCGAACTAATTCACTCTCTTTAGTGATTTCACCACAAAATACCGTATTGATGAAAATTTATATGCAGTATTTACTTTTCGTTATTCGTTACTACTCCGAACATTCACTCATGTACTTATTACTGTTTATTAAACTTTATAACTTTCGTGTTAGCAATTACCACGTTCCCTTACTTCCGTTTACTTCTGCGAATTTACTTTATTCTTTAAGTTATTAATAAAACATATCTATATACTTAACGCAAAAACATCGTACGCGTCTCTCTTCAGTGTAGTTTCGCCGGTATAAAGAAGACTAACTAATTTCTCTTCAAGTTCATATTTTATACTTGCTTTGAATTTCCCTTACCAAGTCTCGATAGAAAAACAATCCCATAGGTTTAAATTAGCGGTAAACACAAAATCGCCCAATCTCCTTTGCGGAAAACTCCCGCGCAACACATGACGCTTTTACTGATTTGCCGAACGTTTTGCGCGTCTCACGTGCTTAAAAAACTAGCGTCTCTATTTACCTCTCTCACACATCGCTCTCGCTCACATAACGGTATCTATTGTTACATGCACTTAAAGTTTACAACATTGGAAAACACCCGTAATATCCTAGCGAATAATACATTTTATGATAGTTATATCCCAAAACGTGACTTAGCCTAAAATTACCTTTCTTATAGACGTCAGCCCCAAGGCCGGCGTTGCTAACCTACCGCTATACTCTACAGTTTTTACAATTTAATTTCTTTCAAGTAATGCCGCCTAACGGTGCAGGCATTTCACTACCTCCCCGCTTTCTAAAACATACATATTTCTTTGGGTTCAGCATAGTTTGATTTAGTAAAATTTTCGATTGCTCAAATTTTTCGTTACATAAGTCCCGCCATAGAATTAGCATTACAATTTTATCAAAATTGGAAACTAGTTCTATTGAAGCGTCCCTAAAGCTATTATAATTACAAGTTCCCTGCTTATATGTTCTAATAAACTGATATAATTACAAATTCATTCCTTATATTTAAAATTGACAATATATTCAAATTGATAACTTGCTTTATATTACTAAGTCTAAATTGGTGAGTATACTAGTACAATATTACTTGGTTACTACTGAATACTATACACAAGGGTCGATAGCCTGTTATGGTTTGTTTACTAACATACACTTCCCGCCTCCTCTACCTGACTTGTCAAACTACTCCCAAATGTGGTTGGTCCACTTTCCTTTTCAATAACAACTGTTTACATAAAGCAATTTCCCTTTTAACATTTTTGTTACCATTCTCATTTACTTATTTAGGATATTATCTTATTTTATACTCATATTCAATACATTATTACTCCTTCTCTTATTTTTCTAAACATTTGTGACTTCTTACATGACTAAACGTCATTATGCTTTATTACATTTAACACCCTTACATTTAGTTTGATAACTTACGACTACTACATCGATATTCGGTTGTGTGTTATTACACTTTGTTTCTCAATTTTCATGTGATGTTCCTGTGAGTGTGTGTGTGTGTGTGTGTGTGTGTGTGTGTGTGTGTGTGTGTGTGTGTGTGTGTGTGTGTGTGTGTGTGTGTGTGTGAATTTTGGGTTTCTTTTTCATAATAAGGCTTTATTTGTCGTACATTGAAGTTCCTGCGGATATGTCCTGGTCTTTGTGGATCTTCCAACTGGTAAGTCGCTGTTCCGATTTCTTTAGTTACCTTATATGGACCCTCGAATAGGTTACAAAATTTTCCTATTACTTTTTTATTTCTTCTAAGTAACTTTTGTTCAATTTCTGTAGATCTAATTCTAATTCGGTATCTTACATTTGGCAAAGCGATGTCTCCATAGAATCCCTATGTTCTTGTGTTTCCTTCTTCCTCTCTGTCGCCGTCTGCGCTTTGTTCCGTCCAGTTCGCGCTGCCAACCCTTCTCCTCCCTTTCCTGTGTCCTTCTCTCCTTTGCTTGTTTTCGCGCCTGTGTTGTGTTGGGTTCCGCGTCGTCTCCGTATCGTTCCTGAGCGGTGTCTGTGAAGTCGAGTCTGACCATGCCGAGAGCGTAGTCTCTTCACGTTCCTTGCTAACCACCGTTGTCGTGCTCCTCTCATCGCTACCGTCTTTGCCGTCGTCAGTGATAACCTTGACATTAGTCATTCCGTGTCTGTTTGTCGCCCTCTGCTGTTCCTCCTTCGGTATCCCCTGGTTTCCACCCTGCTTTGACTTCGTCGGCGACGACAGTTTCTTATGCAATCCGACCAACCCTTCCTCTTCGATCTGCAGACCTTCGTGCAAAACTTCCTTCTTATACTTTTCTTGAATCATATCATTCCAATATTTGTTCGTGAAGGCTTCCTTAAATTCTGCGAAGTTGGTCACGCTATTTTGTATCAACCTCCACCACACTGCGGCCTCTCCTTCTAGGTGCCTTCCGATCCCTGCGACGTTGCCGTTATCTTGGTAATGTTCCATATAGATATCTTCCATCTCCTTCATAAACTCCATCGGGAAGTCTCCAGTCCCGTTGTACTTGATATCTTTGACTTGTTCGTGAGTAATGTTACGGTTGCACGATTGGTTGCTAATTGAGGCTAATTTATTCCTAACTTCTCGTTGTATCTGTCGTATTTGCAGGTCAGTTTCTTCCGAATAACGGTCAAATACATTTATATTTTCGTTCACTTTCTTCATTTCTTCCAGCTTTTCGGCTCGTAATTCTTTGATTGCTGCCGTATTGTCTTCGCATCTTTTGTTGTTTACATTGATTTTTCGCTTATAATTTGAATGTTGTTGCTATGCCGTTCGTCCAACTATATGATCTGCTGTTTAGTATTAATACTAAGCTCAGTAATTTTATCGGTATTGTCTTGGATTTTGTTGTTAGTCTCTACTTGGCAGTCTTGGAACAGTTTTTTGTTGTTTGTTCTCTCTTGTTCCATTTGTATGGCGACTTCGTTATTTATTTCTATGTGTTGTTTATGGATGTGTTTTTCATTTGTTGTAATGCTTGTTCTAATCATAATTCATGTTGTTCTAACCGTTCTTCTGTTCCTTTCGCATGTTCAGCAATTTGTTGTGCTATCTGTGCTTTTGTTTGTGCCAGCTGTTCTTTTGTATTTCTCGATTTTTCTAGTATTTGTTGTGAGAGCTGTTCTTTTGTATTTCTCGATTCTTCTTGTATTTGTCGTGTGTGTTGTGACAACTGTCGTTCTAGTAATTGTTGTAGTATTGTGTATATATCAGTGTTTATGCCTATCTCTAGTGGTGTCTGACATATCGGTCTTTCTCGAATTTCTGTTACTATTGTTGGTGTAAATTGTTGTGTCTCTGCGTTTTCATCGTTCTGTCCGTTTTGTCCCCGCGTCCCTGACGCTTGATTCTCCTCTGAAATGTCTGCGAGCGTGTCTGGATCGCCTAACTGATGGTTTATTTCAAATTCCATCTCGTTGCTTTGAGTATCTGTATTTGTGCATGTTGTTGTACAGGTTGTGAATGTTGTTTTGTGTGTCTTTGTCTCTCCTACTCCTACCTCGCGTAATCATATACTATATTTGATACTATTCCTATTCTTAACTTCTACTTGGTCTTAATCTATAATTTGTTTAATAATGACTCAATTGTCCCACGTTCCGGGCGACAGAATGTAATATACTACTTGATAGGCCTTTACGAAAGAGATAAATTATTGATTTGCATATAATGTTGGCCTACGAGCATGTGAGAAGTAATTTTTACAAACTAATTTAATCACTGATAATATTAATATTTCTACTTAATAGTCTATAACACTTACTCCAGTGTACCGACTCTTTATTGTACCTCAGGGCGCCAGTAATAATAAACACAAATTAAAATATATCAATCAACTTTTAACGGTTCATTTGCATTTATATATTACAAATTTCTTTAATATGACTTGCATAGATTTTACCTTACAATTTGAATGTTCTTTAATGGCAATGAGTTCTTTTTAGACAAATTGAGTCACTATATTTGAGTACAAACATATATTTATCAAACAATATAGAATCAAATGTTCATTTATTTGTTACTTGCGTGGAGAATCCTTCCGATGTGTGTAGTCCTTAAGGTGTTGCAGGTCGGTGAATCGTCAGCAGCTGTTTGTTGCGTGTTAATCCTGGTTATGAATGCACTAATTCACTTTATCACAGATGTACACTACACTTGACATATTGGTGATACATACAATTATGTCCTATAATTATACACTCTGGTTTACAACATATTATTAATTTACCTTAAGTGCATCTAACACAGTTCGCGTCGCGTGCGTCTCGAATATCTCATACCGTCGTGACTTTAAACCGAACTAATTCGCTCTCTTTAGTGATTTCACCACAAAATACCGTATTGATGAAAATTTATATGCAGTATTTACTTTTCGTTATTCGTTACTACTCCGAACATTCACTCATGTACTTATTACTGTTTATTAAACTTTATAACTTTCGTGTTAGCAATTACCACGTTCCCTTACTTCCGTTTACTTCTGCGAATTTACTTTATTCTTTAAGTTACTAATAAAACATATCTATATAATTAACGCAAAAACATCGTACGCGTGTCTCTTCAGTTTAGTTTCGCCGGTATAAAGAAGACTAACTAATTTCTCTTTAAGTTCATATTTTATACTTGCTTTGAATTTCCCTTACCAAGTCTCGATAGAAAAACAATCCCATAGGTTTAAATTAGCGCTAAATACAAAATCGCCCAATCTCCTTAGCGGAAAACTCCCGCGCAACACATGACGCTTTTTCTGATTTGCCGAACGTTTTGCGCGTCTCACGTGCTTAAAAACTAGCGTCTCTATTTATCTCACTCACACATCGCTCTCTCTCACATAACGGTATCTATTGTTACATACACTTAAAGTTTACAACATTGGCAAACACCCTTAATATCCTAGCGAATAATGCATTTTATGATAGTTATGTCCCAAACGTGACTTAGCCTAAAATTACCTTTCTTATAGACGTTAGCCCCAAGGCCGGCGTTGCTAACCTACCGCTAAACTCTACAGTTTTTACAATTTAATTTCTTTCAAGTAATGCCGCCTAACGGTGCAGGCGTTTCACTAGCTTCCCGCTTTCTAAAACATACATATTTCTTTGGGTTCAGCATAGTTTGATGTAGTAAAATTTGCGATTGCTCAAATTTTGCGTTACATAAGTCCCCCCATAGAATTAGCATTACAATTTTATCAAAATTGGAAACTAGTTCTATTGAAGCGTCCCTAAAGTTATGTGCCGGTATAATACCGGCCGTCGAAAGTTTTAGAATATTTAATTGTAATATAACGCGAGAGCAAGGGTCGGTTGAAGCGAACCTTGGCCGCCTCCGTTAAGGCTGCGCGCGCACCTCGTAGGGAGGTTCGGCTTGGTTAAATTGTGGCCGTGTATACCAGTCTTCGCCCGGCAAGCAAGAAGCACCGACATCCTGATCCGACAGATATTACTGCGCAGTTTTCTTCCACTCTGATGACTAGCTAAATTTACGAGACTTCCCGGTAAGGATCATAGCTTTTATTGTGTGTATCAGTAATAATATAAGCGATTAAATTTAATTAACAAAAAGTATGCAGCCGTATGAGAAAGACGAATGCATGTGGGTGCGATCCGACAGTTTCTATATTAAAAAGATTACTTAATGTTCAGTATATAGCCCATGTTCTTTTATTATTATTATAATATTGTAAGAGTCACTGTAATTGTCATGGTCATTGTAATTTATAGAACGTTAGAGAAATTCTAAGCGAAAGTCAGTGCGTAGTCATGGAATCGTATTGTGCACATACATGCAGCAGATTGCCTGTGTGTTCTCTTTAATTAACTTTGCAGTAAAAATTACTTGTGAGAACATCCTTAGAGGAAACATTATTAATATTGAAACATTATTAATACTGTGAGTGCCTTGAAGTTAATCATTTCTTGGCAAATTGCAATTATTGTGTCGCCACGTGGTAATCTAACTTGTTGCATTCTGTCGATGCGTGTTGAGAGCGTGCTAATGACTTTACGCCTTTTAATAAAATCTTCTCTTTTTGAATTAATCATTCCATGGCAGATTTTTTTTACTCTTTAAGCAGTTTGCAAAGAATTTATCACCGAAACTTGGTGCATTTATCTTGAGTTGGTTGAAGGCCCGTTCTGAGGTTAATTACCTGTGAACTTGGGTGTACGTTTTTTATGAACATCTTTTCTAATTTTTATGAATTAACAGGGTTCTCGCTTAAGCCGGAGATGTGGCCTTGCTGATTGAACTCCATCCTCATCAGCCATGAACCATCAGAAACGCACCTGTTCGGAAAAGGAGTCGTGTGACTAACTCAACATGTAACGCTTGCTCAGCATAATTAAGGTGATATGCACTCTTTTATTATTTTTGGTGGCCGGGCCTGCTGTGCTCCTGATTTACAGATTAAATCTTTCTGAAACCATGTGCCCACGTGGCCAGACAGTCTGCTATAGGGTGTGTCTGCTGAACATTCATTCTGAACATTTTGTGTTAATGTTAATGAACACTTTAATAACTTAACTTCATAACACTAAGTACAATGCTTGTAATTGTGTGCGGCACTGGGGGAGAGTGCTAGAGATATTTGGTACACTTAAACATTTACACATATTGCCTATATTCATCAACATTCTCACTACAAAATTTATATCACATGTTAGGAATTCTGTTCCGGCTGGTTCAGAATGGGTTGACATTAATTTCCTTTGGGGTTTAACATATAAGGGCTGGGGAGTTTTTTTTTCGTTTTCTTTTTGGCTGTTTTCGGGGGTATAAAAGGGGACATAGTTTTTGCCAGGCACATGTTGATACAGTTTAAGGCAGGTTGGATTCCTGTCACATAAGGTTAAGCACAAGCTGGCGCGCTCCCACATCTGCTAGGGCACAACAATCCTTATTGTATATTCATTTATATATACATATATAGCCAGTCGGGCTTTAATAGAAAAGAACTTTCACATTTTTCTGGGCATATACTAATTCATTTTTCTTTGTACTTTATAAAGGTCTATGCTGATTAATTTTTTTTTACTTGTAAAGCATCTACTGATTAACTTTTTTTCCTACTTGTAAAGTATATACTGATTAATTTTTTTACTTGTAAAGCATACACTGATTAACTTTCTACCCTGTAAAGCATATACTGATACATGAATCCATTTGAATTTGTAAAACAAATCAACATTTTAGAACCGCATAACAATTGCTTAAAATCCGGTGATGCAGTTTTTTATTTTTATTTTATGCTGTTGAAGAAACTTAAAGATTTCATATGCTCATGATGGGGCAATTATCAGTGGCTATCTATACATATGGGCGGTCCGGTCTCTCTTATGGTTTATGAGTGATTATCATTCTTTCAGGAGTTTTTCGTATTTATGCAACTTAATGGAAATTGATAAATGACGGTGACTGATGGGCGAACATTTTGGCCTGCGGGTTTTAGGGCATGGTAGTAACACTGCCTGCAAAGCAGGTGTATTCCAGGGGAATTCGTGTTTAAAATATTTGTGTATAATTATGAGTATATGTGCCTTTATGTTTCTGTACGTGTTGTTATGTTTCTGTCTATGTTAAGCTAGTCACAAAAAGGGGGAGAATCATATATTTACTGAATGTTATTCGATATATATATATATATATAATTATTAATGATATACCAGACCTTGTCTTTTCACACTATTAAAACATGGGGCTCTTTTATTTATGATATATTTGTGTGGTATTCCTAATATTAGGTGACAAACTTATGTGATAAATTTTTCATTTACATGTAACGGATTGGGGTACAATAAAAGCTGTTATTGTTATATTACAGCCGAGTTTCATTGCAAGTCCCGTCATACTCGACCCAGCACAATTTTGGCTTCTCTAGGCTCCGGCCTAGTTCTAAATAACTTGTGGCTTCTCTTTCAAAAAAAATTAAATAAAAATAAATATAAAAAGAAAAAAAAGAAGTTTGTTTTATACATATAAAAAGACATAAAAGGATAGAGGGGTTACAGCTATTATAATTACAAGTTCCCTGCTTATATGTTCTAATTAACTGATATAATTACAAAATCATTCCTTATATTTAAAATTGACAATATATTCAAATTGATTACTTGCTTTATATTACTAAGTCTAAATTGGTGAGTATATTAGTACAATATTACTCGGTTACTACTGAATACTATACACAAGGGTCGATAGCCTGTTATGGTTTGTTTACTAACATACACTTCTCGTCTCCTCTACCTGACTTGTCAAACTACTCCCAAATGTGGTTGGTCCACTTTCCTTTTCAATAACAACTGTTTACATAAAGCAATTTCCCTTTTAACATTTTTGTTACCATTCTCATTTACATATTTAGGATATTATCTTATTTTATACTCATATTCAATACATTATTACTCCTTCTCTTATTTTTCTAAACATTTGTGACTTCCTACATGACTAAACTTCATTATGCTTTATTACATTTAACACCCTTACATTTAGTTTGATAACTTACGACTACTACATCGATATTCGGTTGTGTGTTATTACACTTTGTTTCTCAATTTTCATGTGATGTTCCTGTGTGTGAGTGAGTGAGTGAGTGAGTGAGTGAGTGAGTGAGTGTGTGTGTGTGTGTGTGTGTGTGTGTGTGTGTGTGTGTGTGTGTGTGTGTGTGTGTGTGTGTGTGTGTGTGTGTGTGTGTGTGTGTGTGTGTGTGTGTGTGTGAATTTTGGGTTTCTTTCTCATAATAAGGCTTTAGTTGTCGTACATTGAAGTTCCTGTGGATATGTCCTGGTCTTTGTGGATCTTCCAACTGGTAAGTCGCTGTTCCGATTTCTTTAGTTACCTTATATGGACCCTCGAATAGGTTACAAAATTTTCCTATTACTTTTTTATTTCTTCTAAGTAACTTTTGTTCAATTTCTGTAGATCTAATTCTAATTCGGTATCTTACATTTGGAAAGCGATGTCTCCATAGAATCCCTATGTTCTTGTGTTTCCTTCTTCCTCTCTGTCGCCGTCTGCGCTTTGTTCCGTCCAGTTCGCGCTGCCTTCCTCTTCTCCTCCCTTTCCTGTGTCCTTCTCTCCTTTGCTTGTTTTCGCGCCTGTGTTGTGTTGGGTTCCGCGTCGTCTCCGTATCGTTCCTGAGCGGTGTCTGTGAAGTCGAGTCTGACCATGCCGAGAGCGTAGTCTCTTCGCGTTCCTTGCTAACCACCGTTGTCGTGCTCCTCTCATCGCTACCGTCTTTGTCGTCGTCAGTGATAACCTTGACTTTAGTCATTCCGTGTCTGTTTGTCGCCCTCTGCTGTTCCTCCTTCGGTATCCCCTGGTTTCCACCCTGCTTTGACTTCGTCGGCGACGACAGTTTCTTATGCAATCCGACCAACCCTTCCTCTTCGATCTGCAGACCTTCGTGCAAAACTTCCTTCTTATACTTTTCTTGAATCATATCATTCCAATATTTGTTCGTGAAGGCTTCCTTAAATTCTGCGAAGTTGGTCACGCTATTTTGTATCAACCTCCACCACACTGCGGCCTCTCCTTCTAGGTGCCTTCCGATCCCTGCGACGTTGCCGTTATGTTGGTAATGTTCCATATAGATATCTTCCATCTCCTTCATAAACTCCATCGGGAAGTCTCCAGTCCCGTTGTACTTGATATCTTTGACTTGTTCGTGAGTAATGTTACGGTTGCACGATTGGTTGCTAATTGAGGCTAATTTATTCCTAACTTCTCGTTGTATCTGTCGTATTTGCAGGTCAGTTTCTTCCGAATAACGGTCAAATACATTTATATTTTCGTTCACTTTCTTCATTTCTTCCAGCTTTTTGGCTCGTAATTCTTTGATTGCTGCCGTATTGTCTTCGCATCTTTTGTTGTTTACATTTATTTTTTCGCTTATAATTTGAATGTTGTTGCTATGCCGTTCGTCCAACTCTATGATCTGCTGTTTAGTATTAATACTAAGCTCAGTAATTTTATAGGTATTGTCTTGGATTTTGTTGTTAGTCTCCACTTGGCAGTCTTGGAACAGTTTTTTGTTGTTTGTTCTCTCTTGTTCCATTTGTATGGCGACTTCGTTACTTATTTCTATGTGTTGTTTATGGATTTGTTTTTCATTTGTTGTAATGCTAGTTCTAATCTTAATTCATGTTGTTCTAACCGTTCTTCTATTCTTTCCGCATGTTCAGCCATTTGTTGTGCTATCTGTGCTTTTGTTTGTGCCAGCTGTTCCTTTGTATTTCTCGATTTTTCTAGTATTTGTTGTGAGAGCTGTTCTTTTGTATTTCTCGATTCTTCTTGTATTTGTCGTGTGTGTTGTGACAACTGTTGTTCTAGTAATTGTTATAGTATTGTGTATATATCAGTGTTTATGCCTATCTCTAGTGGTGTCTGACATATCGGTCTTTCTCGAATTTCTGTTACTATTGTTGGTGTAAATTGTTGTGTCTCTGCGTTTTCATCGTTCTGTCCGTTTTGTCCCCGCGTCCCTGACGCTTGATTCTCCTCTGAAATGTCTGCGAGCGTGTCTGGATCGCCTAACTGATGGTTTATTTCAAATTCCATCTCGTTGCTTTGAGTATCTGTATTTGTGCATGTTGTTGTACAGGTTGTGAATGTTGTTTTGTGTGTCTTTGTCTCTCCTACTCCTACTTCGCGTAATCATATACTATATTTGATACTATTTCTATTCTTAACTTCTACTTGGTCTTAATCTATAATTTGTTTAATAATGACTCAATTGTCCCACGTTCCGGGCGACAGAATGTAATATACTACTTGGTAGGCCTTTACGAAAGAGTTAAATTATTGATTTGCATATAATGTTGGCCTACAAGCATGTGAGAAGTAAGGTTTACAAACTAATTTAATCACTGATAATATTAATATTTCTACTTATTAGTCTATAACACTTACTCCAGTGTACCGACTCTTTATTGTACCTCAGGGCGCCAGAAATAATAAACACAAATTAAAATATATCAATCAACTTTTAATGGTTCATTTGCATTTATATATTACAAATTTCTTTAATATGACTTGCATAGATTTTACCTTACAATTTGAATGTTTTTTAATGGCAATGAGTTCTTTTTAGACAAATTGAGTCACTATATTTGATTACAAACATATATTTATCAAACAATATAGAATCAAATGTTCATTTATTTGTTACTTGCGTGGAGAATCCTTCCGATGTGTGTAGTCCTTAAGGTGTTGCAGGTCGGTGAATCGTCAGCAGCTGTTTGTTGCGTGTTAATCCTGGTTATGAATGCACTAATTCACTTTGTCACAGATGCACACTACACTTGACATATTGGTGACACATACAATTATGTCCTATAATTATACACTCTGGTTTACAACGTATTATTAATTTACCTTAAGTGCATCTCACACAGTTCGCGTCGCGTGCGTCTCGATTATCTCATACCGTCGTGACTTTAAACCGAACTAATTCGCTCTCTTCAGTGATTTCACCACAAAATACCGGATTGATGAAAATTTATATGCAGTATTTACTTTTCGTTATTCGTTACTACTCCGAACATTCACTCATGTACTTATTACTGTTTATTAAACTTTATAACTTTCGTGTTAGCAATTACCACGTTCCCTTACTTCCGTTTACTTCTGCGAATTTACTTTATTCTTTAAGTTACTAATAAAATATATCTATATACTTAACGCAAAAACATCGTACGCGTCTCTCTTCAGTGTAGTTTCGCCGGTATAAAGAAGACTAACTAATTTCTCTTCAAGTTCATATTTTATACTTGCTTTCAATTTCCCTTACCAAGTCTCGATAGAAAAACAATCCCATAGGTCAAAACTAGCGCTAAATACAAAATCGCCCAATCTCCTTAGCGAAAACCTCCCGCGCAACACATGACGCTTTCCCTGGTTTGCCAAACGTTTTCCGCGTCCCACTTGCTTAAAAAACTAGCGTCTCTATTTATCTCACTCACACATCGCTCTCTCTCACATAACGGTATCTATTGTTACATGCACTTAAAGTTTACAACATTGGCAAACACCCTTAATATCCTAGCGAATAATACATTTTATGATAGTTATGTCCCAAAACGTGACTTAGCCTAAAATTACCTTTCTTATAGACGTTAGACCCAAGGCCAGCGTTGCTAACCTACCGCTATACTCTACAGTTTTTACAAGTTAATTTCTTTCAAGTAATGCCGCCTAACGGTGCAGGCGTTTCACTACCTCCCCGCTTTCTAAAACATACATATTTCTTTGCGTTCAGCATAGTTTGATTTAGTAAAATTTTCGATTGCTCAAATTTTGCGTTACAACTTTTAGATGAAGATATAATATTTAAAATCTGAACAATACACAAAAATATCTCGTAGTTTCCTCTGTAAATGTTAAAAAATATTTATAAATGCTGCGATGGGTATAAATGAAATTTAGGTGTGCGTACACAAGAGAGTTGAAGACATACAGACAGAGACAGACAGAAACAAACAGACAGTAGATAGACAGACAGACGGACAGGCGGAAAGAGCCAGTAAATTCAGCTTTAAAATATAAATTATCTTTTGATCATTTGTTGACACAAACTAAACTTTGGCAAAATATTTGTCTGACAGACAGACAGGGACAATGACAGAAACAGGCAGACAAACAGACAGTAGATAGATAGACAGACAGGCGGACAGGGCCAGTAAATTCAACTTTAATATATAAATTATCTTCTGGTCATATGTTGACGCAAATTATGGCATAATATTTATTTAAAATATTACATTACTTAAGCCTATTCGTGATAGGTCTGAATTTTGTAATTTGGAAGGTTTCAGTTTGAGTAGCTATAAGATTAAAGTGGCGTGGTCACATTTAAAAAGTAGAAAATGAGAGTTGTATCAAGAAAACACAAGTAAAGCAACGCTAAGAGAAATGCCGCTAGGAAGGCTACAAACAAGACATTTAGGTAATACAAAATGAGACCTGAAAGAACTAAAAAAAAAACAAGAAAACTGGAAAATAACAGTACAGATCAGCCATAAATGGAAAAGCGTTGTCTGGAAAGACAAAATCCTACAAGGCATATATGGCCAAAAGAAGTAAGAAGTTCAGTTTGAGTAAGTAAAACCAATTTAGTCCGATTGTTGTTCACGGCTAGTTACATACACCGATAGATGACACACAGACTTGTTCTCATTTCTTAACTGCTCGATTCGTATCGCTGTTGAGAGCAAAGCCTAGTGCAGAAGTGGACAACGTCGTGTGTTATGTTCCTCCTGATCTAACATTTCGTAAGTACATTAATGCTTCCTATAACTACCAGTACAGTGATCTTCAGTTCACATTACTGTAGCTTTTCGTTCTACTTTGCATCACTGCACTCAGTTTTTATGTTCTTTACAAGATTCTGTTTATAATCAAAGAAAGTAAACGGTTTGTGGGCGGTAAGATGTTACTAACGTTTGGGTCTGCCTAAGGCAGACAAAGAGTCGTTCTGTTTGTCCGGATTGGGATTCCTAAGCCATGATTTCCTAAGGTAAAATTCAAGATGCATCATTCTATTGTTTTCCAAAAAGTTGAAATGTTTCCAATTTTTGACACTACTTTTTTGGCAACAATACAATATCGCACGTACGTTTAAAGATCAACTTTTGCTTAAAGAATAAGACGCGTATTTACGGCCTCTGTGTTAGTACCACCTGTGAAGTAGGTGTTATTAAGGTTATGTGGTACTCGTAACAGCTTACTGTTGAACTAATACTTATTAATCAACGATGGAACTGTCACCATTTTACCCTGTCTTCTAAGAATACATAACACTGACGATGATTATAGTAATATTGAAGAGTGAAGCGTTTTTGGCACTTGTCTGTCTACTGCCAGTCTATTTGGGGCATGTCTGACGATAACTTTGAAATGCATCAACCCTTTTTCGTAAAACTTAGCATACGTCTTGTAGCGTGACAGAAAATCCACTACATTTTAAGTCATGTGAAATCATAAAGTTTAATTACACCAACAAATGTTATAATAATATTGAATGACATTTAAATAAATCAGAGGAATGAACCACAATAAAATAAAAATCCTCATTACATTATATATAAAACCACTGTTTACAAAACCAAAGAAAGTATCGAAGCAACTCATAGTATAATATCCGTAAGTTACCCAGGAAGCTCAGAGCAGTAAACCAGTTATATAAGACCATATCAAGAAAAAAGAGACTCACTTAAAGAGTGGTGAATACCAAAATACCCCAAAAACAAGAAGAGGGAAGAATAAAGTTTGTGATCAGGAAGAAAACTATACCCTGAAACCTGTATAGAAGAATAAAGTCAGTATCAGTGAATAATTTAAATACTCCAAACTAAACCTCAGTCGAGATAACACCAAGTACCTTGGTTTACCCAAGAATGAGGAAGGAAGACCAGAAGAGTGAAGACTAGACGAGGGACAAGAATGAAGACTAGAAGAGGGACAAGAATGAAGACTAGAAGAGGGACAAGAATGAAGACCAGAAGGAAGATACGAAGAAGGACAAGAAAGAAGACAGGAGGAGAGGAAGAAATAGTATGAAAGAAACACCGTAGTAAAACCTATTATTATATAAACTACTATCAACCCCAAACCCGCAAAAACTATGCAAAAGAAAGTATAACATACCCAAAATCCTGTAAAATGTAATTATTGAGAAAACTAAAGTGCTGTATAGCGTTATAAGAAGTGAACCGACTAAAGCTATTGTGTAATAAAGAAAATAAACTAGTCTTAACGGTCCAT
This sequence comes from Magicicada septendecula, assembly GCA_034769895.1. Lineage (NCBI taxonomy): Eukaryota > Metazoa > Arthropoda > Insecta > Hemiptera > Cicadidae > Magicicada > Magicicada septendecula. The sequence continues at coordinate 651,054,151 of CM068368.1, read as the reverse complement.
GATTACTAAAGGTCTGGTCTGAGATAATAAGACTCAAAATATCAGAACCAACAGTGAAAGTGAATTTGTGTAAGTGTTTTTTAAAAATGCAATAAACTTAAAGTTGGTGATACTATAACTTATCAGTATGCTATATCACAACTTTAATATCTAATAATAAACAGCATAATAAAATAATAAAATGGAAGATTTCCAGTATTTTATTATTTTAAGGTAAATCTTTATTTACAAGACATTTGTAAAAAATGATAGTAAATAGAGTATGGGAGTTAATGTTTAATGATGTAGGGGATCACAATAATAATGGTTTAAACCAGAAAGGACTGGTATTAATATAGTATTAATAAGTGTAAAATGTTTAAATAGACTGTTATTTCACAGTCCTAAAATCAATGGGTTAATAAAATGTATTTGTAAGGGTTTTTAGAAAATAAGATTTATGTTATGTGTTTTAAAAAGAATTATGTTTGATAAATAATAGCCAACATACCATTAATAATGTTCTAATGGGTATGCTATGTTAGCTCTAATGGTTAAAAGATATATGTTCAAACCATATCTGCAATATGTTCAATTGTGCAGATTGCTAAACAATGTTCATAATTATTTATTTTAATAACTGTAGTGTTAATTAACTACTACACCACACAATAAGTTATAAACCATGTTATTTTCATATAATTGTAATTATGCAAAGTCAGAGGAGGAATTAAGTTTAAATTATTTGAGAAAGAAAGAAATATAAAATTCTAAAATCTAGGCCATTTGGTGAAATCACAGAACCAATATAAACTAGTATAATTCACTTATAAATCCTGTAAACTACCAAGATTTATATAAGATAACTCAATTAACCACTACTAGGAATGATCCTATGAGTTAAAATGATAATAAGGAAATATACCTTAAAACATTGTAAATTTTCAAAATATATAAATTAATTAATTTTAAAGAGCAATGTCAAATTTACAGATTAACACAAAAAACCAGTTCAAAGGTGTAATTTATATGTATTTAAGGAAAGGAAGAGGAATATGACTAATTAAAATTTATTATAATAGTATTAATAATATTTAAAATGGAGGAATTTTATATAAAGACGGAAATCCAATTTTGAGCCTATACTTCCAAAATGTGAACAAAATTTGTTAATTTCCACAAAATGTCCACAGATATGGACTATAATACATCAATTTAAAGGGAATGAGATGATTAAACCAATAATAAGGTTAATAATTCATAAAAGAGATGAATAAAATAGATAAATTCTATATATAATGTAATATTTTCTAATGTGTATGGGAAGTCGAAATATGTTAACAATACTTTTTCAAGGATTAACTGGGCCAGATTTATGACCAAGTTAATTAGTCTTTTGTTGAATATCAAGCTGGACAGTTGTGTAAAGAACGTTTCTTTAAAATCGAGTTGAATATGGTACTAGCGTTTAGCCATTGAAATAAGTGAACGAGAGTTAGACGGATTAGACACTTTTTAAAGCTAAAGCTGTTAATACATTCACGACAATAGTGAAAACAAACACTTAACTCCATAATACGAGTGATAGAAACAAATACAACATTATATTTAAACTGATTCATTCTAAAATCCTAACCACATCTTGAGAATTTTAACCCACAGAAGAGAACACATTCAAAATAAACTAACTAACACAAGTTTACACAGAACACTTCGCCAGAATACACCAAACCGATTAACAGACATATTACACCAGTGCGGGGACATTTTAAACCTTAATAAAGGTAATTTTATTGTGATTTTCTGACACGACGCATATGCTGTAACTTAGTCCAACTCGAGTAGCGGCCATCTTGAAAACGGAGTCTGCTAACTACATCGCAGTGACGTCAGTCTTCATTGGTTTGACAAAACATTTATTACAATATTATATACTGGAATTATTTAAATACTATTGAATAGTAATTATTGTATTTATTTTTAATTGTTAATGTTATACTTTCTCTCACCCTTCTCTGACTATTAATTCTAATCGCTCAAAGAACCTGTCTTTTAATATAATATATCATAAATTTGTTCTGTATGACACAATCGATAATTCCCGAGACAGAGTCGATAAGTGCTCTCCATCGATAAAATATCGATTACTTATTTAATTTGTCAATAAATCTTTATATCTCCATTATTTCGTATCTGTTACTTATTTCACAGGGTAATTTAAGGGTATTTATAAGACTGAAGGACTTAAGTAAGAAGAATATATTCTATTTGAACAAGATATTGGACCAGTCAGAAAAGTCACCAATCGATTATTAACTGGAGTTAATCTATTTAACTCCAGACTTGGTTCAAATCTTCAAGAAAGAAGTGCTCGACGGTCAATAAATATCTACCTGTTATTAAAATTTTACAAGAACCTTTTAAAACAGATGTATTTCTCATTTAAACACAATTATTAACATAACCAAATTATTTTATTATTTGAAAATTCTATTTTTATTGAATTTTCCATATACATTTTATCTTTTGTAACGACCGGCATACAGCGGTCTGGTGACCAAGTGGCTAGCCCAAACAGTGGGGCTTGATTACACCACAAAAAGAGGTCTGGTTACAGTCTCCATACTTGTACCTCATAGATCCCTATTTTTTTAGATTGACACCCCCAGAATGAGGACGGGATGAAAAATTGTAGGGGTTTAAATTTATAAAAAAAACGCAAAAATCTATGCGCGTATCACATTAAATAGGATTTTAATCACAATATGAATATAGTGTTTATTTTTCGAATTTTAAACTTTTTGGAAGCCGGAGCCCAAAAAGTGGAGGAAAATTTTAATAATATCGGAGAAATCCATGATGTGGAGTATTATATTAAAGATAATGTTAAACAAACTCTGAACGTACTGTGTAAAGTTTTGTAAATTTTAAAATTTTAGAACACCAAGCTCGAAAATGTTACATAATTTAAAAATAAATGTAAAAATTCAGCCGGGTCTCAGATCAAAGGGAATTTTAACCCAAATCCGAATGTAGCTCTCATTATGAAATTTTTAACTTTAAGGACACCACAAGCCAAAGTGGGACTGAAAATTTTATGAAAATTGTAAAAGTCTGTCAGGGTTATCTAATTGTGAGGATCTCTATTCAAAATACAAACTTGGTATTTTAATAATTTCACAAAATTTATATTTACATCCCTTGCAAATTTTGTATTTCCTTCAAAAAGTATGTATGATATAATATGTAATGAACTTTACATGTTTTATCATTTATATGTGTTTGTAAAAAGCATTAGATTTAGGTCTACTGATATCTATGGAAACATACATAAATTTTAAAGCCAAAACTAAATTATTTGTCATTTAGGCATTATGAATATAAATTAAAAATGCAGTAGTTGGGATTTGTTGTGTTTACTTTATGATTGTCTGTTTTGCAATTGTTATTTTACTACAAAAAATAGTAGAGTAATCTATTTGTTTTTAATTTTTCCGTATTGAAAAATTTTGAAATACTGAAATTTATCTATTAATAAATGTATTTCGTTCAAAGTAATGAAAGAATTCTGCAGCTCAGGAAGCTTTCTAGTTATTAGGATAATAATTAACTTTTTGTTCTATTTACATAATTCACATCTGACAAAATGCTACTCGTATATTAAAAACATACCCAGTTCACAGTGAATACGGACTACAAATTTTTGTGTTACGGCTGACACATTACAATTAGTTGTAATTTATTTTGTCTAGCCGTATGGTGAGCAGCGTCTTGTGTTATACGAGAGTGAATAATTAAACCTGCACAAATAAGCCGGCCGAGTTCAATGGTAAACGCACGGCTCGCTTCCCGTTTACAAATCTCTATGTGTTTTGATTCCATTTTAGCCACAGTTGCATACTCATTAATTAATTAAGGAAATAATTACTCCCTAGACTTAGACTGGAGCAGGTCTGTACCAAGTTTAAACCCTCTCCGTTGGAAAACTACAAAGCTCGGAATTTACTGCAGTACAGCTTAGACACAACTTGGATACGCCTTTCCCCTAAGCATTACATTGCGTAAGCTCACACCAACCGACGCTACTCTAATTCGGTAATTTATATAACGCACAAATTTTAATCTGACGATTATATAAATCCAACTTTGTCTCACAACTTCATCGACTTAGCCAAAAAACGATGCAGTCACAGGAAACATGTACAGCCAGCGTGAACGAAGCACAGTATAATTAAACTTATGTACCCATAGGTAAATGGTAAGTACGTCCGCAACGTGTGTTATGATGGTGTAAACTGAATCACGTTCAAGGCGGGAATCTCTTTGTAGGTCTTCATTTTTCATATTCATAGTAGTTACTTTCTCTTCGTCTATTTTTATAAAACATTTGTGCTACTTACATGTACTATCTGTATGCAAAATACTTATCATCCCTTAAACTTTTTTGTGGAAAAGAAAACAAGAAATTGTTACTTGCACACAATACTTCATGAGATGTTATAATTACTCTAAGGCGTGAAACTAAATGTTTATGGAACACTATGTTTTTGTAGCAGCTTGTAATATTAAGTTTAAAAGTGGATGAGAGTCATGAGCATGTGTTTTTCTTTAACAAGGGTATCCGCAGGGGGGATCATGTCGCAAGTCACGTCATCCAATTTTTTTTTTGTGGGGGGAATTTTTGTGTAAAGGGTTTTGGGTTTTCTGGAGTATTATAAAATTTGGGGAGGGAAAGAATTAAGATACAACAATCATTTAAAAAAAAATAAAGTGGTAACGTGGTGTTCAAAAAAACTGAAGGATGTATTTATCCAATTTTAACTCTAATTCAAATTTGCATTTCTGCTAGAACAGGCCAGGTTACACTTCAAATAAAATAAATGTTTATTTATGTTATTTCTATCTCTTTTAAACCTAATTACAACTTTATAATAAAATATTCAAAAATCAAAATTTTTTAAATAAAATATTCAGAAATCAGTGTTTTTTAATAAAATATTAAATATTGTACAAAAAATATTAAGGCATTGATAGCTGTCACAAAGTGGCCAAAAGTTTAAAGATTTTCATTTTAAAATTTTATTGTATTGTTCTTACTATTAATATTACTATCATTATTGAATGCAATACTTGCTAACTTGTAAAGCATTATTAATTAAACGTTATTGATTTTGACTATAAATATAACGTAGTTCTTCAATAAATAAAAGTAAATGTTCTAAGTCTTTTGGTGATTTATAATAGTTATTATGAGTTACATTTAAGGCAAAGGGTCAAGGTGAAAATTGAGAGGGGGCAGTGAGAAATTTGGGAGGGGACTAAGTCAGTCGCTTTGGGGAAGAAGATGTGCACTACTGCATTATATCGCGAGAATTCATGAGACCTTCAGTGCAAAGTTTATTACAGTCAAAGTCAGCGTGCCGAATGAATGACGACTATATTAAAACTTTTCATAGAGGGAAATCTATTATTTTCCAGCTAATCAAGAAAATCAGATGTTAGTTGATTGTTCCAGACAGAAATCTAACCCAGGTTTTAAATTCGCTGATCGCGGACTCATTTCACTTATATCAGAGAAAAAATAGAAGTAATTAATTTAAACTCCTGAAATACCGCTTTATAATTTTTCTTATTTTTGTGTGTTATAGAAATGGAATAGATTTGCGTAATAAAAATGTTTATTTATTATCAGCATAAATTAAACAAAACGGAAATAGTATTAAAAATAAGTTAATCATGTTGTGCAGTGTTATCCCGCCGTATCGGTCATGTCCCAGTACCCTACAAAACATGCTGTTACATCAATACAATCTGCACAAGCATTATATTCGAGTAATATTATTGTTACTTGATCAAGGTCGTCTACTTGATCTTCGTAGGTACAGTGGAAAACAAAATAAATACAAAACGCCAATTAAGTCACTAATCACCAGCTTTAATGTTTACAGTTAAACAGTTCGTAATTAACAACACAGTCTACTACAACAAATCAAATATAAATTGTTCACACGCAATAAAATGTCACTAATATTGAACACAATTGTATTACAATTATACCGCCCGATTATAAAACGCAACACTTCACTAATAACCACTTTAACGTACACAGTAATGTCGCCCGATAATAACTCTCGAACCGAACTGTAAATATATCGCTGCTATACTAACTACTAGGGCCGCTGCCGCCAAGTATTTATACAACGCTCACAGACCAGAACGTTCCTAATTGCGTCTTAACGTCCGTATGAACTACGTAATTAACTGCGGCCTTGACACAGTCCGCACGGCTGGCGGCATCGAGAAGACTCTCGCAAATGCGTCTACAGTCACTATGCCCCACACATTAGAGCGAGATTCTTCTGGCACATTCGACAAACACGTAGATTGTTCTGTGATGTCGTAACATTATGCTTCCTGTTACATGAACCAAGACATTTTTAAATATAATTTCAAATAAATTTTTAGATGTGCTACAAGGCTGTCAGTGTAAACAGCAAACAGTTGCCTCTAGCTGAACGTGACTCCGAATTGCTTAAAATAACAACATATCAAGTTGGTTCAGGTCAATTTAAGATCAAAAATATAAAAGCACTTCTATGCTCATATCTTGAAAAAAAAAAAAGAAATGCGCGCGCGCGCGTGTGTGAGTAAAAAATTATTATTTATGTGTGTGTGTTCGTGTGTGTATATAATAATTATATAAACATCTAATAATATCAACAACTTGCAGCGGTAATATTATTTGATAATATATCAAATAATATTTATACATGTGTATATATATATATATATATATATATATATACATATATCTCTTAATAATTCTAACATTGCGTTTTATTGCGTTGTGACATTAGAGAGTTTGATTCCAAAATTTAATTAATGGTTCATGCCTCCGCACGGAGGAAGCAAATGGCGGTTTGCAAAACGGAAAGTTGCAAATAAACTGGTACAAGTCAAACACAACGGGCAGCACTCAAGGGAAAGGGTTATTTTACCGCCATGCTGCCAGCATTATTAAACAACACACCAAACTAGTCAATCAGAAAACGCAATTTCTGTACATTTGTGTACCAGCGTTTCCAAGGCAATTTAATTCATTTAACGTTTGGTTGAGGGAATTTAACGTTTTAATGATACTGAACATTTCCATTAGGTGTCCCGTTTGTCTACAAACCGCTCGGGATTATATTTCCAGGAATTCTCTGTTACGTAAAAACAAAAAACATACACAGCGTGTTCAATCAGTCTGCAAGTCATTTCTGATTAAAAAATATTATTGGAGTTGATTTGTAAACTGTTTCTAATGTTTGTTTGTGGGATGGAAAATTTGTTCAATTTTTTCCCTCTGCAAAGAAATAATTTTGTTTCTACTTAACAGTTAGTTTATAATAGCCTACTATCTATGAGAATTCCAAGTATCTGTCTTAACTAATTTGCATCCTGCAGCTAGTTTTGATTATTAACAAGAACTCTAATAGATGTATAAAAAAAATCTTAAAGAGTGCCAATATATTCTGTCCTACTTAACAGACAAACTGTTCATCGATACTTGAGTAAACAGGTACCACTGACATCGAGTAGGCCTACTAACAAACACTGTTCGTCACATACCATGCACGTTGGTGGATACGCTTCTATTTATTCTTACACTTACTGAACAAGGTATAACTCACTTTACAAAAGTGCTTTTTTTTATAGCTTCTAGTAATGAAAGTCTTTTTTGAAGTTCTCCTGTGGCGCAACAGCCTTACCTTGATCCCTCTACCTCACTGTATCAATGGCGAAGGACTTCCATCCTCGCACACTTAGCATCTGCGGCGACTACATCCTTCCATCTTTTCCTTAGGTGGACTTTTGGGTTTTTGCCCTTCACCTTTACTATGAGACCTCTTTTAAGGATATTTATTTTTTAGGAATAGAAATAAATATTCGGCCATTACTTATAGTCACGGCATGGCCAGCACGTTGAAGTCTCCTCAGTTTCATGTACATTTTCATTTTGACTCATTGAAATGATAATAAGCATCCTTGTATTTTTCATTCCCCTGTATAGCGTGTAGGACCAGAATCCGTCTCAGAAGTTTTCTCTCAAATATTAACAGGCGTTGCAGTACTCATTGCCTAAGCCTACTTGAATGTCCAGGAAGCACGTAGGGAGGTCAAGGACAGGATGGGTTGTATAAAATTTTTATATATATGTAGTTTGTCTGTTTATGAGTATCTCTTAATTTAAATCTGGTGATAATTGCAAAATATGATTTAATGGCTTCGTTGAATCCTCCTTCTAATATCTGTTTCTTAATATGCCATCTTCGATACTGTTGCTCCGAGGTATGTAAAGCTCCTGACTCACTCTGTGCAGCCTTCTTCTATAATAAGGTTTCGTCTGAGTCAAGAAGGTCTTATCTGATTTATCACTTTATTTTTATACACATTTAGTCCTACCCCTTTTTTACTTCTGTTTACGATTTACATAGCTACATTGGAACAAGCTATGATTTCTACACTACCACTACAGCACTTAAACGTTTATCACTTTTGTTGCTATTTGCACTAACTTGATGTAGAGTACTCCTACACTGACTTTCCTTATTTTCTACTGCTGGGTTGAAAAGGGAGGAACCAGCCCGTCGCTCTTATATATTGTAACGACGAGACCTTTATCGTCTCTGTAAAAGTGTGTTTTATCGTGTGTTAGCCCCACACGTTGTAGTAGTTACTTTATGTTTAAAAATAACAGTCGTACTGTTTCTAACTTCTCACGCTGACGATGTCCGTCGCAAACGCACGAATTACCAGTACCGAAAGCTTCACGAGTGTAAACCTTACCTGTCCTTCAATGAGTAAATTTATTTCCCGGGTGGCGCCAAATTGTTTATGAAAACAGTTAAAAAAGTTAAACAGAGCTGTCGTTCTATGCGGTGATGACTAATTCAAATTACCCTCGCAACTGGCGGGCATTTGAATCTCGCTTGTAGTTCGTCGTGCTGCCGACGTCTAACGCTGGCAGACAATTTCGCTCGTCGCTAAAGTACAAAAACTTTATAATACAATTTATAATGAAATAAAGGACGGTTATTACTACTTAGTACTAGTTTATTAACGTGAAATAGTTAATAGTTATTCAGTTAAATACAAAATTATATACTGTTATTAAATAATGTTGCTCCGGCAATAAATAGACAATATTCTCAGGTTGGCTTAGTTGATTGAAACGATTCTAAATCGACATGGCTGTCGTCAATGTTTATTTTCTACTGTTCGTTTAATCATTGAGTTCTTTTGATTACGAAAAAATATTATTAAGATGATAGTAAAGTACACTACCTTACATCAATGGTACTTATATACTATTAAAGTTAAATACAATTCGTTTTTTAAGTGTTAAATGTGTGTTAATAATTCGTAAATTTTACATAGGTTATTTTCTGTTTACATACAAGTTTAGTTTTTATTCTCAATTAATCCTTGAAAGAAATTTAGTTATCAGTTCGGAGTGAGAGTTATTTGTGTTGTGAGAAAAGTTAATTAGAATTTATTTCGTAAATTCGGGTATTTCAGATATACTTAACAAATCTTGTTGAATTCGGGTGAAGAGTCACTTAGTTCTTAGATAGGTTGGCTCTATACGCTCATCAATCTTCCAATCATTTATATTTTGGATTGCATCTGGCTTCTTTTTCAAATAATTTGGATAAAATAATTAAATTTGAATATTAAAATCTGGTCTATTATCTCTGTTGGTTTGATTAATTCTTCATTAGACTTCTTGCATCTTCGTCTCGTTCAATTTTGAAGTATTTATTATTATTTTAATTGAAAATTGAGTCGAATATGGTTTGGCTTCTGTATGTCTTGAGCGTCAATAATGGACTAATGTTTTATAACGGAATTATATTAAATAACGTTCCGTTGTTATGGCAACTGTCTGTACTCTCATTGGTTGATTACATTTACGTCTATTGTTATAATATTTGAATTTTAATTCAAAATGTATAAATATTTTCTGATGGCTATTATTCTGCTGTCTTCTTATCTATGTATTAGATATTATCACAACTGTTTATATTTTCTTTCAAAGATCATTTTGACATGCCACAAAGCTGGGTTTGTTCATGTATTAAAGTTTTGACAAAAATGTTAATATTATATTATTACATTTCTTTCTTATTTTATGTTTTTAATCTAACTCTGACATCTTAATATGGTTCACTAATTGTACTTAATGAGTTACTTGCCCTGAATTTTCTAATACAATAGTTAATTTCTTACAATTTCTTTATTTTGGATTTATACAGTTAGGCATTTTATAGGCCTAAGTAGTAATTGGATATATCTTCTTATTTTACACAAATTAAAGATTACTTTTCATTTACATATGTTTTGCTTGGTGTCACTTATGACTTATTTACATTTTGAATTAATTTGGGCTGTTTTACAATAATTGAATGCTCTTATTACTTTACCAAAATCATTGCATGTCTGTTATTCTCTTATTTCTTTTTCTGTCTTTACTCTAATGATTATTATTACGTTTGTAAAATTTTATCTCCTTACTCATATCTATTGCCATTTCTTATAACTTGTTTATCATTTAATATTACTTATAAAACATAACATAAAAATTAGATTTATGGTCTGTTTACTTTTTTCAGCCATATTCCTTCTTATAAACTTAACTCTTTTAATTGAACAAATAACTATCTTGGTTAATAACATTATAACACCATTTATTCTATCTTGCTAATCAATCCTTTGAACATTTTTATTAACATAGGATGTTTTATTTATTTTGCACTCATATTATTTAGTTTATTCTTATTTAACACTATTAGATTGGTTGTCTATCCATGTTTTAACATTTACTATATATTTTTACTATTTAAACATTGTAACAATAACATCCTTAATATCATTATGGGATTTTTATCCTGAATACAACTGTATTACTAATCTACTATCACTTCTAACTATAATAACAATATTCTGGTTATTCTTATTTTTTGGTACCTTTCACCCTTAAACTATAGTGTTAATCACTGGTTTTGGTGTCTTTACCTATATGTTGTGTTTTATATTTATTTTGGGTTACACTTGCACTTTGTACCTTTTTTACTGTACTTTAGTGTTAATAGTGGTTATTCCCTAATATTGATTTCCTTTACTCACTACTAACACTTACACTGTTAATCACTTTCACTTCCTACCTATCTCTCACTTCTGGGTTTTTATTGTTTTATACACAATTGATAGTTAGTCTGTTAACAATTTTATGTTTTGATTTACTTATCATCATAGAGTTATTAATAACATATAATATCTATTACTCTAGTTAGTGTACTTTAACTGACATTATTTAATTTAATTTTAATACTTGTTATTTACACTAATTATTTGTTTGTGCCTTTTTCTTCATTATTTGAGTTTATACCTTCTCATTTTATTTTCTTTAATATTTGTTTGTGTCTTTTTCATCATTATTTGGGTTTATACCTTTTTATTTCCTATATTGGGTCAATCACTTGGGTTAGGTCATAGTCATTTGTCTCGTCATAGTCATTTTATTTTTCTTGATTTCATATAGTTAATTCATTATAATTTTTTCTCTGGTATTGGGAAGGCTTTTTGTGTTGTAACAATATATATATATATATATATATATATCACCCAGGGTTTGTTCAAGGTTTGTTTAACTGTGAATAATTGTTCTGCTGTGAACCTTTCTGTTCTAGAACCTGATTTGTATTCTCCAGTAATTGTTGCTGACAGTACCATTATTGTTCTTTGGAGTACGATCGTGAATATACTCGATCACTGTCTATACACTATTTTAAAACATTTGTGTACACGTTCTGACAATATTGATGATTATCACCAATACCTGTACGCAGGCAATACAGAAATAGTTAATATTCGTATAATGAATATTAATGTGTATGGGATATTATAGTTTTATCTTAATAAATAATAATATTAGTGTATAAATACCCGTTATTATAGTCTCTGTGTCGTGTACACACATGTTTTCATACAAAAACCACTCATTATGTGTAGGACTATTATCTTTTTCTGTACTACTTCCCTGAAGGTCTTGATAGTGTCAATAAATTTCGTCGAAGAGTCGACACAAATGTTTTAAAACTGTGTCTAGTTGATGACCGATCCTCAAAGTATGTGTTATCGTTTATTAATTCATGATTGCCACTAATCTAAGGATAACTTCTATTGTCAAGCCACTTATGACCAACTCTGAATATATTTTTTAATTGTGTGAGCCATACGAAACTGGTATTGTAGTTCCATAGAAATTGTATAACTGGTAAATATAACCGAGTAATAATTAGGTATCACAATTTCCCTGTTATTTGTGATGGCTATGTGGTTGAACGTTTGTGTACATAGCAAATAACCCTGAATAATTTATCAAATTGCCTCTGTGAATAGGTTTACTGGTTTCGACTTGTTAACGAATTATCTCATAGTATAAAGTGAGCGCGTTTAATATCAAGAGTTAGACAACCAGATTACAGACAGAACAACCATTCTAATAGCAGAATGTAATTACCAGTGAAAGTTTCTTACTGTAGCGTCGTAATGCGCTGTTAGGAAGACGGTCCTCTTGAATCTAAGAGAATGACAAAGCCCGGTATAGTGGCTGTAGCCGTTACGACGGAACAAAGGGTTAGATTGGACGTGTAAGTAGAGTTGCTCTAATCAACTAAATTAACACTGAATACGGTAATCTAATTTCTCCCAGTAGCTCTGCGTTTGAGCACACATCTGTTAGAATCTCATGTAAGCACTGAACAATTACACATGATTGTACCTACTTCGCTTACATAATGTATATACTAACTTAACCGCCCTCCGTACCCAGTCTTGTTCCAGCGTCAATACTAAAGTGATACCCAATTTTATTTGCAGTGTCGACTTCTCAGAGGCTTATTTAAATTAAACCAATTGTTGTATGTTGAAAACCACACGGTTCACCAACTGAGGAACCCAAAGTTAGTCAACAGAACACTAGTACAGTAAAAGCTCGAGTATCGGGCACATTAGGGACCGGTGAGTTGCTGCATATCGAAAATCTTCAGAGTAATAGAACACCATTTATGGTACTCATATAGCATTACTGTTAGCGCAAATCTAGTATAATTAGAGAGTTTAGGATTAAATACACATGCACCTAAATAATGTTAAGCTTTATTCATAGTTAGAGTAATTAGAATTCAAATTTATTTTACTAATCTAAATTATGTATGAAAAGCGGAATTATAAAAATTAAACGTTCAGTGTTATGTTTTATGCGGAAGGTCCCCCCAAATAATTAAATTTAATCTATACTGAATTTTTTTCAAAGTACAGTAGCGTATGATAAAGTAACATAAAAGCATACATTAATATTATAGTTATTTTTAAATTAATCGTGGACATCCCGATTGTTCAGTAAACGACAATGCTATTGGAAGATGGTTGAATTATGCATGAACGGATGCGCCGTTCATACTAGTAATACAGTAATACCGACTCGTTTCATTTTCAATTTCCGTTGAGCTATGTCCTTCAAAACATTCTGCTACGGAAAAGAGAATATCGTTAAATTGTACATATAAGGCGTCGGGAAGTGGGTTTCGCTTATGCCGTCTATCTTCTTGACTCGGTCAAAAATGTGGCGGTCAGAAGAGCATAAGGTGACGGATAACGTACGGTTTTCTGTAGCCTGGTACGATTTCTGCTTTACCTTTGCGTTAGTAAATTTCACCGTGTGGAAACCGAAAACTAATCAGAGGAGGGATAAAGACAAGTGTTAACGATTCAAAGGGAAAGATAAATGAAAGTAAAACTCTAATAAATAATTATGTAGCCTACAACTTAGTGCTTACAGTAAATGTTTCTAGAATTGCTTAAATAAATATTAAGTATTTATTAAATATATTAGTACATAAATGTTAAACGTAAGTAAGTGTAATGTGAAGTACTGTACGAAAACTGGTAGGATAATCTATAACTGGACAATCTGTAGGCCTATGCGACTGATACTGGTAGTCTGTCAACTGCTAACAGCAGACTTCCAAATACTGAAACCACACTTATTGCAGGTAAATAGAGAAGGATAAAAGTTTGGAATAACGCTTTCACATTTCACTAGTAAGTCATGAAATTTGATTTTAATTTAACTTAAACAAATTTTAATAATAATAATGGCTCCCATGTGTACCACCGAAGTAGCTTAGGAGAAGGCAGGGTAGGCTGCCTTATGTGAGCCGTACGGCATACAAGGAAGGCAATGTAGCCAGCACTACGCTTCAGCCGCCTATTATTATCCCCAGGATGTTATCCCAGGTACTCATTTTCAACAGATTGAGTCGACCTGGGGCTGAAAAACGCACCTTCATTTCATGGTGCGGGCCCGGGAATCGAACCCGGGACCTCTAGATTAGTAGCCAGGTGCCATACCCACTGGTCTACTGAGCCGCCTAAACAAATTTTAATTATAACCAAATTACTGTCAAAGAGAGAAAACAAAATGAAAATCAATACTTTTGACCTTTATGTTGTTAACTTTTTGCAATTGGAGTCTCTGGAAAATCTTGATGTTAGATGGACGGGCACAACCCCACGCAGCTTGACTCTGTAAGACTAAATTGGTTTCATCACGATCGTATATAAAAGAAGTTTGTTCTTATCAGACAACTCTGACTTTCTTCCAAGAAACCAGTAAAATTGTTGGAGTTTCAGTGTGATCTGTGACTTACCGGTTGTAACGTGCAGCTTCCAGGTAAGTTTTATATTTAGTAGTAGGCGCATGTATTTTATCTCATGTTTTATTGAAAACGGGACGATTTTTTTATTTTTCCTTCTGGGAATTCGGTATGACGAGTCAGTGATCTGTACTGACTTATTGGTTGATGTTATTCGCCACGTATCGTGTGTGTGTGTGTGTGTGTGTGTGTTTAGCACAGGGAGCCATTACATATTAGACTACTACTATTCCATTTAAATACGTTTAACGTTTTTGTGTAAATTACCTAATTTTTATTAGGCAATGATTACCTAGAATAGTGTGGGCTGTATTAATACACTTTTTACTTCCATATTCCTTAAGGAATGGAAGTATGGTGATGGCAAAAAAAATCGTGTTCGAGATTATTGCAGATTCTGATTCTACTACACTCAAAACATGAAAAAAAGTCGTTTTCCGAAAAGTGTCTGTGTGTGTGTCTGTGTGTCTGTCTGTCTGTGTGTGTGTCTGTGTGTGTGTCTGTGTGTGTGTCTGTAGATTTTTTTTCTATGGCAAACGATAACTGCCGCAAATTCAAACAGAATCAAATAATGTTTTGCATAGAGCCCTGATTTGTAGAGGAATCGCGACCTATTGTTTTTGGTGAAGATCGGTTGAGGGAAAGGGGTAGTTTACCTGCAACGGTTTTTTTTTATCAAGGGAAATTTTTTTTTTTGGCAAACGATAACAGCCGCAAATTCAAACAGAATCAAATAATGTTTCGCATACAACCCTGATTTGTAGAGTACTCAAGACCTATTGTTTCTGGTGAAGATCGGTTAAGGGAAAGGGGTAGTTTACCTGTAACGTTTTATGTTTTAACAAGGGTATTTCCTATGGCAAACGATAACAGCCGCAAATTCAAACAGAATCAAATAATTTTCTGCATACAGCCCTGATTTGTAGAGTACTCAAGACCTATTGTTTTTGGTGAAGATCAGTTGAGGGGAAGGGGTAGTTTACCTGCAACGTTTTTTATCAAGCGTATTTTCTATGGCAAACGATAACTGCCGCAAATTCAAACAGAATCAAATAATGTTTTGCATACGTCAGTGAATTGTAGAGGACTCAAGGCCTTTAGATTTTGGTGAAGATCAGTTAAGGGGAAGGGGTAGTTTACCTGCAACCTTTTACGTTTTAACAAGAGTAAAGTACTTGAAAATTCATTTAAACTTTTTCAAACAATGGTAATTGTTGAAAATAAAATAATTTTGTTGCCAGGCAATCTGAAAATTTCAGATTTTGTACCACAAAATCTGAAAAGATTATACGATAGTTTATGAAATGGTTAATAATACGTCAGTGGAAGGTGTAATGAGAAATTAGCAGAAATGGAAACCTGGGGAATGTTAACTGTTCTGTAGATACAATTTTGTCAGAATGTTTGGAAATGATCATCAACATTGAAGAAAAAGTAAGCATATTAAGAAACATATGTAAGTACTTATTATAAAAAAATAATGTTTGTTTATTGATAAAGTCATTTTGATTATAAAATATAAATATTTACAACAAGAAAAGAATTTTCAGTTTTCAAAATTTAAATATATTTTTATAAAACAATGGGTTCTTCATTGAGGTGGGGACCATGTCACTCACTCCATCTCAAGCCTCCTCTCCCATTTTGCAGAAAAAGAGGATCCTGTCAAGGCTGATACTTTGACGACAGTGACAGGGCTTTCCACCAAATTCAGCAGAGTGACAGGTAGGCCCAACTCTGATTGGCTCCTCAGATTTCTCCAGCGTTAGTAGGTTCTATGAAAATATTTTATTTCAAAAATGATTTTAAATATAAATCTTAGATATGTTTTATAAATCTCATGTTTTATATTTTAACATGGGTAATTTTTTATATGACGAACCATAACTGCCGTAAATTCAAACAGAATCAAATAATTTTTTACATATGTGCCTGAGCTATAGAGAACTCAATGTCTGTTGATTTTGGTGAAGATCGGTTACGGGGAAAGGGCAGTTTACCAGAAACATTTTTTGTTGTAACATGAGTAAAGTACTTAATTTTGATAAAGTATCCTGATAAGATCTTAATAATCCACTGTAGAAACGTAGATGAAATATCTATAAATGAAGAGGCTAGTTGAACGGGCTGGGGGTAATTTTCTATAAATCAAAATTATAGTTGAAGGGGGAGGGGATAATATTTTTTATATGTGTACTACGTTATTGGCAAGAAAGAAGTATTTTTTTGTTAAAATTCCTTCCCTGGCTGTTTGGCTGAAAATGATTTTAAATATAAATCTTAGAATATGGAAGTCATGTATGGTTCTCCATACCGATATTTTCTTTATATTATCCGAAAATAAACGACTCTTGAAGAAACGTTAAAATAGCATATTTAGGCCTATATTTTATTTAATACAATATTAACATGTACTTGCTGCATATGTAATTTTATAATTTTTAAAATTTTATTCATATTTATACATTTCGCTTCCTTGAAAAACAAATCACCTCTTTGAATCACCTCTATATGAAGTGCAGCTGATATTCACTGGCATACGTGCGCCGTTGATAGTACGACCGATGGCGTGTTAAGTGAATGGAAAAGGAGTTCTGTAAAAAAAACGAGTTTAAAAGTATTAACAAACGCAATAACAATAGTTTATTTTATTCGTCGGCAGTGCCGCTGGACGGGGTGGTACGGTGCGTGTCCCTGTGCATACGTACGTGTACAATAATTTACTCCCCCTCCCCTCTACACCATCGCCAATGCCGTATAAAAAATTCTGTAATTTCGTGCAGGACGTGTCAAGATCAGGGCGCTTGTTATTTACTGTCTGTCTGTTTCCGTTAACAAGTTACTGCCTGTTCACGTCTTATTCACGACAACGATATTTGTATAACGTTTTAATACGATTTTTCTGCCATGAGTTTCTCAGTAGGAACACGCATGATCTAATTGCGCTACTGTACGTACTTACACAAGGTATTCAAGACCCCAGTTTAAAAACATCGACTTTTTAATAATATTTAATACAAAATTTACTTATTACACAATTAAAATGCTATTACATTTTGTCAAGCAAAGTCTGAAGAGAAAGTAATTTTTTTATATTCCTTCCACATACGTCAACATGGCAAATAGAAATAAAATTCAACTGGAAGTCTGTACTTTATTTATTTAATACTATAATATTCATTTAATATTTAATGTGATACATTTATTTAATATTCAGTACATACTATTTATTTAATATTTATTGTATATTTATTTAATATTATAATAAATATAAAGATAATAAAAATTTTAATGTGTTTTTGCAGCACAAGGAAACACCTTACAGTTTATCTTCAAAAACAGATATCTTTTACAAATTTACTTATATCAACTACCAGATTAGAGTATGAACTAAAGTTATCCTTAATTCAAGTCGCGATAAGATATTAAAAAAATAACCATAATGAATAAAAAAAACTTCGAAATGTTAAAATTGAGTTGACCAAAAAAATTCTACGAGTTGTTAACTCATACAATTTTTATTAATTAAACGTTATACAGCAGTAAATGATTGGATAATTATATTCTTATCGCTTATAAACATACACAATGCATTATCAACTTTAATTTTAACAACCTGAATGGAATGAATGGAAAATATGGAAATATATAATTTAAATTTAAACTCATTTTAAATGAAGAAGTGTACAGTAAACTTGGCTACTTTGGTAATTTTATCTGTCAGCGTTACTGGTAACGTCAACAGCTCTACAAACTGAACTTTAATGTACCGCTAATGTTATTCTTTCACAGGAGGCATCTAATATGTAAGTGTTATTTAAACGGATACCCATTGGGATCTGAAAGTCGCAACTTGCCACTTTTGTGAGAGGTGAAGTATTTAGTAATACAAATTGCTTGGATAATTAAGGTTTCATAATTAGAATTCTATATCCTTCACGTCTATTATATTTGATGTCATTTGTGGCCAGCCTTCTGAGATCGTCATTTATCACCCACAGTCTTATTTCTTGCTCTCTCATTCTCTCCCTCTCGCTTTGTCTCCCCCGTCCATTCTCACTTTTTTGCTGCCGAATTTGTTGTAAACTTGTTTAATTTCCGCCTTTTTAGTAATTCTAGAAACATAACAAGTGACATGAGACCGAGATTAAAACTTCATATGGAAAATAAGACTTCAGAAAGCAGAAGAAAATAATTAACTAAATATAAACTAAAATTAGTACACATTTAATCATTAAAACAATGAAAACAATACAAGAAAATTGGCCTGGTATTTTCCCGGTGAGAAGATTGTAGACGAGAAGATGGTAGACGGTTATAATACAACTGGGTGTCAAGAAATGTAAAGAGAGTCGACGATGTTTTTAAGCGGTTGAAGGCTGACCTTCTTTCGTAATGGAGAGGAGTGAGTTGGACAATATTTTGGAGAATAAAGGTGAGGCGTTCACTCAGCATTGGATAGACATTGCTGCTGATGATTATGATGATGATGGTGATAATAATCGTGCTTGTGTCAGGTCTGATGAAGACACATGAGCTCGCGCATAAATAATAAAATTATATGTTTACATGAATGTTTATTTTAATGCTGCACACACTTAGGCCTACATATTTTGTGTGTGTGTGTGTGTGTGTGTGTGTGTGCGCGCGCGCGCGCGCGTAATGTTGTGTATGAACCTTTATAGCGCCTAGATATAGGCCTATATCATTTCGACCTGTAGGTTGTTGACAAAACAATGTTCAACATTGTTCAACATTTCGGCTACGCCAATGACATCTTCAGCGCCATAATGGATACAGTCGTGGAGCCCATTCAGACGTCGCAGAGCAGCAGGTAGCAACAATTCCGCCGACCGAGACAACTTTCCATACAACATCTAGTCCAGCGCTGACTTATGTGGGGTCCATGTTTGTTTCATATCTATAATACAAAATTTGTCCAAGCTAAAGCTGTCATTTATTGTTAATTAATGGCTTCTATTTTACACACCAACCATGCAGTAAGCCACAGCAAATACCAAAATATAAAAACGAAAAGATAAAAATAAATATATCATACCCAAAAACAAATATAAGATCAAATTATAAATGATGGACTTATACGCATGTGAGATATTCATTTTAAGATAATATTACATGTGAACGGTTTATTGAATCATAGACTAGCATGAGACTGGACATGTTAACATAACGACATAACGAGTCCAAGGCTAACTAAAGACAGATAAATTTCGTGACAATGCACATTTTACATCCGCTGTAATTTATAGAGGCGTATAAAATTTTTACCATGACAAATTCTACTAGTAGTCGTGTTCACACTGACAAAACTCGCAAACGAGCACACGATGCATGCATTACTTGAATGGATCTTAAAGAAGTTGACTGCGGAAGCCAACGTATAGAAAAGAGCACACAGAAACCCAAGCAAATGCTCAAACCTTGTTTAATAAATAGATCTAAGACTTTATCTACAAAAGTACTTACTTCCTTTCCTTGGTGAACGAGATGCCTGGTAACCTGTCAGCATATTGTATTACTGTTCTGCTTTTACTTAAATGGAATGGTCGTGTGTGTGTGTGTGTGTGTGTGTGTGTGTGTGTGTGAGCACGCGCGGGCGAATGTAATGTTGCACTGAGCATGGGTAAGAGACTTTTTTCCACATTGCGTGGTTGCGCGTGCGTGTGAATTGTTTTCTATGAAGTGAGTAATATAATTTCTATACACATACATTTATGTTTAGCTTTATCCGTATGAGCGCACGTTTATATTTATCACGTTTCCTGACACAGGAAACTACTTTTTACTTCCATGTTCCATAAGGAAACATGGTGATGGCAAAAAAAATCTTGTTCGAGATAATTGCATATTCTGATTGTACTACCCTCAAAACATGAAAAAAAATCATTTTTTGAAAAGTGTCTGTGTGTTTGTCTGTGTGTCTATCTGTGTGTAGATTTTTTTCTATGGCAAACGATAAGAACCGCAAATTTAAACAGAATCAAGTAATTTTTTGTATACAGCCCTGAATTGTAGAGTTCTCAAGACCAATTGTTTTTGGTGAAGATTGGTTAAGGGAAAGGGGTAGTTTACCAGCAACGTTTTATGTTTTAACAAGGGTAAATTTTTCTATGGCAAACGATAACAGCCGCAAAACCAAACAGAATCAAATAATGTTTTGCATACAGCCATTAATTGCAGAGTTCTCAAGACCTTTTTTTGGTGAAGATCGGTTAAGGGAAAGGGGTAGTTTACCTGTTACATTTTATGTTTTACCAAGGGTAATTTTTTCTATGACGAACTATAACTGCCACACATTCAAACAGAATCAAATAATGTTTTGCATGCATCACTACATTGTAGAGGGCTAAAGGTCTATTGATTTTGGTGAAGATCGGTTAAGGGAAAGGGGTAGTTCAGCTGCAACGTTTTATGTTTTAACAAGGGTAATGTTTTCTATGACGAACGCTAACTGCCGTAAATTCAAATAGAATCAAATAATTTTTTGCATACCTTCCTGAATTACAGAGAACTCGAGGTGTGTTGATTTTGGTGGATATCGGTTAAGAGAAAGGGGTAGTGTACCTATAATATTTTATGTTGTAAAAAGAGAAATGTTTCCATGACGAACGATAACTGCCGTAAATTCAAACAGAATCAAATAATTTTTTACATATATGCCTGAGTTGTAGAATACTCAAGGCCTATTGATTTTGGTGAAGATCGGTTACGGGGAAAGGGTACTTTACCAGAAACATTTTTTGTTGTGACAAGAGTAAAGTACTTAATTTTGATAAATAAAGTATCCTGATAAGAAGATCTTAATAATCCACTGTAGAAACGTAGATGAAATATCTATAAATGAAGAGGCTAGTTGAACGGGGTGGGGGTAATTTTCTATAAATGAAAATTATAGTTGCAGGGGGAGGGGATAATTTTTATATGTGTACTACGTTATCGGCAACAAAGTAGTAGTTTGTTGTTAAAATTCCTTCCCGGGCTATTGGCTGTAGTCCAATGTTTTCTGCAAAACCAGACGTTTCGGAAGTGCCGTCGACTGCCATCATCAGTGAAAATCGAGCGCGAAAACATGTGGTGGTATACGTTAGTGACCACAGTACTGTGGTTAAGGCTGAAGCAATAAGTGGAAAGAAGTAGTTTCTATGGAAACATTGCATTTCGTAAATGATTTTAAATATAAATCTTAGAACATGGAAGTCATGTATGGTTCTCCATACCGATATTTTAATTTTGTACGGAGATGTTTCAGCTCTTTTTTTGTTAAACATTTACACTGTAAAAAGTAAATCTAACTCGTAGTTCTATAGGCCTAATGAAGCTTAGAACCAGACTTTGTGTTTTATTCACAATTGAGTGTTAATAATGTCAAATAATTACAGCGAAGGACTTGGAATGCATTGTATCCAATATAAGTGATAACCAAGTGTTAAGTAAATAAATATAGGCCTAGGACATAAGTTTATAAAAGAATTGTAATAGGATATAAGTTAGAATTGTTACCTTTGTTAATCATGATCAGAATTATGCCTTGTGAGATGTGTAAATGATTATCAGGAGAGATACCAGATGATGCCAGCTAGATTGGAGCTCACAAGTAGCATAAAGAATTGTTATCCATTGTAAAGTATTTTAATAGTTTTAGGTAAAACGTTTGGCGTCAGTTTTATATTCTCGTACCCAAAACCCCACGCTTTGAACATAATTAAATTATTTTGATAACGCGGGGGTGTTGAGTTGATAATGGAATGCTCGACATTCCAACCAATCAAAAATTTGAGGTCGAGAGTCCCCCCCCCCCCTAAAGCAAAGGTAGGAACAGCGAGGTGACGCTTGATTTTACGGACAGTTCTTCACCATTTTCAAAGCAGTACAGATGACAGCCTCTGCGCTAAAGTAATTCGCGATTAACCCATAATGCAGTGCGGTAACGAATGTAAACACGGGCAACCTAACCTTCAAGACTTAAAGTGAACCGACTTCGAGTACAAGTGTAGTGAAGTGGCGTATTAATACTGCAATGAATGCTAATTAAAGTATTATTAGTGAATATAAATAATATAAAAAGGAATTAAGGAATTATAGTTACATTTATAAAAAATACTTAATGAATTTAGTACATTATATGACAATGCCATTCGAAATTGTTAAACACTTGTAACTATTTAGTAATCCTACACAACCAACAAAACATTATTATTCTAGCACTTTCAACTTATTAAACGTAATTTAATTGTGAATTGAGATTAACGTGGGTAACCTCACCATCACTTATTAACCTCCAAATTAGACGTCAGTGTTCAGACGAACTTTATTGTACTAGGTTAAGTATTTAATCAACTTATATTGCAATCACTCTCCTTTTACGATGTTTTAATAATAGTAATCAGCGTTTTGGTTACGTATGTTGCAGTTAAAAGAACTCGATTGTATATAAATAACTTAGACAATTTTGTTAACAAAGACGATTTATACTACATTGTGACCAACCCTGAGATATGAGTTTCGAACCAAATAACCGATTGTTTTCAGTAAAAATAAACTGATTAATTGTTTTTAAAAAGGATATAATATTACATCTTACGATGAATAAAAAGCATTTGAACAAAATTAATGAAGCACGAATTTATTTTATTCGGTAAACGAGTTATTAGTGGTTTTGGGTTAAGGTTATGTTTACATCTGGGTCTGTTGGTAGCACCCATGGCCCGCCGAATTGAAGAAATTTAAATTTACAATTGATCATCAATAATTATAACGTGAGGAATAGTGTTATCCCGAATGAAGGATCCACAATCGAAGTAAGTAATTAGTTAAGATAACCATATAATTAGTTATAATCACAACATCGAGTGACGATTGCTACGGGAGGAGTTGTTCAATACGACTAAAATTTAGCATAATTATACTCTTACCATTATTGACATATTAAATAAATAAAATAAAAAATAAAATAAATTATAAAATTAAATAAATAATAAAGGAAGGATACGTATAACACGGTAGTTTCACAACATATATGTTGATAAAATCACAGACGTAATTAGAAAAAGAAGAATTACTTTCTATTGATATATTCAAAGAATGAATCCTAACAGACTAACAGGGAAACTTTTAACGATTTCAGAACGCTCAAAATGCCCAATACGTGGTTCAAAGAAAAAGACATACGAGAACTTCAGATTACTCAAGAAGACATTGAAGAATGCTTACCACTCAAAAAGAAATTAAAAATTGCCCAAGGTTTTCAGGAAAAGCCCAAGAAGAGGATAGGTCCCATCTGAACTGACAAGAGGAGATCAAGAATGAAGGAGTTATGGGAGAGGAGGGAGGAACCAGTTGAACCAAACGTAGTCCACAGTGGTTCATACGAAAAAAAATATATAGAAGTTAATATCCAAAAGAAATACATTTACAGAACGATCGCGGGGATTGTGCAAGGATGAGTATTGCGTAGAAAAAATAACGCAAAAACCTCTAAAATAAAGAAAGAAAAAACTACTCGATAGATTCCTTCAACACCGCAACGCATATTTAAAACCAAATATTTACAAATCTTATTTAGCCACACATTGTCTAAATAATAACCACCAATTTCCAAACATTGAAAATATAATTAAAAACATACAAAAAGGTCAACAAATAAATATTTGGGAAAATCTTAACATTTACAAACACAATAACAATAATTTATTAAGTAAAGGACAAACCCAAATAAAATCAAAACAAGACGATCTATTTAAAATTATACATTTACTAAAAAATAAAAATGAATAAAATATAAACAACAAATTGTCAATTATAACCGAGAAAACAGCTGCTGAAGAAAATAAACATTAAAACGATCGTTAACTAATCGACCTAAATCGAATATCACTTATTTTACATTAAAATCGATACAAATTCGATTATTCGTTAATTTTATATTAATAGAATTATTTCGATTGTTGTTAATTTACTTACAAACCTGTGATGATACTGATATTTTTCAGTGAAACGTGCGTCAGGTGTTAAAAAGAATATACGAAATTATACTACTTGCAGAAGAAACTAATTAAATAACATCACAAATTATATAATTACTGCAAGAAACGTCGAGTTACTTATATAGAAAATTATATATATATATATATATATATATATATACATATATATACATACGGTTTACATTTAGCAAAATGTTAATTAATTACCTTAAGGTAATCCTTCTTGCGATTATTGTTTTCGTTGATACGACATGTTTAGTGGACAAGTACCCATCATCAGGCCTACAATTCTTATAGTGCCATGAGTGAAATTAAAACCAGACATTATATAAATTATTGAACAAACACACATAATGCGAACTGCTCGTCGGCGCAAACCCGTTGACACTTACGCCGAGCAGTGTGCTCTGTCGTGTGTGTTTGTTCAATAATTTATAAAATTACTGTTTTTTTTTTTTCTAACGTTTAGAATAAAAATTTTAATTTTCAGGTCTACCTCTAATTTTGTTGGACAAATACATTAGAATGTTTGCTGCTGACCATACCTTTGATTACAGTTGTACTTCGTCTGCACGTGATAATTAGGCGCAGACACTGTGACAGGTAATCTTTTATAGCAACAAGAATGAGGAGCACTTTATAAATACAATTAATGTTTAGTGATCAAGCGAAACCAGTAGTTTTCCATACATCGAATACCGAGCAAAAATGTACTAGTCTTGAGTGATTTTTGTGAGAAATACACCTATGTCAAATTAATTTCGTTCGTATTTAGGAAGACTAGACGTTTTGACTATCAGCAAACTAATTCTCAACGAAGGACCTACTACTACATACATTAATCAATATGAAAAAGAAGATTAGCGTTTAAAATAATGAATTTACTTTTAAATGGAAAAATTTAATCATTTTATTGTAAATCCATTCGTGTGTTAATGACAAAATTACACGATGAGTCAGTAAATGTTACGGAAAAAAACTGTTTGTATGTACTTTGTTGCCGCCAAAGATATGCTATGGTGGGCTCACTCTGTTGAACAAAGTACATAAAACCTTACCGTGTAGAAAACAAAAAGAAAACGAACAAGAACAAATAACGAAGAGAACACAATATTCGTTGTTTTCGAATCGAAGATGATAGAAAGAAAATTAGTTGTTCAGTAGGAAATCAAATATTTCATCCAATGAGGAAAACCGACGTAGTCAGATGTACTGCTATTGCGGTTGACTGTTACGGTGAAGTCTGTTAACCACGAAAATAAACGTTATTGTATATTGTATAACAAAGTGCTCGCACACCAATGTATACTATAAAACTTTATTTTGAAAATAATTAGGCGTATGTTTCAAAATTCAAAATTTAAAAAGTGAAAAACCTGTAAAAAAGTAAATTTGCTTGTAAAATATTCTTTCTTTTTTTTGTTCGTTCTGACAGATCTAATCTAACCCAATAATCACTTACAATACTGATAGACTAAAATAATTACTCTAAATAATTCAATATTACAATGTTACTTTTGATATCTTTGTAATACGAATTGTGTTCTTTCACTGTTTCTGCTTCGTCTGCACCTTTGTAAATCGGCTTTACCGAGATGTTCCGGGCTTCCATACTGTAGTACGCATTTTGACCTCTTATTGTGAATATATTATATCTCAGCCAGGATACCCAGAGTGGACCGAAGCTGCTGCCGACCGTTCCAGAAATTATCTGACACGCCGACCATTGCTCTCCGCCGTCGGATTACATTAAATTGTAAACTCTTAATGTTGAATCTAAAAGTATATTATTGCCCTCACAGGACGCCAACAGAGATTATCAAGTAACAAAATTAATGTTGTCTGTTTTCAACTATTCCCGATAAGTTTTTATTCAACATGGGAACGTGTCGAATATACAATTGTGCATTCAGTGGGCGAACTGCGTAACTGCGTGTAAACAAAACGACCCGTTGGTAACAAGATAATTGTTAAGGAAATTCGTTAACGTGAGAGGCAACAAACATGAGATAGAGCACAAACTGCTACGCGCAAGACTGTTTTATTCATAAACTTTAGTGTAATCGCATCAACAGTTTATTTCGTAACAAGGTGGTATGAAATCAGTGCTGATATTAGGTTACTTCCACCCTCACTGCTCAGCCATATTATTCTGCTCTTACTTTCTCGTTATTCTAAAAACTACCTGAGAGAACAAGCAAATTAATATTCATAGGCTAAACATAAAATTGCTGTGTAATAGCGACGTAGTTGCTAAGCTCGCTCGGCGTGAAGTAACATTGGTAATTTTCTCAGCTGAGAAAAGTAAATATAATTATGATTAAAACTTTGCCCTCTAAACTCGTTCATGCACGGGTTCACAGGCACGCCATTAAAGGCGATTTCGCTCCAGCACATGACAGGGAATACCGGCTCATTTTGCTTTGACATAAACTTGCAACATTCTGTTACACACTGCCTGATTTTGAGTTTACATCAGCTTTACGTAACTAAAAATTATTTTGCAATTCAAGGGTGACATAAAATGTTACAATTTTGAACAGACATCTGTTCCTACAAACTCCTATGAAAAGCATATCATATATTTAAAGACGTTGCTAACACACAAACAAGTAATTTTATTTACGTGAATGTGTAAATATTAAATATAGAATGATATAATAGATATATATTATAATGGGTCATGCAAGCACAAATACTAAGAAGCGAGTGAATTATTATTGTAATTTATAAAATTTTATAAATTACTACACTACAAAAATGGTGTTATTTTGAACCATTTTAATTTGTACTAGATTTACTCTTTTTAAATCGTTTGGAGTAAAAATTAAGAACGTTGGTAGTTCATCAGAACATTCAATAATTAAAATATAGAAATTTTAAAAATTTAAATGTGCAACAAATTTAAATTTATTTTTATTATGAAATAATTACAATTATTACAACACAATAATCACGGTAATTAACGAAAGGTAGATTGACTTTCCTGTATCTCTGATGAATTCTATTTTTAACAAATCAAGTACAAAATTGAAGCAATGAAGCAAATGAAGTAAAGTAACAATAACTATTATGATTTCTGATAACAAACAATTGTCTTGACAAATATTCAGAAAACACAAACTCTAAACTAAATCAATAGAACCCAATGAATCAAGACGCCCCAAACGTTATGGATATAGGCACACTGGAGAACAAAGTTGCCGTGATGACATGCACCCCATGATTTGAAGGCGTTTGAATTGTAAAATAAATTGGACTTGAAAAACAGATTTGAGACTTGCTCTGTAATCTAACCTTTTCTTATAAATAAAACGAGTATTATCGTTCGAATCGAAACAAATAATGTCGACTGTATCAGTGAGTAAAGTCGTGCTTTCCCGATCCTGTTGTATCCGTCTTGTCACTGCACAGGCTGTCTTCCTGTCCACCTCTACATATTATGTATCTATCTCCCTTTTCGTGTATTCCTAATATAAATTTTCTTTATTTCTTGCTTTAACTTTTGCCTGCCTGTTATCATCCTCGCTCCCTTTCGCCGCTCCTTTGAATGTATATACAATTACACAAACACACGCGCACACAATACTGACGTGATGAAGACGACGATGATGGTATGACGAAGATGAGGTATGACACATAGCATCGTCTTCATAACCACCACCACTATTAGCACTCAAGGCAGTCTCCAGTCACATGACTTCTCCCTAGATTTCTCGTACTCAATGTAGTCTTTTGCCGTCAGTATCGCTCACTAATCTGTACACAGTTTCTCGATAACAGGTTGAAACGCGAAAGAAACTGCGCTCCAGAAATTCCCATTCCACCCGAGAGAGTCGTAGTCTATTTTTTACGATTTTTTATTTGTTTCAACCATTCACTTCATGCTTTTTTTGAGCCATCATCCAGCAGACTAACTCCAGCCATTATTTCAGATTATCAACCGTTGTGCCTTTTCTTCAATTGCTTACACTTAAAATAGGTAGGTTTACAATAATCGTGCTTGAGATTAGACAGTTTTCT
This sequence comes from Magicicada septendecula, assembly GCA_034769895.1. NCBI lineage: Eukaryota > Metazoa > Arthropoda > Insecta > Hemiptera > Cicadidae > Magicicada > Magicicada septendecula. The sequence goes on along the minus strand of CM068368.1, from coordinate 651,025,380 downwards.
TTATTCTTTAAAAGACTTCAACACATATTGCGCAAGTATGGAAAGGACAAACTGTAAAAAAAGAATACTAAAAACAAAAAGATTGTGTGTATACAAATGAGGAAGAAGTTCAAGGAAGCCAAGAAAATGTTTGGGGTAATGAGTGCCGAGACAGAGGAGAAATATTATCATGAACAGAGGGAATACCGTTGCTATACACGTAAGCTTTTATTTTGTACTGAAACTAAAAGGCGGTGTCAGAAAAACGTACTGAAAGTGGGTGAAAGTTTTATAGTATACTCATAGTTACACAGCCAGATGTGCTGATAATAATTTATTATATGCATGTTGTGTGTATTCCTCTTCGTCGCAAAAGAATTTAGGACCATAGTTGCGTTACTTGTAGGCCTATTTGTATTCATCTGCATCCATATTATTAGTAAAGATTTTTTATGATATGTATACTTTATATTTACTTACATTAACAACTGAAGAATGTCATTCAAATTTTCAAGACAGTAAAGCGATTTTCTTACAGCCTATTATCACTTTCAATTTTGATATCTTGATTTGTACATCAATTTTGATTTACTCGTACACTGTATATATACAAAATGTTATAATAAATTCATTAATTTACATTTAATCTCAATAGAATAGTTTGAGAACAGAAATAAAGTATAAACATGATATAAAAGCCTACTAAAGATAAGGCGAAATGAAAATTCCCAACTCATTTTTATTATTTAGTACTTACCACTGCTTTCTAACAATTTGTTTTCAATAAACTAATGCCGACTGAAATAATTGTAAGTCTAGCTTTACGTAGGTTTTTATTTTAAACTTAAATTAGTTAATTGCAACCAGAGATATATTTGATAGATATCAAATTTGAACAGTTTCTAAAGTTACTATTTTAAATTATTATTTAGTTCTGCTGAACTACAGCCAACCAGACAAATTTCTCAGAAATCTATTGAATAATACAAATTACGAGTATGTAGCGTTATGTCTCAGCATAACAATATTTCTATCCACGTATATTTACATGTGCTCCTGACAGGTACTATTATGTATGTGTGGTTTTCAAAGTTACAATAAATACAATGTAAATTTCTTATTCTGAATGCCCCATATTTTACTCAGAAACATTATAAGTCCGAGTTAATGTTTTAAACTATATTCTCTTTAGGAAGTATATCAAACCAGCGTATCCAAACAATACGCTTTCTTAAAATAAACAAAACCCCACACAATATGCTAGACCGAGGCTCCAATGAGGGGCTATAGCTATCTTAATTATCAGTAATTTTTGGAAAATATTAAGATGATTCCGTCCTATGATTAAATGGAAATAATTACTTCTATATAAGTACCTGAAGAATATACAAAATATCGTTCATACAGTTCTTAATTTCATTTAATCGTAAAAATAATTCTCCTAAGGCAACCGTACAACAGCATTTAAAAAAAATACAAAACCTACTTTTGATTAACCTACAGGGTGACACAAACAATACATTTTTAAGATTGAAACATAGATAATATCATAACCGAAAATGTTTGTCGTTATGATTACTGTTAGAATTAAGATTTTAGGTCCCTGATGACCTTTAAGTCTCAAAGTTACTGCGGCCAAGGTGAAGGGTTAAAAAAATCCCTCAGTGAACAATGCATGTAACTATGAACAAAGAAACTTTTGTACACAGTGTGTGTAATAAAGCGTTCTCGAAACTGGTAAAGATGACAATGGCAGATCTGAAAATAGAAAGTGGAGCAAATTGGACATACGAACTAAAGGCTTTTATTAAAAAATTTTATTGTATTCAGAATATTGTTTTATTTTGTATAATTTAAGTGGCAGCAAATATATAAACTTTCTGCCAAAAAGCGTAGACATTAATCAATTTTATCTGACATTAATCAGACGTTTTATAAATTTTCTATCAAAAAGGCAAGGTATGTGTAGCTTTTATTTTTTAAGCTCAATTTCATTTACTGTAACTAGTAGACACAATAATTCGAGAGATAATTTAAATACGGTTTTGGCCACAATAGACCATATTTTTAAATGATAAAATTTAAATTCGTGAACTATAAGAGTATCTCTAGATTCTTGTATTATGATTCTTCTTTTGTTTATAATTATTGATTTTATAATAATTTCCTGTTAGAGACAAGTCCGTAGCAAAAGTGATTTATCTTTGCATGAAACACGTAAGTTACGTGATTACAATAAACAGATAAATTTAGTTAATTGGTGTTCTTTAGAGTATACGAATTACAGAATTTTGTGACGAAAGTATATAAATATGTAACTACTTAAATTTAATATTAACATTTACTTTAATTCTACTTAATTAAAAAGCTTTAAATTTTAATAACCATTCATGGATGTGATTTTGTAAGTACGCGTAGATTCAGTTTTCCGATAAGAACCAGATTAAACATAAGTTTTATTTCACGGTAATAACTTTTTGAATGCGTACTAAAATAATGTAGATTTACCTAATTTTGTACTTAAAAATCCTTTTTTCAGTATGCTTGATAGTGTTCACGAATCATCCCCACACTCGTAGATTCCCCTTTGGTCTTCTCATTGTTTTAATTTCACACAATAAGTGACGCTAGACGTTTGCTAAACCTTTCAAGATTGTAAGACTCTAGAATGGTTATTACAGTTTGGTGCTCCTAGACAGGATGATCTCTGAGCTTACTCACATATTTATATACCAAATACAGTTTCCGGTCACATCATAGCATTAACGTAAGCTTCTCGCCACTACCGCTGGGCGTATCCCAGCTGTACACTTTGAGAAGCTTATAATGTATTACAGTAGAGTATTAGTGGTAAACACGTAATGTGGAATATCGTGCAGGATGCAGTTATCCTCTAAAGCGTCTTCAATTATTCATAAGTCCTCCTACAATTAATTAGCAGATTATCAGTGGAAAATTGTGAATCCTAATGGTGAATTGTTTATATTATTTTGCATTGAAACATCGATGCGGTTTAAACCGATTCATTCGTATTTAGTGGTCAGATTGATTTAAATTTAATTTGAGGTACAACTCGAGACATTCCCTGTAGTTAGAAACTGAGAATGTATTTTTGGCAAAACTAGAAACAAACGTGTAACAAACCAAGCGGTTAATTTTGTTTTTATGAAAGTTTTTGATTTTCATAAGCGTATAAGGAAAGTCATCTGGAGCTATAATAAAAGATGTCCACGAAATGCTTGATAAGCAATAATTTCCATAAGTATTCAGATTTCAGTGATCCTCAATTTTTTTCAAGTCATGTGCTTAAACAGCACCCAAATAATGGCGGGATGTTACATTTATATGTAAATAATATAAATAATATAATAATATTAATCAAATAATCGCCGAATCAACGTGGTGTCGGAACGACTAGCGACTCAAACAGCGCTATTATGGAATGTAGGAAAAAACCAATGTGCTTTTGGTGAGTTATTAACACCAACTATTAACATGTGTGTGTCTGTGTGTGTGGAGAGAGAGAGAGAGGGATTGAGATTTTTAAATTTATATGTTACAAAAATCTCTCATCGTTCCTGATTTTGTAAATACGAGATGCTGTATATGTAGAATCTGTCTCTAATTCTTCGTTAATTGTTAGTGACTAACACTGAGTTTATGTTAAGCAGGCTGACAAAAGAAAAGAAAAAATAATACAATTTCACATATTAACTTCCAAATGCGAAACAGAAATATTTTATGCTTATATCACTTTATTACATTCTTGCATTCCAGCGTACACATAAGAAAAAAAAGTGGATTCCCGATATTGTGAATCAGAGTTTAGATCTAACACGGTTATATTTGAGTTAATAGTTTTTATAATCAGCGATGTCTGATGAACATTATTGTTAACTATTTCAAATGATTTTTCTTTGGCAATTCTTGTCAATGTCACTGTATTAAAATAATGACTAGGTCTTATAGCATTTTTAAACACACAATTCTTTACCTCCAAACTAGTAAGTTTTGCGTCAATTGCAATCTTTGGTCTAGCCAGTATTTTCTCGTTACATCTGTTAAATTTTCTTAATTGTGCAAATAACATAATCTATTCTTGTCTGGTTGCGTATCCGTGTGACTCTTTTCGTGTCTCCTCTTTTTTAGGCACTTAATCATATAAATGGATTGTCTATTTTTCTTTTACCATTTCAAACACAATTGTTGGGCAACACCAATCGTTACAAAAGCACTTACAAGATGCTGAGAGATGGAAAGCGTAATAGATGGTAAAGGATGAGAGTTCATTGTAGAGAAGGCAAAGAAAAGTTCTTTCAGCCGAAGAAGAGCTACATGAGCAAGACAGATCATGAAACACGCACTACTGAAAAACCTGTTCATTGTATATTACGTAGAAATTATAACTCATTTCAAGTAAACGGTAGTAAATATTGGAAAGATATACTATATTTAATACTTAATAAGATAAAGCAAATCCCGTAACATCACATTCTTGACAGAATCGTTCCATTTCATATGTTTTTATTTTAAATACGTTTGAGAAAACAAGAATTTATAGGATTTGAAACTTGTATAGAACTTACAGAAACGTATGCATATAATCAACTGTTACACCTAAGTCCGGATTAAATGATGGTGTTAGGATATTTAACAAAAAATAATAATGAAGAGAAATCATGAAAGTGTATTGGGGTACACGTTGATAAAACTCATATAAAATAATAAGGAACAGGTAAATACTGGGTTCCTTACAATAATGTCGTCAGAGGCGACGACTTTCTCGATGTGTAAGTCTATTTATGAGTGCGTTTCAATTTGCCAAATGACTGGTTTAGTCTGGAGCGTTGGTTTCGGTGAAAGGGTTTGGAGGTAAATAGATGTGAGAGAATTATGAAACGACAAAAAAGCGAATGGGGGACCGTTCTTGGCTTTCAGTTAATTAATGGCTCTTTGAGTGATTGCTGTAGGCGCTTGCAATAGTGCTAATTAAAGCGACGAACACAGCGGCACCGATGTTTTCCTCAGCGTCTTCCTAATTTAGTATCAGTGTGTGAATTTCTCTCGTCATTTTGCGACCAAATAATAAAAACTAAGTCAGCTAAATATAACAAAATAATTAATGTGACTTCATATAGTTTAAAGCATTATATATGAAGTAAAGAACAGCTGTTAAATTAAATAAAAGTCTATGATATGTGCTAAAATTTGTTATATGTGTGGGAGAAGGTTGCTATTTGTGGCCAGCAATTTTTAATTTCTACACTGAGGATATATTACATAATATTTTGAAAGACAAAGAAGGGATGAGTATAGGAGGACGAAAGATAAACGCGTATCAGATTTTCCGAATTTTAGTTGATGACACTTGAACTCTACAAAAATAATAGCGAAGCTGTAAGACGTGAGGAATAGAATATGTGGCAGTCATGGCAAGGCAAGGGAGAATACAGCAAGTTGAAGAGAACAAATATTTGAGGAGTCTGCTAACGGAGGTCTGGAGGGCCTAAGTAGAGATGAAATAGAAATTGCCTCGGATAAAGAAATCTTTAAAAGAAGGAGAGAATGATGAAACATTAAATGCATGTGAAACGTGGACTATGGAGAAGAAAGGGAGATATGTGCGGGACGAAGAGCATGCCCATCGCCCGCTTGTATTCCGCGTTCCGAGCTTCTTACACAGCTTCCGCCACGGATGCCATAATTCACTGATTACTGGATGTGGATTGCTATCGGCCGCGGGTGTTCAATTAGGATCTAATTGCACGTGAGTGTTCACCGAGGCTGGGCCCAAGATTCACTTGGCACAGACGGATTCGATCGATGGTGCTAATTAGGTGGTTGCCCTCAAAACGGGCACAGCGGCGAAAAAGTGTCCGTATGGTGGCGTCCAGGGAACAGACACCAGGTAGCCTCGGATGCTCTTGTTAGATGTTAGGTAATGGGACTTGCACGTCCAGCACAGTTCTGAGTCCAAGAGAGACTGAAGCTTTTGCTTATGGGTTTTGGCCAAGTAGCCCTATATAGGGATCGCGTAGGTAACCATCTGCACCACATAGGTGGTGATGATGAGTTTCCCTAGGTCATAGAATTGCTACGGGGTCGGAGTTTGTAAAGGCGACTGGCAGTTTTGCGGGCTAGTTGCTCGTAATGTGTCCGTCAGGTGAGACGACGATCCAGGTAAACCCCAAGGTAGGCCTACTTAACACCGACAGACCAGTGCAGGGGAGTATCGCCTACGTAGAGTCTGTCGGGGAGCCTTCTGTGTCTGGAGAACACTACGGCTGTGCTCTAGGTCTCCATTAACGCGGCCAAGAGTGCAGTTGCAGTATTCTCCAAACGCAAGGAACTACCTTCCAAACTCTACGTTGTCGATACTCACTCTCTTGGTCTCCTGGTGTGAAGTATCTAGGACCTCCGCCTTCACCTCTTCAGACGTCTCACATGGTGGGAAGCATTCCAAACAAGTAGCCTGCAAACAGCCATCCGTCTATACCAACTCCGTTCCCTGCGTTGCAGCAATGGAATATCCCGCTGCCTAGGAAGACTCGTAGTTACCACGTATGTGATACTGATGGTTACCCATGCGATCCCAGTATAGGGTTACTTGGCATAGACCCATCAGTAAAAGTTCCAGTCTCTCGTGGCTCGTTGTTTATAAAGCTCGTTACCTAACTTCAAACCAGACTACCCGCACTGCCCTAGGTGTCCGTTCCCTGAACGCCACCACAGGGTTACGGATACTTTTCAGTAAATTCAACTGCCGGTGTGGCCCCTTTCAGGACAACCTCCTTATCAGCGGCCTCGGCCAGACCCATCTCTGCCAGGCATATTTTGATTCGTGCCTGGCGAACCCTCACCGTGAATTAGACATCTAATTGAAACCTCTCGGCCGGTAGCAGGCTACACCTAAAAATTACTAGTTTATTCTTGTTCCCAAGGGAAGAAGAGACGTAGCGTCGGCTTGCGCATCCCCTGGTCTCTCAATCGCCTTATGGACGGACACTGATTTGTAAACTATAATTTTAAGTGTTTTCATTAGTGTGTGTGTGTGTGTGTGACAGAACATTTAACTATGTGTTCCCAGCTTGTGTGTTTAGCAATTATTTATCTGTTTCAATTTATGTTATTCACGTTGGTTTATACTGTCTATGTTGTTAACTACATTTATATCGATTTTTATAATTAGTATTTTAATTTCCTTGAGTACACATTTTATTTGCCTGTTTTCTAATAAAATTACTATATTTGCCTAATATAGAAAGAAGCATGGCCGGAAAAATGGGCTCATTGTTCTTACCTACTAGAACACTCACAATTGGCTACTTAAATTTCATATTTATTCAAATCCGTAAGTACACACAGGAAGCGCCGTGCACTGTTCTGTCTGCGTGATGTGGAAATGCCAGTTTTCTAGTTGTAAAGTTTTCCAAACCAATCAGTCTTCTGCGCTCAGTCGTTCATAAGAACTGCAGTTACTAAAATTTTATAACAATAATGACGTTATCCTCTCTTTCAAGAAAGAACATCTCCACAGTTAACATGACCTCTGAGAACAAAAAGCTTTCTATAAATAGTAAATAATATAGTAGTTTATTTCCAACTCTACCGTAGGATCACTTTCCTCTTTGACAAATGATAGTAGTATTCTGAAAATTCGAATAGGCCTCTATTCAATTTCCGCGCGTAGTACTAAAGTAGTGTTCGTCTGTAAAAATATTGTTCGATCTTGGACAGTGTGAAAGTAATTTGACACAAAGATCGTATAATAATTACGGTCTATTCAATACTTCAATCCAATAACACATGTTCGAATGGATCGCAGTGGAATACAATGGAAACAGAATAACTGACACCAGATGAAGTCAGTAATTACAACTTTAATTAGGAACAAACAACAGTTAGAAATCAACAAAGGCACTCCTATACAATAATTCAAGTTAAATCTGTCCAACTCACAACATTAAATGTCGCCTTGTTACAGTTTCGCACTAAGCGAAAAAATTACACTAAAACCTAAAGTCACTATAACAAACACTCCGAACCGCACTATAATATCACTGGTCTAAAATTAAAATTGGCGACCGATGCTGCTTATTTATACTCCGTTGAGATTCGCGAATAATATTTCATTTTCCGGGCGACGTGCCGAGAATAAATTGCTGGAACGCTCTGGAAATTATGTCAATGACCTTGAACACACAGATCCGATCGAATGCGATAGAACAAACGCCATACATATGGAACGCGTGTAGTTCAGTTATCTTTCAACGTAGCAGTATTATCTTCACAACTAGAATAAAGCAAAGTGCTCTACAATATTCACCCAATTAGTCATTAACAAATAATCACATTGGAACATAATAGAGAATCGAGTGTAATTTAGAAGTCCGGTTAAGTAAAAAAAGCTTTAGGTCGTAATTTATTATGAAAGTTACCGTTGAAAAACTAATACCGAAACATCTAGTCAAAAGCATTCAGGCGATTTACAGAAATACCTAAATTATCATAGAACTGAAGTAGGACTAGAATACTGACTAGAATTATCATAGAACCTAATAATGTTCACTAACTTCAGCCAGTGCAGCGCCAATTTATATTCTATGTTCACTAACATATTAGTAGGAAATATTCTAGTAGGACTAGAATACTGACTAGAATTATCATAGAACCTAATAATGTTCACTAACTTCAGCCAGTGCAGCGCCAATTTATATTCTATGTTCACATAAATTGCGTTACTGGAAAATAATCTGGTCCGTCACAGGATGGCAACGTTGGTCGAATATTCCGTCATCGAAAATATCAAGGTCAACGTCCAATAATTTCGGTTGTACACACACACGAACTCCTTCGTAGAAACTTAGTCATTATCCTTGGCGCTTGAAATATCAGACGTTTAAGTTGCCATTCATCTAGTTGTGGCATAGTCAGTGGTGTAGCGATGAAGGGTTGGAGTCATAGATGAAGTTGCGTCTGCTCAATATACTCATTAGTATATAACTAGCGAAGCCCCTCATCTCTACGCTCACCTATCGTCGATTCGTCGACATACCGCCACACCAGAATAATGGAAGAGTCCTGACTCCGCTACTGGTCATAGAAAACGGTAAATTTTATTCTGCACGATTCCAGAAAGTTATGTCTTTCTGTTGCGTTCTGTTTCCTATTGCTGTCTCTTTCTCAACTCCTATTTTACGAAAGCTATTTTGTGAACACAAGCTACTGAATCTTTTGCTATTAAATATCCCTGTGTTTCGCTTGTATACGAGTTTGTAGATCTTTAGGTATTCTCTTAATCACAAGACAATAAGTTGGCTCTGTTGTCCTTGTCAATGACAAGGACGTTTCTCGAGAATGACACTCGTGATTCAGTTATCACAGAATGAACATTGAGCACTGTAGGCTACTACTACTACTACTACTATCACCACCACCACCACCACTACTACTACTACTACTACTATTATTGTAAATGATTCCTATTTATATTATTAACATTTTATTGTCACGGCTCGATTTGCTCGTCTACCCGCACGTACGCGGACATATAATACGTATGTCTTCTCTGGCATACCCGGGCCAGATAAGTAACAAGGGCACACAATATACTACACACATAAACAACACTCTTCCTCCCCCCCACCGCACGGCTTGCCCCCGGGTGTGGGTTAAAGGTTGGCTAATATCTCTCTGGCTGGGGTGAGGCGCGAATTCTATCACGGCCGGAGGGCGCAACAGGTCTATGACCTAATGCCTGAAAGTGAAGATGATGATGATGATTATTGTCAGACTTTACATAATTTTTAGCAGGAATATTTTGTAAGAAACAAAAGACATTAAATTTTCCAATAAGAGAACAATCAACAACACGCGCTAACGTCAAGTTGGAAAGATAGAAAAATTAATTAGACTATCAGAGCTTCTTAAAGGAAAGTGTAAGAGAGAAATTTAATATTATTTTGTGCAGGATTTGTAAAACAAAATGTAAAAACTACAAACCATTTCTTGGCTTACTTCACTTTTTTACTGTTCCGAAATTTTACCATTTGGAAGAATGGAGTTCTTATGGAAGTACACTAACTTATGTACATCGTGGGGTTATAGCTAAAACTACCGAAGTCCATTCATGTGTATTTATGGAAAACTGAAATTAAAAGTTTCCAAGTGCAATGACAAATCATGAAACTGATTTTCAAGGCTAATATTTATTATTAATAGAGTTTTTTATTTATTACAAAGCTGTCAAAAATAAAAAGGAAATGAAAAATGTGTAAAAAAATTTTTATTTGAAACATCATTAAGACTTGAACTTGGGTAGTTTTACCACTAACCCCTCGATATGGCAATGTATGTTTATAAGCTTTGTATATATCACCCACATACATAATATTAAATATTACGGTTGAGGTTTCTTTAATCGAGAACACTAGTACGTGAGTCGCTGGACGTTCTATAATAAATACTGTAGAAGCGAAGCGAAGCGATGTGTAGTGTTATGCTAAGTAATTGCATTATGTCAACGACTCGATCCAGATTAAGCAGTCTAGTTTGCGCCATGAAAAGAAGCTGGCGATGGTGGTGGTAAAGTAGAACTCGACGATCCGATTGCCATCAATCACGGTATATGTGCCATACACTACAGCCTAGGTGACATGTTTTATTTTATAAAATATTACATACGCCGCCTGGATGACATACAGCTTAGCTCAGCATCGTAACTTCCTGTCTGCGCAGATATTTTAGTGTCATGCAGATTATGCAAATTACTTTAAGCTATAAACAGTTCGATATAAATCTCATCGGCAAACAAAACCTGTGTGTGTGTGTGTGTGTGTGTGTGCGCGCGCGCGCACCACCTCCTGTAAAACTGAACCAAAAATGCAATAAATATTGTCACTTACACGATGATAAAACTTTAATTTATGTATGTGGCTGTTTTTTCTTTACACCAAAATAAGACTCTTATATATAACTAACTTTGGTATATGAAACACTTTATCATAACGATTTTCTGAGCCGTGGTTTACCGCAGTATGCACAGATTCTTATCATTCAGTCGGTGCTAAAGGGTCAGCGCTCGGTGAATGTGTGGCATCCAGTTAAATGCTGATCTCGTGTTTAGTGTGATACGTACGCAGTCATCAGCTGTGATGATGTTGAGTTAAACAATATGAGATATACATAAAACAGGAGGAGAGGAGTAAACGCCCATTCTCGTGAGTCAGCACTTAGTCTGCCCCAGCGTACGTAATGCAACCCATAACATTGTCCAACGTCCGCACTTTATTTTCGTCGTAAGACCCTTGCACATATTTCTGAATAGCGCATTGTGCTTTATCTACAAACACGCAGCCCAGTAATGATAATTTTATTTTACCTACACCCTACACTTATTTTAATAAAAATTGTTTTTCTCAACTGTAAGTGCTCCGAATGTGCACTGATAATAATTATATTTCAATAAATAAGTTCAAATTTCTACCGCACGTAGCCTATTCTTAACATTAACAACTGCAGTAAACGTAGTTATACATATCCGCTCTCATGGCTCTGAAAACAATTGCTTTTTTGGAGGGAGGGGGGTTGGAGTTACTGTTCTACTAATTATTTTTTAAGCCTCATTATGCGAGCGTTTTGTCCTTGCCATACTTCATATTTTCCTATTCTCTTAGTTCCTTATTTTTGTTGTCTATATGAGTTGCGTTTGAAATTTGTATAATTTTGAACACACATACACACACTGAAATGTTTCTGACGTCAGTAGTATGATGAACAAATACTTGGCAGACGCATCCTAATAAGTCTACTTTAGTTTTAGGTCGTAAAAACAAATACTTTTTTTTTAATTAAGTTAGACATAATCACAAATTTAATGTGATTATCGACCCGTCAAATATATTTTTGAAAAAATTCGTAACGATTCTAAAAGTTTATTTTTTTACAAAATAATGATCATTATTGTTATCATGGTTTATTAGCTGTTAATCACTAGTTCCCTTTCATTATGAACAGAAGCTGCTGTAAAAAAGTGTAGCTCGACTATATAATTCCCTTCAATCAATTCAGATTAATCCTAAGTGAAATACGTTTTTAATAAAAATTATTATTTTTGTTTAAATACTTATTTCATTTACAAGTATTACTAATTTTACTTCCATATTCCTTAAGGAATGGAAGTATGGTGATGGCAAAAAAAATCGTGTTCGAGATTATTGCAGATTCTGATTGTACTACACTCAAAACATGAAAAAAAGTCGTTTTCCGAAAAGTGTCTGTGTGTGTGTCTGTCTGTCTATCTGTCTATAGATTTTTTTTTATGGCAAACGATAACAGCCGCAAATTCAAACAGAATCAAATAATTTTTTGCATACAGCCCTGATTTGTAGAGTACTCACGACCTATTGTTTTGGTGAAGATCGGTTGAGGGAAAGGGGTAGTTTACCTGCAACGGTTTTTTTTTATCAAGGGAAATTTTTTTTTTTGCAAACGATAACAGCCGCAAATTCAAACAGAATTAAATAATGTTTCGTATACAGCCCTCAATTGTAGAGTTTTCAAGACCTATTGTTTTTGGTGAAGATCGGTTAAGGGAAAGGGGTAGTTTACCTGTAACGTTTTATGTTTTAACAAGGGTATTTCCTATGGCAAACGATAACAGCCGCAAATTCAAACAGAATCAAACGATTATTTGCATACAGCCCTAAATTGTAGAGTTTTCAAGACCTTTTGTTTTTGGTAAAGATCGGTTGAGGGAAAGGGGTAGTTTACCTGCAACGTTTTTTTAACAAGGGTATTTTCTATGGCAAACGATAACAGCCGCAAATTCAAATAGAATCAAATAATGTTTTGCATACAGCCCTCATTTGTAGAGTACTCAAGACCTGTTGTTTTTGGTGAAGATCGGTTAAGGGGAAGGGGTAGTTTACCTGCAACATTTTTTTATCAACGGTATTTTCTATGGCAAACGATAACAGCCGCAAATTCAAACAGAATCAAATAATTTTTTGCATACGTCCCTGAATTGTAGAGGTCTCAAGGACTTTCGATTTTGGTGAAGATCGGTTAAGGGGAAGGGGTAGTTTACCTGCAACCTTTTACGTTTTAACAAGAGTAAAGTACTTGAAAATTTATTTAAACTTTTTGAAACAATGGTAATTGTTAAAAATAAAATAATTTTGTTGCCAGGCAATAAAATTAAAATTTTTTCATTTTAATGTAATATAATATTTTTCATTTAATACGGCAATAAAAAGGCAGGTAAGACACAAACACACACACACACACACACACACACACACACACACACACACACACACACACACACAATTCACGTTATTTCTGGCCTCACTCATGTTTATTTTCTTACGTTTGCACGCTTTTTAAATGGAAAGTGCCGAAACCCACACCAACATAACGCGTGCAAGCCGAAAAAATGGACATCAATTTGCTTTCTGGCGAAGCTAGTAGTTAATGAATGGGTAGGCAAAAATCTTATCTTAAATTTTTTTTAAGGAATCACTAAAAGGACGGTGGGTCAAATCGGACGCTGAGGTAGAGTTTGCTGTAACCGAATGGTTCCACAAACAGCCGTAAGAATTTTATTAGCAGGGAATCTACAAGTTAGCGCAACAGTGGAACTCATGTCTTAATGTTATTGGAGACTTCTTTTAAAATCGTTGAATAAAAAATGCTTTACAGCTCTATACGTGTGTCTATTGAACAATCCTTGTATTAGTCATACACAATAATACAACTGATTGAACTTCAAATTGTTAAACTTGATTAGTTTCTATATATATGTTTAATGCTACAAATAATTCAAATAACAATCTTGATCATCTGTTAGTTCAGCGGAATAACAGTGACACTTTTAATAACCGCATAAAATAAACACTTAGAAACAACACAGGTGCTTTAACTTAACTGTTTGGACCACAGAAGTGAGGCATGCCTCAACGCTCTATGTGTACAGCGCGGGACAATCCCCCCTCCCTACACTTCCCTATCACACCACTACATTGCTTACATACGATGTATACAAAAAACGCTGAGGCAAGTTCAGGTTGCCTCATTCGCTTTAAACGAACTATGCCGAATCTCACCTGTCACCATCTAGCGGTCGCTCAATAAAGCACGTTTCGGTTTAATAAATTTGACAGTCGCAGTAACAATGTATAATCTTTACGTTATGTAGTTCATACGTATTTATAATTTTTATTCTACAGAATTTTTTAGGGTAGGCATTGCCTCAATTGCCTCCATGTAACTTCGCCACTGATATATATGTGTACAACGTTATCGGCAACAAAGAAGTAGTTTTTGTTAAAATTCCTTCCCGGGATATTTGGCCGTAGTCCAATGTTTTCTACAAAACCAGACATTTCGGCAATGCCATCGACTTCCATCATCAGTGAAAATCGAGTGCGATAACGTGAGGTGGTATACATTAGTGACCACAGTACTGTGGTTAAGGCTGAAGCAGTAAGTAGAAAGAAGTAGTTTCTATGGTAATATTTCATTTCGAAAATGATTTTAAATATAAATCTTAGAATATGGAAGTCATGTATGGTTCTCCATACCGATATTTTGTTTTATTCCTCAAACTAATGATATCAGTTTTGACTATTATATACTCTTATATTTTAACTGTAATATTTATTTATGAGAATAAATAGGCCCTACTTCTCGATACATAATTAAAACAGAGCCTTAGAGTTAATGGACCAAACGTCCCAGCCGAACTGGTTGAATTTGAAACTGAATTCATAACGAGAAATAATAGTCCCAGCATGGTTTGTATTTATTATTAAAAGATTTATGTACACACACTTATGAACGTGTACAGTTGATGCGGTTGGCAGGAACAGGAAGTAAGCAGAGATCTTAATAAATCCCTAATCACGCTTGTGGGCCGGGCTTGTTTTATTACGCTGCGTTGTAATTCAATTTGGAGCGGCGGGTTACTTGTAAGCGTTGGTAATTCATTTCCTCTTGTCTGGCTCTGCAGCTGAACTGAACCTATGCCGTGCAGCACTCAACTGGAAACCCATGTGTTGTTTGCTTAGCTCTGTCACGGCGCGTCAACTTTATCCCTCTTCCTCTGTTCTTACCCTCTTCAGTGGTGTTTTCGCGTTGTAATCCTGTGTTTAGTGAATGGACACATTACAGTTAGTTAGCTACATTTAATAGTCGTAATGATAGTTAAACTGTATTATTTCCAGTTTCTTCTTATGTTGTTACAGCTTTTTACTTCCATGTTCCATAAGGAAATGGAAGTATGGTGAAGGCAAAAAAAAATCATGTTCGAGATTATTGCAGATTCTGATTGTACTACCCTCGAAACATGAAAAAAAGTCATTTTTCGAAAAGTGTCTCTGTGTCTGTCTGTAGATTTTTTTTTCTATGCCAAACGATAACAGCCGCAAATTCAAACAGAATCAAATAATTTTTTGCATACAGCCCTGATTTGTAGAGTACTCAAGATCTATTTTTTTTGGTGAATATCGGTTAAGGGAAAGGGGTAGTTTACCAGCAACGTTTT
This sequence comes from Magicicada septendecula, assembly GCA_034769895.1. Lineage (NCBI taxonomy): Eukaryota > Metazoa > Arthropoda > Insecta > Hemiptera > Cicadidae > Magicicada > Magicicada septendecula. The sequence goes on along the minus strand of CM068368.1, from coordinate 651,009,857 downwards.
ATGTTTTAACAAGGGTATTTTATATGGCAAACGATAACAACCGCAAATTCAAACATAATCAAATAATTTTTAGCATGCAACTCTGAATAGTAGAGTTCTCAAGACCTATTGTTTTTGGTGAAGATCAGTTAAGGGAAAGGGGTAGTTTACCTGCAACGTTTTATGTTTTAACAAGGGTATTTTCTATGGCAAACGATAACAGCCGCAAATTCAAACATAATCAAATAAATTTTAGCATGTAACTCTGAATAGTAGAGTTCTCAAGACCTATTGTTTTTGGTGAAGATCGGTTGAGGGAAAGGGGTAGTTTACCTGCAACGTATTTTGTTTTAACAAGGGTATTTTCTATGGCAAACGATAACAGCCGCAAATTCAAACAGAATCAAATAATGTTTTACATACAGCCCTGAATTGTAGAGTTCTCAAGACCTATTGTTTTGTTGAAGATCGGTTTAGGGAAAGGGGTAGTTTACTAGCAAGTTTTATGTTTTAACATGGGTAATTTTTCTATGACGAATGATAACTGCCGTAAATTCAATCAGAATCAAATAATATTTTGCATACCTTCCTCAATTATAGAGAACTCAATGTCTGTTGATTTTGGTGAAGATCGGTTAAGGGAAGGGGGTAGTTTACCTGCAACATTTTATGTTGTAACAAGAGAAATTTTCTCATGACGAACGATAACTGCCGTAAATTCAAACAGAATCAAATAATTTTTTACATATGTGCCTGAGTTGTAGAATACTCAAGGCCTATTGATTTTGGTGAAGATCGGTTACGGGGAAAGGGCAGTTTACCTGAAAATGTTTTTGTTGTAACAAGAGTAAAGTACTTAATTTTGATAAATAAAGTATAAATGAAAATTATAGTTGAAGGGGGAGGGGATAATTTTTATTTGTGTACTACGTTATCGGCAACAAAGTAGTAGTTTGTTGTTAAATTCCTTCCCGGGCTGTTTGGCCGTAGTCCAATGTTTGTGGGATCTAATATATGTTAACAATACCGAATATACAAACACGTAAAAGAAGAGGGCTACGAAAATCTATTGAACAACATGACGGACTTCAAAAATCATATCACATTTGAAATATTGCGGCAAAATGAAAATCAGCATACAGTAATCAGCTGATATAATATATATAACGGAATGTAAACATAAACACTCTGTGACAAAATCAGTTCTCGGGAAACTCTGGACAACGACGTACGTATCACGTTCATTAATCAATGTCTACGAATTCTTTTTTGTAAATAGTGGCTGTTTTATGATATTGTGATCGCAAGTGCGCTGTATATGACCTGACGATGGTCTATGACCGAAATCGATCGTGTTTAAGAATGTGTGTAATTAAAACTATTGCAAATCATATATATGGTACCTTCAGGCTATGAACAATAAATACACTACAATAGAAAATTGAAATTTCCCATTTACATACTTAACGTTCTGTACGTAGGATACGGTCATATAAGTGTGCGCATGCGCACGCGTTTACATGTTATCTGTATGTAACGGTGTTTATAACATCGATTTTGACGTGTTGTTACCTGTATATAAAATTTCAAATTAATTCTAAAATCTGATTTGTTACCCTGTCTCGTTAGTTCAATATATTTTCTGGTTGGTTTATAGTTTGGTAAAGCACAACATCCATTTATAGAACCATTTTAGAAGTATTGGAGGAATTGTGATGTAATATGGAAGTACACGTAATTTCAGAAACACGTAACATCTCAAAATCAACGTTTTCTCTTCAAGGGTTGAGCTAATAGTGTTAATATACTTGGGTAGTCATACTCTGTACAGGTGTATTCATGTTTATTAATTTATTTATTAACCTGAATTTATCTATTAAGGTAATCTGATGATGTCGTACCTTATTAATCATATCATGATTATTACTACCGAACAGTAGAACACGCTCATTATTTTGAATGAAATACACTTATTTTTAGGTACATTTCAATGTTAGATAATTTTTCAATTATCAGGGAAATTATGAAAATCCCTACTATATTACTCCTTTTTTTAGTAAAATTACAATTTTAAAGCAGACAATCATACAATGAACACAAAAGTTTACAACATACTACATTTTTTGTTTTAGTTAAATTTATAATTATAAAGTCAAAAAATTCAGTCCTACCATTTAAATACGTGCATCCGTAGAGACGTGTAGGCCTATATCTAAAACATTTCATAAATACACATAACTGATAACAAAATATTCAGTTTTTGTAAACATAGTTTACAAACTTCTAGAAAGCTATCCAAAATTTTCAATAAATGTTGAGAGATATTCTTGTTCTGATAGTTCCTATCCGTTTCGGACGTTGGATATCATGCAGACTATTTTAATTTTCTGTACTGCTCCACGGAATAAGTCAGTTGTATTTATGCCAAACCAGGTCCTTCAATTTCTCAGCCATGAAATTTTCGATCACCCAACTCCTCCCTTTCCAAGTACTTTTTCCTGTAGTATGGCCTGCAATAAGTAAAATATGTTCATTTCTCATCGTATATCCCAGATACTGAAGGTTTCTTATCTTCACTGTGTTAATAACTTCCAATTTCTTTCTTCATCTTTCTAAGAACTTCAACATTAGTTATACGTGCTGTCCATGAAATGCTCAGTATTCTAGGTAAAGCCACATTTCGAAAGATTCCAATTTTACTTCCATGTTCCTTAAGGAAATGGAAGTATGGTGATGGCAAAAAAAAATCGTGTTCGAGATTATTGCAGATTCTGATTGTACTACACTCAAAACATGAAAAAAAGTCATTTTTCGAAAAGTGTCTGTATGTCTATCTGTGTGTCTGTGTGTCTATCTGTCTATAGATTTTTTTTTGGCAAACGATAACAGCCGCAAATTCAAACAGAATCGAATAATGTTTTGTATACAGCCCTGATTTGTAGAGTACTCAAGGCCTATTGTTTTTGGTGAAGATCGGTTAAGGGAAAGGGGTAGTTTACCTGCAACGTTTTTTTTAAATCAAGGGTAATTATTTTATATGGCAAACGATAACAGCCGCAAATTCAAACAGAATCAAATATTTTTCTGCATGCATCCCTGAATTGTAGAGGACTGAAGGCCTGTTGATTTTGGTGAAGATCAGTTAAGAGAAAGGGGTAGTTTACCTGCAACGTATTATGTTGTAACAAGAGTAAAGTACTTAATTTTGATAAACAAAAGTATCCTGATAAGAAGCTCATAATAATCCACTGTAGAAACGTAGATGAAATATCTATAAATGAAGAGGCTAGTTGAACGGGGTGGGGGTAATTTTCTGTTAATGAAAATTATAGTTGAAGAGGGAGGGGAGAATTTTTTATGTGTACTACGTTATCGGCAACAAAGAAGTAGTTTTTTGTTAAAATTCCTTCCCGGCCTATTTAGCCGTAGTCCAATGTTTTCTGCAAAACCAGACGGGGTGGGGGTAATTTTCTGTTAATGAAAATTATAGTTGAAGAGGGAGGGGAGAATTATTTATGTGTACTACGTTATCGGCAACAAAGAAGTAGTTTTTTGTTAAAATTCCTTCCCGGGCTGTTTAGCCGTAGTCCAATGTTTTCTGCAAAACCAGACGTTTCGGCAGTGCCGTCGACTGCCATCATCAGTGAAAATCGAGTGCGAAAACATGAGGTGGTATACGTTAGTGACCACAGTACTATGGTTAAGGCTGAAGCAATAGAAAGAAGTAGTTTCTATGGAAATATTTCATTTCGAATATGATTTTAAATATAAATCTTAGAACATGGAAGTCATGTATGGTTCTCCATACCGATATTTTTAGTTGTGCGATCTGACAAGACTCTGCGCAATCTTCCCTCTAAGCTATTTGCGAATATGACGGTATCATCCACATAACGTATGCTATTTATTCTTTCACCGTTCAGAGAGTTTCCCACATCACATTCATCTAAAGCTTCTCTAAAAATACCTTTTGAGTAGATGATGAATAATAGCGGAGATAGTATACTTTCTTGTCTTACTCCACGCAGAATCTGTATCTGAAAGATATTAATTCTGTCAAATTACTAAAGAAACTGGGTTTGTATTTTGAATAAAATTTCTCATAACTTGATCTCCCACATAGACTTTCTTAAAATTTTAAGTTCTATTTTTGTCCCGTGCGCTCCTAAAGTTCTAAAGTCCTAAAAAAATTCATAGTACTGTAATTGCTACATCCGGATTTGGGTTAAAATCCATTTTAGTCTTACACCCGGCTGGATGTTTACAATTTTTAAAATTTTTGACCAACTTTTTGGTCCCGGGTTTCAGATTTCAAAATTTTCAAATTTCGGAACCTGAATGAACACTGTTTTCAGATCGTGTTCACTAATTATTCAATCGTACTTTTGTTAAGCACTAATTTCTTGTGAAGGAATAAATAATAATTATTTTAACAAAAACCAAAAACCCGACTATGGAAAAGATCGTGTTATTAAAAAAATGCATGAAGAAGTTTAACCGAATAATTGTTTGACATTACATTGATTTGAAAAAATCACGAGTTCCACAGAATTATTAAAAAAAAAAACTATTTAATCTTCGGCCATTTCTGAAAGTCGGCCATCTTCGGTCGACTCATGTAGTCGGGAAGTAATTTTATTTATTTTTTTTGTAATCCTATTTTTATGCGCGCTTTATTAATTGTCGTGACATCAAATTCGATAGACCTGTAGACCTCTTCGCATTTTACACGATATGGCGTGTAACATTCCCGTAACATCACCATTTTGTTTACACAGTCTACATTCCCAGTGATATGACATTTCGTTTGTCCCATCCGTTTTAGGGCTACAAACTAACAAACAATCAATCGAGCGAACACAGGTTAAACACATTACCGTCCTACTTCCATTTTAGGTAAAAACTCAAAATTAAAAAAAAAAGCCAACCAATAATATTCAACGGTAATCCTCTGTTGCCAAAGTTGCACGTAGGAACAAAACGCGACAACAAACAATTCAGATATTTCAATCTGCAAGGTATTCAGTTATCTTTCAGCTGCATACGAGCAGACTTGCTACTGCTAATGAGTTTCCCCTAAACAACCGTAAGCTATGGTCAAAGCCGTGTACACTCGTTTGACTGTAGAAACTGGTCAGAGGATCAAAGCGTTACAATCGTTTGAGTAGGGTGCGGTGCATGTACTAATTTACTCACTGTGTAATGCGTAATGTAACTGCCCTTCGCTTCCAAATTGACTGCATGGAAAAAATGATCAAAGCCGTTTTCCCTTACGTTAGATTTCCAAGTTTATGAAACCTTGTAAATGGAGTTGCGATTATTACGTTTTTCCTTTCGATTGGAGCGCCAATCGTATACTAGAACACATTTATGAGCAACTACACACACGCACATCACATAAGATAAAATTTAACGTTACATAATTTCACAGTTTGATTAAATTAAAAATAGTAAATTTTTAATATCCAACAGGCGTTTAATTAAAATTATTTTTACCTGGATACTTTTAAACAAACAAAATCAGAATCTGTTCTAAAGATTGAAGACAGAAAGTCAAATTGAATAGTCAACCCTACACAGACAAACGTTAAAGTTTGAAAGGAGGCAGTTGTGAAACGCCCTTAGTTAACAATTCAGAATTATAAATCCATTCCACTCGTGTTATAAAATTCAAACTGCTGTATTTGTTTTCTATACAGTCAATACTTTCACAAACTACAGCGTCTGCACTAGTCTCAGTCTCACACCATAACTCTGAGAAAGTTATCGTGAGAAAGTTATTGGCTCTTATCAATTATGGGACGACGAATTATTTCTTTAATAAATAAAACCGATTTTTAATGTATTAAACTCAACAAATATATATTTTCACACTCTAAAAAATTGTTAAACTCGATTTTTAATCTGTAGACACTTCGTTTACGGCATGAACAAAATATCGAAAGAACTGATAATTTGTCTTCAAAAGAAGCGTGTAATTGGTTTCAGCGTCAAATGTTTATGAGGCGCTGAACCATCAGAAGACTTTATACAGCAGGCTATGTACAAACAATATTCATTTAATCATGGCGTTGCAGAAAGCGAAAAAAATAGCAGAGATTAATATAAGTAAGAGATATGTACAGTACAACAGTCTTCAATGTACGGATCGGCGAAAATATTTTTAGCCAGTTAAAGAGGTACAGTAGCAAATAAAATGAAAAATTATTAACTTATAGTATTAACAACTTTATGTTAACTCCCAATACGTGATGAGAATAATTGTTGAAAGTTCGGAAATTAACGAACATCATATTCCGACCATTATTCAGGAATTATTTCCGGCCAATTGATGCGAGGAGGCAGCACATCAAGAAACTGTACGCAGAAGAAGGTCAGAAAAGTGTAAATTGTATATCAAAGACTCTTGAATGTCACTTATTGTTGTGTTATTGTTGAATGAGTTCCTGCTGAAAATTATTCTTCACGTTAATGGTTTAGTTCCACTTTGAGTTAAAATGATCAAGAACACTAAACTCAGCTATCATAAATTGCCTTGAGACCTTTAATGATATTTTAGTCTTATTAATTACAACATTACCTAATTCTTTATTTTATCATTTGAAAATGGTGTTTCTTTGTCATTACTTACGTTAAATCATTATTAGAGCAATACGTCTGGTAAGATTATAACTTGAGACTTTTATCCTCATGTAGATTTAATGTTAAAATTTAAACATTTCAAAATGCCGTTGATAGTTTTTTGCAATGACTTTTATGGGACTGCTGTTCAATTACGTTTTATATTCACAGGAATAATAATTTTCCTTATTAATGCACATCAGTTTTACTATACATTTTATTTCCTGTAATAATAGAATCTATCTGGATATAAATAATAATTGTATCTTATATAGAAAAATTGTTTGTTTATTACTAAACTATTAGACTATAAAATTACATCCAATCAGCTGCTGTGAGTAAAGCGAACATGTATTATGATTGTTACAGAAAAATTTTCAGGCTATTGATAGTCTCCATGGCATAAACTTCGAGAAATACTGGTGCAATAATTTCTGACGCATCTAGTCAGTCTTCATCGGAATAAATCTATATATCGCGAACTATGAATCCCAAGGAGTAAGTCTTCGGTTGTCCAAATAAGGTCAGATGTATGGCACAGATTAATTCAGTATAGAAACTTGTAGAAAAACGATAGAAAGTATACGAGGCTGCAGTTTATGTGACTATGTAATTGCGGTAATCGATATATAGCGAAATACAGAGAAAGCCACCACTCCCATATGTGTATTGATGATTGAACGCGCATGTTTTTAACGATAGCGTGTTTTAGTGATTTAGTGATCGTGACTTCATTAACTTTGCGATTTTATTCACTTTTTAGAGAAGTTTTGCGGATTAAGATTAGTGAATACTGCTGATTTGGTATCGTAATTTTAAATAGTATTTATTGAGTCAAATGTAGAGTACTTGGTGATTGGTATACTACCTCTGGTGTGTTATTTGAAGCTCTCATTCTAGGTATTTTCTAGATATAAGAACGAGAATATTTAATTACAGTTAGAGAATAAATTACACACATCAAGGAAATTACGTTACATAATAAATATTTACAATCTGAACACCGAACAGTCAGAGTAAACTTCCTAAACTATCGGAGATGGAAATGCCCACTTTAATTAAAAACAAATTAATTAATAACAGGTTGGGTTTCCTCTGGTTATTTTTTAAAAAGCCTTGTCGCTTTGTTGGATTTTAAAATACAATTTTTACGGAATTAAGCAAGCGAAGCCTGACACCAAAGAAAATCTTTTTGTTTCATACTTTTGTGTTTCTTGTTGGTAATGCTTGTGACACTATCTACACGCGTGAAAGTCCGTTTCTCTCATGAAAAATTAAAATTTCATGCCTAAAAATATTTTATAATTATTATTTTTTTGCTCTAAGTAAGGTCTAGGCAATTACGTTTTTCAACAGAGGGCAGATAAAGGGAGCAGTCGCCACATAGGGTGTGATGTATTCTGATGAAACCTCAACACTAATGCAATTGTTGCAACGCGGGGCGCCAGTTATTAGTAAAGCGACCATAATCAGCGTGTTACCCTACAGGATTAAAACTGGATAAAACTCCGTTGAAAAATTCTTTAATACGATGAAATGGGTCGTTGTCTTTTGTTCGCCAAGAAATTAATATAATATTTTCTAGTTTTCCTCCCATTTTTTATAGGCATATACCTTTATTACGGATAATTTTCATTTGTGGAGAAAAAAATAAGGCTCTGTGTATATATTATACAATATGTGAAACGTGCACTGTATCCTTACAATTTTGTACAACAATTTTGTAAAAGTTCGTTTTACGCAGAATTTTATATATTTTTGGATTCAGATTCTCAATATAAAACCAGAAATTTTCGAGGTAGGCCAGTTTTACAGTTTTGTTGTTGTTGTTATCTGCCCTTCTTATCTCCCAGCATACGTCATGTATAAATTCCATAGGCCTATGCATAGCACTTTATGAATAAAACATATCTTTAACTAAATAGTTTTATTTATATATTTATAATTTTAATTATTTTATTTTATTTATAAGTAATTTGTTAAAATTTAATGTAATTCGTTGGGTCAGTGCACAAATGTAATTCATTTATATATAAATAAAAACTGGATATAAGATTCATTTCCTAATTTTCCTCTAATATAAACATTTCTTGCATGAGTCATAACATAATGTTTATTCTTTACTTTCGTAGAGAATGATGTCTAACAAACACAGATAATTAAAAGAGAGTCCTATGTTTCAGTTTAGATCTGCTTATTTCAATAAATGATTCTATAAGGCTTAGAGAAGTTGTGAGGTACAGAGAATTTGGTGTAGTACGTCCAGTTCACTTCTTATATTCGCATTCGGATTTTTCAAAACGATCTTAGCGCTCTGGGTGGCAAACCTGGAGAACTCTTTTGCTAAGGAATATGAACGATGGACACACGATATCAAGGAAAATAAAACATAAAAATGTTTCCTCACTGCAGCTGAAACCTAAAGAGAGATATACCTGAAGCAAATACAACACAAAATCCATTAAAATTCGTATAGGTCAGTGTACTGAACTTATAATGTATTATTATATATAATAGTATCTGTAGAATTCATTGTTAGTAATATTAATAACTACGGCTTGAGGCATAACATATTTGAAATCGGTATTTTTTCATTTAACAATTGACAAGTTAAAGTTATTGTTAATTGTTATTACAAACTTGTAAAACTTAGTTTAAATAATTATTATTTTTTTAGTTTTTAAAAAATCATAATAAATTTAATTATTATAACAATCTGTTTAATAGGGATTTCAAAACAGTTATAAATTAAAAAGTTATATAAAACAATGTAGCATGCTAATTACTTGAACTTTTCTTGGTTTCCGAATTGTTGTAATGAATGCGCTATTTTTGTTGTATACTGGACATAGATATCTAAATAGCAAAACCCCAAGTATATGTTGTAACATGTTATTGATCATTATAATATGCGGTGGGATGTAAACAATATCTACTTCAACCATTTCGCGAGAGACACATTCTCTACCAAGGTTAACAGCGTTTCCGAAGTGTTTTGTTTATAAGCGCAGGAACGACGCCACTCAGCAGATACAGTCCTACAAATTGTAAAATTCTTGCTACTGTTGTGGTTTAAAATAGGTACTATCTTAAATAAACTCGTATTTAATAAATTACTACTGTGGTATCAAGAGACACAATATTACACCAGCTCTTTAAAACACCGTGATTAATCAGTTGGTTATCGGAGAATGAAGACAAACTTCTTAAATACCCTACGCCGATCTTCACCAAAAAACCTTCTTTTCTGTTTTAGCGTTTCACTCGATTGCTTAACACCAAAATAGCCTAAAAATTGAATACCTGTATTCCACGTGTGCAGCAGAGTGTACATGATGTATGCATGTATTCATGCGCACTGCGATTATAAAGAGTGCAGTTGTGTGTGTGTGTGTGTGTGTGCGCGCGCGCTCGTGCGCGCGCGTTAACACTGCAAGTCTTTTCTGAAACGATTGACTACCGTAATGTTCTTCATATTGTGACAACGATAGTGAAATATGGGTTTCAGCAGCCCTACCATGAAAGAAATTTAAACAAGACCCAAGCAATAAATCCCATTAATTGAAACAGATTAAATTTCTTATTTCTTTTCACGAAGACAATAACACGTATACGCATACCAATACGCATTATTAACATTACCATCAAATTCGCTAAATCAGTAAATATTAACAAGTGATCTGATCGGCGCCCGTATTGCTGCAACCAACACGCCTCCTTTGCTAACGGAACAAATAACTGGCCGGACAGTATCAGGCGCTATGATTTATAAAGCTGTTACTTGTTTTTCCAAAGTTTTGTCAACATGCACACTCATAAATTTGGTTCTAAATATCTGATTTCACTCGGATAACCGTAGAAATTGTCTTTGTCATTTGCAGTATGTGAAGCATTAATTTCTTTTTGCAAATTACTTACTTAGCTGCTTTGCAGGAGAATTCTTCAGGATTCCAGCATCTCCTTTCGTTTGGCTTATTTCATTCACTTCCCTCGCCTACGCAACAACATTAATTAACGACAACTCCTTTTTGCTTCCTCAAGTTTCACAGACTTTGATTACCCTCAGAACGACATACCCATTGGTGTATAATTTGTTTACGATAGCGTTAGGATGTGATGTTTTCAAGAACACGAGTATCGATATGCCTGTGTGAACAGTAAAATCATAGTCACATAGCCACAAAGCCTAAGGGTTACTTACGTCGCAGCAATTAAAAAACAAATTTTGTGCTTCGCAACGTTGGCACAAGAGTGCGGACAATGGTACAGTCTGATACATGAGAAGGGTAGACCGTGAAATCACAAACATTTGACATGCGAAGAGTACGACAGCACCAAAACTTGTATCCTTCTGATGGTCTTGTAAAAAATAAATTTTCATTTTAACTTTATTTATTATGTTACATATTTCGCCTAATATTGTAATACAGCTACTCTTTACTTTGAAAAATTGGTTTACAGTGTTTGGAATTTTTCTTATTTAAATTAAATTTTTAATTTATGTAACTTAAATATATTTAAAAATTACGAATTGTAATATAATTCTGAATTATTCATATTTGACTTAAATAAAATGACACCGACATTTTTCATAAGATGAGACACCTGATAAGATTTCACACGCTGATAAGTATATGACTTCACAAAAGTATGAAGTCATCTCTCCTTATTTCATCGGTTGGACAGTAATGTGGTAATTTTCATATTTAAAGGTTGGCTAATCTGTACGCTCGACATTACGTTTATCGCGTTCAGGCAAAAACACAGTTCAACTTGCGTCGGCGGGCAGCGGACGTAATCGCGTTTGCTGCCTTGTTCTGTCATTTTCATTTTACTTCCATATTCCTTAAGGAAATGGAAGTATGGTGATGGCAAAAAAAATCGTGTTCGAGATTATTGCAGATTCTGATTGTACTACACTCAAAACATGAAAAAAAGTCGTTTTCCGAAAAGTGTCTGTGTGTCTATCTGTAGATTTTTTTCTATGGCAAACGATAACAGCCGCAAATTCAAACAGAACCAAATAATTTTTTGCATACTGACCTGATTTGTAGAGTACTCACGACCTATTGTTTTTGGTGAAGATCGGTTGAGGGAATGGGGTAGTTTACCTGCAACGGTTTTTTTTTATCAAGGGAAATTTTTTTTGTTGGCAAACGATAACAGCCGCAAATTCAAACAGAATAAAATAATGTTTCGCATGCAGTCCTGAATTGTAGAGTTCTCAAGACCTATTGTTTTTGGTGAAGATCGGTTAAGGGAAAGGGGTAGTTTACCAGCAACGTTTTTTTATCAAGGGTATTTTCTATGGCAAACGATAACAGCCGCAAATTCAAACAGAATCAAATAATTTTTTGCACATGTCCTTAAATTGTAGAGATCTCAAGGACTTTCGATTTTGGTGAAGATTGGTTAAGGGGAAGGGGTAGTTTACCTGCAACCTTTTACGTTTTAACAACAGTAAAGTACTTGAAAATACATTTAAACTTTTTCAAACAATGGTAATTGTTAAAAATAAAATAATTTTGTTGCCAGGCAATAAAATTATAATTTTTTCATTTTAATGTAAATTATGTATGAGTTAATATATATGTATAAAATAATATATCGTTCGTGGCAGGTAAGCATATCTCAGTTATGTAATGTTTACGTTTCCATTTTATTATTATGTCTACAGCAATAAAAAGGAAGGGAAGACACACACACAAACACACACACACACACACACACACACAAAATTCGCGTTCATTCTGGCCTCACTCATGTTTATTTTCTTAAATTTGCACGCTTTTTAAATGGAAAGTGCCGAAACCCACACCAACATAACGCGTCCAAGCCGAAAAAATGGACATCAATTTGCTTCCTGTGGTACGCTGGGCAGTGTAACTGCACGTGTTTACAGAGGAACGATTCATAGACAGACTTCGTCTTTAGGGAATGAACCCTCTGCAAGATGCTGAGGGTCCATGAGTGACTTCGGAGCGCTCCTTCTTTTTCGCGTGTTTGTTCTGTGAAACATACACTGTAGATTCGCAGCTTTACTCTAAGCAACGCTCAATAGGAAATGTTGAAAATTTTTCCCCACGGTGTACCCTCATTCACACTAAACCTGCTCTGATGTTTCAATTACGGACATCATAATATTAAAACTTTGGAAACTTGAGCACTACTTAATGGAGATCAATCGTTAACTTATACAAGCCATTAATTTTATGCAAATTTTTTATATATATGTGTACAATGTTATCGGCAACAAAGAAGTAGTTTTTGTTAAAATTCCTTCCCGGGATATTTGGCCGTAGTCCAATGTTTTCTACAAAACCAGACGTTTCGGCAATGCCATCGACTTCCATCATCAGTGAAAATCGAGTGCGATAACGTGAGGTGGTATACGTTAGTGACCACAGTACTGTGGTTAAGGCTGAAGCAGTAAGTAGAAAGAAGTAGTTTCTACGGTAATATTTCATTTCGAAAATGATTTTAAATATTAATCTTAGAATATGGAAGTCATGGATGATTCTCCATACCGATATTTTTTTCTTGTTGTCGCGACAATTTATGTAGGCCTTAGGCTTTAAACATTTTTACTGTCGCTTGGAGTGCCGCGTACTCGCGCCTCAATTCATCATACGACAATTTATGTAGCCTTAGGCCTTAACCATTTTTATGTAGATTGGAGTGTTGCGCACTTGCGCCTCAATTTTGCCATGTAGCATTTCGTAACCGACTTGGTTTTTTTTTCAAAATTCAAATCTCTTTCAGACGTAGCCAACCTTACTATGCCGATTAAATTATAATGAAAAATTAATAAATGTATCAAATACAGTCCACGCTCATCATTATTCAGCATCATTATTACATTATAAAACATCATTCTTCCTAACATTTTTTGGTCGCTCCGTGCCTGGATTCGTCATTTTACTTTTCTTCAACTTATATCAGAGCGGTTTTCATCATTTTTCTATCACAATTTCTGGCCATCACGGGCGATTCAGCATGTTCGCTGATCCGACCATGTCGGGACTTAGTCAGCATTTCTTTCGTCGCCATTGAGCCTCGTGACGACACCACTACAAGACCATTCATGTGCTAACGTCTACACACCAGATTGAGCAGTCATCTATCCAGTCCGTGTATCTGCCATCTATTCCACGGCCTCGACGCTCCAGGACATCACACACAAGGTACGACGTCAACGACATCATTAACAGGTGCGTAGAATGGATGAAGAAGGCCTCAAAGTGTTGGTCAGAAAGAGAGGCGGCTTAAAGTCTGCCATAGTGCGAATCAATTCTGCTATAACTAACTTTGATAAAAACAATAATACTAAACATTTTTTAACGGTTAGACTGGAAAGTCTAAAGAGTTTAGCAACAAAATATGATGAGGTACAGTCTGAAATTGAACTAATTTCTAAGGACATAAACGCTGCTCAAGAAGACAGAATTGAGGTTGAAGAGCTCTTATATTCAACCGAAGCCAATATCTTACAATTAATAGAAACTTTCAACGTTCAGACTGAATCTCAAGTATTAACAAGCAATGTGCAATTAAAACCTATAAGTTTGCCCTGCTTCACATGCAACATTTTAGAATGGCAGCACTTTTATTCAATATTTCTGGACTTGGTACATGCCAGAGCTGATCTAACTTCAGTGCAAAAATTACATTATTTGTATTCATCTCTTAAAAATGAGCCATTAGATCTAATTAAGGCCTTACCTATTTGTAATGAGAACTATTCCATAGCGTTGAGTTTGCTGTCCGCTAGATATGATAACAAATTCATATTAGCGAAATATTATATTCAAAATTTGCTAGAAGTAAAGTCGACAATCAAAGACTCTGTCCAAAGTTTGGCAGAATTCATAAATACAATAACGTCTTCAGTTAATTCGCTGGCAGCTATGCAACTGTCAGTGGATTCATTCGAGCTTATTACTGTACAATTATTGTCAGCAAAACTTGACCATTCCACGTTTAAATTGTGGAAGGAGTCTATAGATCCCGATAATCTTCCTAACTTTCAAAGTTTTACCCAGTTTTTAAACGCACGTAGACAATTATTAGAAAATACATTACCGATGGATGCCGGACAGCAGCTCAACAAGCCGACTTTAAGATTTAATAATAAATCTGAAAAACATAAATTACGAAACTCTGCTGGCAGCACTGCATTTAAGAGTTATCACTCAACTTCAAATAATTATTTATGCCCATGCTGCAAAGCTAGTCATCCAATTTACATGTGTGACAAATTTCGTGAATTAAGCATATCAGAACGAGGGCAATTTATATTAAAGCATAAATGCTGTACCAATTGTTTAAGACCAGATCATTTTTCATCTAATTGTAAGGTCAAACAATCATGTGAGATCTGTTCAAAACGACACCATACATTGCTGCACATAAATAATGTGTCAAAACAAGGTTCTGCCAGCAGTAGCAATTAATGTTCACTCAAGCTCGAGTCTGCAAACAATGTTCTTTTATCGACAGCTCTCGTGTTCGTCATCGACCGGGCTGGTACAGACAGCTTGCAAGAGTTCTATTAGATGCTGGGTCACAAGTGAATTTTTGTACGGAATCATTTGCTAAGAAATTACAGCTTAACTTGACTAAATCTAATATACCGATTACAGGTATTAATAATGCGGCATGTTGTGCCACTAATTTGGCATCTATTCGTATCATTTCTCGTTATCAAAGGTTCAGCTTTGACGCTACGTGTGCAGTCTTATCTACATTGACTCATAAACTGCCAGCACAATCTTTCGACATAAATCAATTTAATGTCCCAGATAACGTTTTTCTCGCTGACCCACATTTCAACATATCAGCTGATATAGATATACTTTTAGGAGCGCAATTTTATTTAGATTTGATTTTAGCTAACAAATATGTACGTGGTCCTCACTTTCCTATTATACAAGAAACAAAGTTAGGCTACATTCTAGCAGGCAATCTGCCCAAACATTGCCGTTCTAAGGGTCCTGCTGTTTCGTTCTTGGCTAGGAACAACGACAGTCAAATTTTGGCGTCTCTTGAGAAATTTTGGGAGAGCGAAACCATCCCTGATAAGGAACCCATTAGTAACGATTCAGCTTGTGAGGAGCATTTTGTTAAGTCCACTCATCGCAATGATGAGGGTAGGTTCGTTGTCTCGCTTCCATTCGAGTCTGACAATCCCCAGTTGGGTGAGTCCTATGCTACCGCTGAAGCGAGATTCTTAGGTTTAGAACGCCGGTTCATGCGTGATTCTGAGCTTGCGCGTGAGTACGCAAACTTTATTCAAGAGTATAAAGTTTGGCCACATGGCGCTTGTCGACGATTGTTCTATCAATTCCAGGGTTTCAAATACCTACTATTTGCCTCACCATGCCGTCTTTAAACATTCTAGTTCTACGACAAAACTTCGCGTCGTTTTTGATGGCTCAGCCAAAACTACCAATGGTTTTTCTCTCAATGATATTTTGCTGGTAGGTCCAAATCTCCAACAAGACCTTTTTTCTATTCTCTTGCGATTTCACATGCACAACTATGTTCTGATCGCCGACATCGAGAAGATGTATCGACAAATTCTGATAAGAATAAGGATAAGGATAAGGATTGTCATTATCAACGTATTCTGTGGCGTAATTCTCCCCTTGAACAGTTTAAACATTTTGTATTGCGAACTGTAACATACGGTACTGCTAGTGCCTCGTTTTTGGCCACTTGCTACCTTATTCAGATTGGTAAGGATCATGAAGCTTCTTTTCCTAACGCTGCTTCAGCTATAATTAATGATTTCTATGTCGATGATTTGTTAACCGGTGTAGACACCATTTCTAATCTGACCAAGTTGAAATCTGACTTAGGTACGTTGTTGAGTCAATATGGCCTTACTCTGCATAAATGGGCATCAAATGAACCCAATGTGGTCGGAGATAATAATAATTTATCACTCCCATTAAACAAACAAGGTAATGTGCGTACGTTGGGCATTCTTTGGAATAACTCTACAGATTCATTTTTGTTTGACATCAAGTCATTTCCAGTTGAGTCAAGCATCTCTAAGAGGAAAATCCTGTCGATTATCGCGGGTATCTACGACCCTCTCGGACTCGTCGGTCCAATTGTTTTTCTTTACAAACAGTTTATGCAGCAACTGTGGCTGTGCAATCTTGGTTGTGATGAGCCAATCTCCGGGCAAATATATTTGCATTGTCGTTCATTATGCGATAAGTTATATCTAATTGGTAAAATTATTGTCCCACGTTCTATTCGCAGCAAGTCCAAGGCAAAGATAGTTGAATTACATGGGTTTGCGGATGCTTCTGAAAAGGGCTATGGGTGTTGTGTTTACGTTAGAGTCATTTATCAAGACTCATCGGCCTCTTGTCACCTTCTGTGTTCCAAATCTCGCGTGGCCCCACTACGACAGGTGTCATTACCCCGCATTGAACTCTGTGCTTGCTTGTTGTTATCGCGACTCTTATTCAAAGTCACGCCTGCTCTTCATTCCTTCATCAATAGCGTTCACCTGTATTCTGACTCCATGGTGTCCCTTTACTGGATTCATGCCCAGTCTTCTAGGTGGAAGACCTACGTCGCTAATCGTGTTGCCGAGATTCAGCGTCTCACTGAAACCTACACATGGCATCATATCAATTCACAACATAATCCTGCTGACATTATTTCTAGGGGATGTCACCCCGACGTTTTGCGCGATTGTTCGCTTTGGTGGCATGGTCCCGCTTGTTTGTCTCAATCTTCCGAGCCCAATCTTTTTTCACCCTTTTTACCTTCTAATCTGTCGTCTCCTGAATGCACTGCGGAGGAGAAACAAACCCCCAAACTTTCTCTAATTTCTACCCTATCTATTGATCTTTCAAAGGACTTTTCTTCATTGCACCGTCTGACTCGCGTTTACGCTTATTGCTTTCGATTCATCAAAAATATTAGACTCTCCAGGGCTGAGAGAATCTCGGGTGCTCTTACCGCCGTCGAAATTCATTCTACTCTTAATTTCTTCATAAAACAATCCCGGTCCATCCACTTTGCTGCTGAGCTTAATTGCCTTCGTAATGGGTCTTCTGTCTCTATCAGGAGTAAGTTGTCTTCTCTGGACCCGTTTCTTGATGAGTTTGGCGTCATACGTGTCGGCGGACGCTTACAGCAGTCGCAACTACCCTATGACAATAAGCATCCTATTGTCTTGCATCCTTCGGCTCACATCACTTGCCTTATAATCGAGTGCGAGCATATTCGTCTACTCCACGCTGGTGCTCAACTTGTGCATCATTCACTTCGTCAACGTTGGTGGATCATTAACGCCAAGATAGTCATTCGTTCCATCATTCGTAGATGCGTCAAGTGTCTCAGTTTTAGTACCAAACATCAGGTTCAAAGGCTTGGTATTTTGCCATCTCCTAGGGTCACTCCTTCGCGGCCGTTTCTATTCTGCGCAGTTGATTATGGTGGTCCCTTCATGATTCGTCATGGCGGGCAGAGATCTAGGACTCTGTCAAAATCCTATGTGTCTTTGTTCATTTGCTTAGCCACCAGGGCCGTTCATTTGGAATTGGTTTCCGACCTTACGGCCAACGCCTTTATAGCTGCCTTACGTCGTTTCATGGCCCGTAGGGGCATACCCAGCCAGTTATATTCTGATAATGGCACGAACTTTAGGAAGGCCCGCAACCTTTTGCATGACCTTTACAATCTTTGGCATAATAAGGATGCCACCTCATCAATCCAATCCTTTACGACCTCTCATGGTATTAAATGGTCATTTATTCCGCCCTCGTCACCTCATTTTGGTGGTCTTTGGGAGAGCGGTTTAAAGTTTAAAGTATCATTTGCGCCGCGTGGTCGGCAAGTCCATACTCACTTTCGAGGAGTTTACGACGGTTTTACCTCAGGTAGAGGCATGTCTAAACGCACGTCCATTGTTTGCCGTTTCATCGGATGTAAACGATCCAGTGCCACTTACCCCTGGCCATTTTTTAATTTGCGCACCATTAACGGCGATACCTGATCCTGACTTATCTCACGTTCCCATCTCTCGTCTTGGACGTTGGTAACTTCTCCAGAAGTTTGTCCAAGTCATTTGGAAATCTTGGTCTCTCGACTACTTACACCAATTGCAACAACGTCACAAATGGAAATTCGCAAAGGAAAACGTTTCCATTGGTGACCTGGTTTTGCTGATTGAGGATAACTTGCCTCCATTAGCATGGAAATTTGGGGAAATTACCGCCACATTTCCCGGCCCAGACAACTTAATTAGAGTAATTGACATTCGCACGCCTACTGGCACCTTTCGCAGACCAGTTCACAAGTTATGTTTGTTACCAGCGCGGGACGAGGCTTAGACACAAGGTCAATATAATTACTTAGCAGAATGCTATATTTCACCTGGCCACTGGCTTTCATTACTTTATTGTCTGACAATTTGGTCGACTTCAATTGGTGATATGTATTATCACAAACATTTTATGTTAATTTGCATTATTGCGTATTTTACATACTAAATTCGCATGTGACTTGTAATTTTACAACCATGCACTATGTTATTATATGTATGCTTATCATATTGTTATGGTGACATACTTTACTATTCTTGTATTTATATATTAATAATTTTGTGAGACATACTATGTCCTTTGCATACTTATATTTGATATTGGTAATGGGTTATGTGTCATGTCATTGGTGGTGTTGTTCTTATGTAATAATTTTGTTATATAATATTCACATGGTCTGCAGCTATACAAACCATGTATGCATCTTCTTGCACATTTTTTGTCAATATGTATGATATTTTATTACTCTATGAATTTATATGTTACTCGTAATTGTTCAACACATTCATTACACTTTGTATAAAAACACATTTGCTGTACTTGTCACTAATGCTATTGTGCCTTGTATTCATTTATTTGTAATTATCTAAACCGATTTCTATTGTATTTATTATGTATAACTTTGTATCTATGTAAAACACATGGTCTATAACCATGCGCCACGCACATATTTTTATATTGTGTATTTTGTATTTTGCGATCACGTATTGCACAATTATTATTCATGCTTTTAATTATGACATACATGTCATTACACCTTGTGCTTGCAATCATTCAACAATGTATAATCTGTTTTCACATGTCAACTTATTGTGCATTCCTGAAACTGTCAGGTATAGCATGCTTCATTTAATTATTATAGTAAAGCGTTACGCTAAATCTATGTTTTTACATGTATAATTTTGTAATAATTTTTGTCTATTCATTTTACACTCAATACTATTGTATAGGTCAACTGGCCTTGACTGGTTTAAGCTAACCATCATGACTTGCATAAAATATTTGCAATTTGTATCGGGCCCATCATGTGATGAGTCACCGATTATTCATCATCAAACATTGTCAAACTATGTATTTTCATGTTTTATATTGTTTTATATTGTACACATACAATATATATTATCAATACATTGCTAATTCTTGCATTTATACTCATGTATAAATCAGTTTGCAAGCCAACTGTGGCCTGCTCAACTTTTATCATCATTATTCAGGTTTTATCTCTAAACAGTTAATGTTATAACTGTTATCTAACATTTCAATCTCAAGGTTCAATACAATTTATTGAGGTTGACATCTATTATTAAGAACACACATTGTGTTTTCGTATAACAAATTATTAAAATGTATTAAAAAATCTTTTGATTTTTTGCGGGCAGTTATGGACAGTAATGTGGTAATTTTCATATTTAAAGGTTGGCTAATCTGTACGCTCGACATTACGTTTATCGCGTTCAGGCAAAAACACAGTTCAACTTGCGTCGGCGGGCAGCGGACGTAATCGCGTTTGCTGCCTTGTTCTGTCATTTTCATTTTTTCTTGTTGTCGCGACAATTTATGTAGGCCTTAGGCCTTAAACATTTTTACTGTAGCTTGGAGTGCCGCGTACTCGAGCCTCAATTCATCATACGACAATTTATGTAGGCCTTAGGCCTTAACCATTTTTATGTAGATTGGAGTGTTGCGCATTTGCGCCTCAATTTTGCCATGTAGCATTCGGTAACCGACTTGGTTTTTTTCAAAATTCAAATGTCTTTCAGACGTAGCCAACCTTACTATGCCGATTCAATTATAATGAAAAATTAATAAATGTATCAAATACAGTCCACGCTCATCATTATTCAGCATCCTGGCAATTACATTATAAAACATCATTCTTCCTAACATCGGTCTTCCTTGCAATTTTACAAATCGTCCTTTCCAGACCCGCCGCCGATAAAGATCCTTTATAAACATTTCCTGGAATCGTACTTGAATAGTGGCGTGCATATTTCCGTAAACAATCTGATATCTAATTTGTCGTGCTTAGCTGTAGTTCGTATAGACATTATGGAACAGTGAAAAACTCATCTGCGCACGTACGAAGTGAATGAAAATTTTGTTACCCTCGCAAGGAGGTATTTTTTCACTGTGCATCTCAGTATCACTGTCGAAAATCTATCATCAGATCTATAGCCGTCGCGCACCGCCAGGTTACCGACCTCACGACAATACCATTTGTTTCTTGTGACAGTGATTTGTACCATTAAGGGGAAGCCGTCGGCGCACCATCTCGCCTATGCTTATCAAAAGCATAGAGAAAATACAGAAGGAATTATATCGGGGCATGCCTTAAAAAAATTTAGAAAGTGTAAAGGCAGAATGAACAGTAAAAACGAAGTCGTATTAGAAGTCACCGACCATCAGTGTGGAGCGCTTGAAGAAGCATCGATGCATCACCAGAAGATTTCTAAATGAAAAATATTCAGTGTCTCTACTCGATCCTCCCCCCCCCTCATTGTGCGAGGTGGTGTCCGCACTCTTCGCATGTCAAATGTTTGTGAAATCGCAGTCTACGCTCCTCAGGTATCAGACTGAACCGCTATCCGTACTCTTCGGTATCCGCACTCTTCGTATATCCTTAGCAACTGCACATAAAGCAATTATCCTTACAGACCTAACTACCTACATATCACTCACTTTAAAAAATCCTGATTCGCCTTGGCCACTTTTAAAATCTTCCTCTAACGCATTCCTGTCCTTAATCTTCTCCCCCGTCCCTCACTTCATTGATTTCAAATCCTTTACATAATAATCTTGGGTTCCCCTCTTCCAAGGTGAAAAATTTGGCTGCCATAATTCTTTCTGGCTTCACATGACCCAATCATGGTCCACCCGTTGTAACCTTTAGGTTTTTACAAATGTTACTGTATTTTCCACTTCATTAATTGATCCCACTCTTAATTACAGTCTTCTGCAGTTATCATTGCTACAGATTGAACGATAGATCCACAGCGAAATTTTTCTTTCACACATTCGTAACATTTGCTGCTTATTTTTAGTCATTTCAGATCAATAGGTGACCAAGGACCAAATTCATTTTTTTTTTTTTTTTTTTTGAAGTTCCAGTTAATATTTTTCTTTTAGGCATTCTCATCTTTTGCGTGTGTTACAATATATTCCCTATTATATAAGACTTAACGACACAAAAGCAACGCCTGCATAGAAGCTGTAAATAACTTTTATTCATAATGGAAGACGTAGATTACTTGTATAGGCTACGTAATGGACACGTGGGCCTACAGCCTGGAGTGTGTAAACTTTAGTGGTCTCAGGCACATCTGATGGCAAAGTATAGATGGACGGACGGATGTGCGGGGGCTAAGTAGTGATTTTTCCATCACCACCACCAGGCTACTACTAATATTACTACTATCACTACTACTATTACTACTACTATAGGTATAAACAAACGTGCAGACAATACATCAGTTCGATTATAGGATAAATATAGATAAGAAACCTATCAATCGTTAGTTAGATCTATAGTATCTGACGAAACAGAATAAATGTATTAAACATGCATAGACAAACAATAAAACATATACATGCAGAGGAAACCCCTTAGTATTGTGATAATATAATATAAAATGCACATAAATAGATAACCACTAGTTCGTCATTAATATAATTAATTTATACCTCGCACATAATCATCTAGTGTTTATTGGTTTTCCTGTTACTTAAAACACCATTATCTAAGTATGGAATATTTTAAAGTTTTGATAAACCGATATATATGCAAAGTTATCAGTTCTGTAATATATAAAGTATGCAGGTTTCACTTTTAAGAAGTTACCTGAAAGTGTCGTGTATTCAGTGTCCGACAATAAGGTTAGGTTAGGCACCTGTGTGCTTGTCAGCGTGTGATTGATCGCTGTTGAATTTTACAGAGACACAAAGGACGGCCCTTGCGACTACACATGTTCGCGATTATAACGATGCGTTCCACGTAAAGGAAGCATGATTTATTTCTTCGAAACGATTACACTAATAAATAATCGACTTTACTTCAACACAAGCTCAACGCTGAAAAAAGTTAAAGTATACAGAGCGCGCGCGCTTCTATGAGTGGGTGGGTGAATGAATGTGTGTGTGGGGGTGGTTGACGAATTAGTTCTGTGCGCAGAAACAGCAGGAAAAGGATTAGTTTTTGATTCTTTTGAAAGACGTGAAGAAAATTCCACAATCTGACCATAAACCGAAATGTTAGCCATTAACGTAATAAGGATAATATATAGAAATTGATTACTTAATAACAACTACAGTGTTTTTCATCGTGATCTCATTTACTGTTAATTTTATATTTGGCTTTTAATTTTTCTGTGTGGATTAGTCGTCTTTAAATAAAAAGTGCAATCAGTTTTTTAAAAATCCCACTGGCCTATGAAAACTCACACTTCTGACTTCTGCTCACTGCCTTCTGACGACCGTAGTTGTCTAGCGTCTTAATTTGGATGGATTCCTAATCACGCTAGGTAGCCTGTGGAGATTCTTCAGATTTCAACTTCTACAATCTGAGTTAACTGAGTCAACGTTATGTGGTTTGTTACTGCCGTATTGTGGAACATTGATTGTTGTTCTTAGTACTCATATCTGGATTCTTTATATTATAAGAAAAAAATTAAGTTATAACTTTTGTACTATTCTGGTTTTAAAATTATAGTAACTTATGAACACACAAAAAAACAGTAAAATAGGTATTCAGATATTAATTTTTAGCTTGAAAAACTGAAAAGAAAAGCAGTAACTTTGCTACTTAGTAACAGTGATAATTTGAGTATGCTCTGACGTAATCATTGTGTAATATTATTGCGCCTACTTATAAATGTGTATGTAACGATACTTCCATTGACAAACTTCAATAGTTTCTCGCAAATACAGAATATTCAAAGCAAATTTAATTGAATTTGTCAAAATACATTAGTTAATTAGAATAGTCAACTATTACTGCCAGCAAATGTACAGTAATTTAGTTAGAAAGTTGTTTTAAAGAAAATACGTGAATTAAAGTTGATTTTAAAGCCTATGGTTTTTGAAAATGTGGAAATACAAATGCGGTAATTATTACTTGAAAATTAAGCTACGGAAAGCTAACAAGTAACATACTAACATTAATAAAGTCGTTTTAAGGTTAATCGTTTATTTATCGTTATTAATATACTGGTTACGTATGGAATAATCTTTTCTGAATACTACTCACGTGAATTTGTTTTACGGAGTTTCACGACAGCACACACTATACGCTAAGAAGTCCTTAGTCACAGGGCAATGAAAAACAACATTATTCAGAAGTATACAAATTATGGTGGAGACAAAACGCTGTCAGACTGCAGAATAGCTTTGCGCGACCGCTAAATGTAGTATTTGAAGTGGAACCTGTAAACGGCAGCGAAGAATTACAAGAGAGGTTCCGTGTTAAAACTTTGCACTTTGCCAGTAACAGTTCTATAAAATACAGTTGCGATGTGTTTGTCTGTGTCTAACTTCAACATTACCAACTGTAACCAACTCAATTAGCGACAAACTCGTCTTTTGTAATCCCACGTTCAGCTATGCTTGTAAACCACTGAAAATTTTAATCCTGGCAAAAAGTTGAATTAACAGTTTAAACGTTATTATTTTGTAATACCAGTTTCCTGCCTTTTGTTCTGAACTGTGCAGTTGCGTTAGAAAACGACCAAGAAGTTCTTTTTACGATATCGCTATTTCCCAATCAATAAGTGACAAGCGTTCTTAGTTTACGATTAATTAAATTCAAAAAAACAGTCTCTATTGTAAGTACACTTGAATTCTTATAAATCAAACGTCATATATCAGGATTTTTTTTACTTCGAAGGCTACTTAATTTACCTTTAACTTTAAAGTGAAACTACGTCAAAAACTCTAATGTTGGGAAACTCGATGCTTTTTTTGTGTAACTCAAATAGTGTAAAATAATTCACGTTGTTTAAAACTGACACTGATGTCTGATATAAGTGTTTATTAATTTATTAGTTTATTAGTTTAAATTTTAGTGGACCTTGGTTTTTTAGTCATTTGTTTTAGTAAGTAAAAGCGGTTTTAGTAATTACGCTTAGTTTTGTTTCTTTTCTTAATTTGCTTTATGTTTTATTGTAACCTTAACATGAAGTTTATTGTACTTTTAAGATTGCGTATTGAGTTAGTTAATGACTTTTTCTTTGAGTAATTCTCTAGGTATAGACTTCATGAACGTTTACGAAAAGTCTATCACAAATTTATTTGACTTGTACCGATATAAAGGAACTTTATAGGGACAAATAAGGTAATTTTATGCACTATTCTGTATTTAATTTAAGCTACAATATCAAATATGAACTTTAAAAAAAGTTCGTGATGTTATGCAGTGTAAGCGAATCATGTACAGTGTTAAATAATAATTTAATTACCTTTTATCCGTCAGTGACTTAGTTCTAGCGTTTTTTATATAGACGCGTTTCGTGACATGTGTCACATCTTCAGTAGTCCTCGTCAAAAGTTAAAATTCACATAAAACACATAAAAACACATTTGCACATATTTACAAAATTACAAAGACGACACACACATAACACGATGTAACTTCGGCTTCGTTGGACCGGTCCGACCGCGCGTGTAGTTGCCGAACCACACGCAACTACACGCGCGGTCGGACCGGTCTAACGAAGCCGAAGTTACATCGTGCTATGTGTGTGTCGTCTTTGTAATTTTGTAAATATGTGCAAATGTGTTTTTATGTGTTTTATGTGAATTTTAACTTTTGACGAGGACTACTGAAGATGTGACACATGTCACGAAACTCGTCTATATAAAAAACGCTAGAACGAAGTCACTGACGGATAAAAGGTAATTACATTATTGTGAAAAAGTGACTTGGATACTATATAAAAAAAAAAAAAAAAAAAATGTTAAACAATGTAGTAGGCCTGTAGACTGATTGTTGAAATAAAAATTAAAATTTTTAAATCAACTTTGTACCATTTAGGTTTAGCCTATTCCTTTTATATATGAACGTTTAACATATTTACCTGTTTATTTATATATTTAGTTTGAACGCATTTAATTAAAAATTCAAAGTTTCTAGAAATAAACTTTAATTATATTCCATAATTTGAATTTTTATTTAATTCAAATTTTTCCTAGCAGCTATACTATTTAGATACTGATTATTTTTCTGAAAATTTTGTTAAACTTTCTTTAAAATAATGCCGTTTTGTACGTTACAGACATCACCGCTTTCGCGCGACTCATATCTATATCTATTTTTTATATCAGGGGTCTCCAAACTACGGCCCGCGGGCCGGATCAGGCCCGCGAAGGGCCATTGTCTCTCCCGCGGCAACCCGGCCGATGCTGCGTGCAGTTTTTAAATAGGTCGTCAAAATACTTAAAATATTATAACATTTTACTAAATAACTAAGCAAGAAATAAGTTCAGTAAAATGTTAAAATGTTTTGTACAAGTTTAAAACATTTACGTGGTTAATGTGCTTGTTTATCTGGCTTTAATGTGCTTGAATTAATCACGCGTTTCACTCGCATCTTATTGAGTGATGATTTCAAGGAAATAAAAAGAGCAATGCTTTTATTGTTTGGATTGACCTATATATGCGAACAAACGTTTTCAAAAATGAACTATGTAAAATCAAAGTACAGGGCCAACTTGTCAAACACTTGAATCCATTCTAGTGATAGGAGCATCAAAATTTGACCCAAAATAGACAGCCATATGTCAGAAGCAACTCCACATATCCCATACGCACATACTGTAAGAAAGCCAAAAAATAATACATAAGAAATGTCTTTGAATGTTATTTTTTCCTTACTTTATTTAGGCTACGTTATTTTGAATAAATGAATTTGTTTCTTTGGATAAGTCTGCTTAATTTGTATTTAAACTCCTATTTTACTGACTTGATTATTTCGTAAACTTAAAAAAATAACTTAAGTTCAGTTAAGTTTAGTGTGTTATATATATTGTAACGTTACAAAACGTCACAGTACCACAAAAACCCAAATTGAACACTCCTAAACATTCAGATACCACAAGAAACAACCAAGAAAAACCTTTGAAAGAGGAAAGAGATTAAATCCCCAATTAATTTAAAAGAATAAAGAATAACTCCTTAGTAAATGAACATGAATGCTAAAGTAATGAAGACAAACCGACGTATAGACTAGACAAAATGTGACTAAAAAATACCCAATAGATTAGGATAGTGAGTAGACTAATTATGAAACTATGCAGAGAACAGAATAAGGATAACCCAAAAATACCTTGTAAAGGAGGGATGACAATTGAAAATAAATGAGATCAAATGAATCATAAAAAACAATTAAGTTTATAAAGTAAAGGAGAAATAACATAACTAAACCACTATAAATAAAGAAGAGAGTATCTATAAGATAAAGAGAGTAGAAAATAGAACTCCAATTTGAAGGAAAAATAATTATTAAAATAACAGACAAAACATACTAAATGACATGACAATAACAATAAAAAGACTTAAAATAAAAAGATACTCAACAAAATTAGGAGAATGAAGTAATAACCATATGAAACTATATGTATATGGTTGCTATAAGTACTATAAGTATATGATTATGAAATATATGATAATGTATAATATAAAATAATAAGATTGTATCTTATCTTCAAAAAATATAATTGATGTAACCAAATGAATATCAGACAGAACTGATTAATAATTAAAAATGTACTTAGAATATAAGACAAACTGGACAATGGCGATCAGAATGATAAATAATAGATAGTGCTATTAATAAATAATAATAAGTGAGTAATACAACTAGTAAAAACAAAAACATGTGAACTTATTTTAGTCAGTGAAAGTAAAAGTAGACAACCTAACCTAAACAGCTGTGAAATTACACTGGTAAATACAAAAATAGGTATTAAAAATGATATACAACTATTATATATTATACTTAGATGAAACTAGATGACATAAAGACTATTCTAAGACAGAGATTAGATCCCTAAGATGTTATAATTGTTGTAATTAATGTAAATTAACAGGATGAAAATGACAGAGTATAAAGGACTCATGTTGTACATTAAAAACCCATAGAAATACCAACAAAAAGGGAAAGTAAATACTATCAATATAACCAGTGATATGTAAACTAACTATTGATATGTAAACCAATTAATAATTGTCACTAAATTAACCATTAATAATATACCTATAATACACATGACCTGTTGCAACAAGATGCAAGGTCCATTAGTTGAAATAAAAAAAAAAATAAGAATGTCAAGCTGAAACAACATATTGTAAAACTTACTAGGAACTAAGACGTTCAATTAGGAATAAGATATTAACATAGTAACAGATGTATTATATAGAAATAAGAATAAATAACAAGATGACTAATTGTACATGAACTCATGTGATTTTAATGATACAATACAAGAAAAAAGGCATCTCTTAATCAAAACTAAGTTAACCAAAAGTTGATATGGTTCTTGAGAATTAAGTATGAAATGTTATAAACTATTAAGATTCAACCATGATACTGTAAGAAGT
Source organism: Magicicada septendecula (assembly GCA_034769895.1). Lineage (NCBI taxonomy): Eukaryota > Metazoa > Arthropoda > Insecta > Hemiptera > Cicadidae > Magicicada > Magicicada septendecula. The sequence continues at coordinate 650,981,318 of CM068368.1, read as the reverse complement.
AAATCTAACTCATAGTGCTATAGCCCTAATGAAGCTTAGAACCAGATTTTGTCTTTTATTCACAATTGAGTGTTAATAACGTCAAATAATTACAGCAAAGGACTTGGAATGCACTGCATCCAATATAAGTGATAACCAAATGTTAATTAAATAAATATAGGACATAAGTTTACAAAAGAATTGTAATAGGATATAAGTTAGAATTGTTAACTTTGTTAATCGTAAACAGAATTATGCCTTGCGAGATGTCTAAATGCTTAGCAGGACAGATGCCAGATGATGGTAAAGCTATATTGGAGCTCACAAGTAGCATAAAGAATTGTTATCCATTGTAAAGTATTTTAATAGTTTTAGATAAAAAGTTTGGCGTCAGTTTTGTACTCTCGTACCCAAAAACCAACGTTTTGAACAGAATTAAATCATTTTGACAACGCAGGGGTAATGAGTTGATAATGGAATGCTCGACATTCCCACCAATCAAAACAACTATATCGAGAATTCCGCCGTGGAAATAGGTAGGAACAGCGAGAGAGACGCGCAAATTTTGGACAGTTCTTCACCATTTTCAAAGCAGTACAGATGACAGCCTCTGCGCTAAAGTAATTCGCGATTAACCCATAATCCAGTGTGGTAACGAATGTAAACACGGGGAACCTAACATTCAAGACGTAAAGTGAATTGACTTCTAGTACAAGTGTAGTTAAGTGGTGTATTAATACTGCAATGAATGCTAATTAAAGTATTAATAGTGAATATAAAAAATATAAAAAGGAATTAAGGAAGTATAGTGACATTTATAAAAAATACTTAATGAATTTAGTACGTTATATGATAATGCCATTCGAAATTGTTAAACACTTGTAACTATTTAGTAACGCTACACAACCAACAAAACATTATTATTCTAGCCCTTTCAACTTATTAAACGTAATTTAATTGTGAATTGAGATTAACGTGGGTAACCTCACCATCACCGATTAACCTCCAAATAAGACGTCAGTGTTCAGACGAACTTTATTGTACTAGGTTAAGTATTTAATCAACATATATTGTAATCACTCTCCTTTTACGATGTTTTAATAATAGTAATCAGCATATTAGTTACGTATGTTGCAGTTAAAAGAACTCGATTGTATATAAATAACTTAGACAATTTTGTCAACAAAGACGATTTATACAACATTGTGACCAACCCTGAGATATGAGTTTCGAACCAAATAACCGATTGTTTTCAGTAAAATTAAACTGATTAATTGTTTTTAAAACGGATTTAATATTACACCTTACGATAAATAAAAAGCATTTGAACAAAATTAATGAAGCACGAATTTCTTTTATTCAGTTAACGAGTTATTAGTGGTTTTGAGTTAAGGTTATGGTTACATCTGGGGCAGTTGGTAGCACCCATGGCCCGCCGAATTGAAGTATTTCAAACATTCAATTAATCATCAACGACTATAACTAAATGAATAGTGTTGTAACCAGTGAAGAATAAATAATAGAAGTAAGTACTTATTTTTATCAACAACATAATTATTTATAACCACAACAGAATTATTTATCACAACAACATTGAGTGACGATTACTGCGGGTGGTGTTAGTCCATAAGACAATTGAACTTAATGCAACTCAAGCCATTAGAGCCGTTTAATCAATTTAGTCCATAATGAGGCGAGTAGACATCAAAATAATTAACAACCGAACATAATTCATAATAATAAATTATAAATACCTAATATAACCCAAACCGTACTTCGAAAATAAGAGGGCGAAACAGTATTACTACATAATTGGCGACAACAATTTGGGATTAACGAATAACACCATTAAAGAGTAATATTACAGAATTGGCCCAACAACTTGGGGCTAACACACAAACTATTTAGAACTACTACAATATAGGCTATATGTTGTTGGCCCGCCTGATTTCCAAGATTTTTCAATTCGTTCCGCAAGTGAAAAAGTTTGGAGACCACTGTTTTATATTATTATTAATAACAACAACACTTTTTGTACAGTAATATACGTTTTATTATTTTGTGAATTACAATGTTTCAGTAGTATTCAATTATTGTTAATATAAAAAGGATATATACACGAAAAAACTGAACGTATATGAATGTAATTATATCTGTTTATATTTATGTAGTAAGTAGCCAGTTTAAAACTGTAACCTGTTGCTATAAGTAACGTAAAACTAGGCTATAACCTGTTGGGTAACCAAGTTAGCGTGCTGCATCGGTATTCCATAGAGATATAATTTCATACAAAATGTGTTTTACGGAATTTTCAGTTTTCTATTGCTGAAGTTGAAAAGATACTTGTTTAATCATAAATTCGTAATAATCAGTAATCCCCATTAATCCCTTATCCTCTATGTAGAGGGGGTGGGGCAACGTTAGCAGTTGGCAAATCGTCCACTAACTCGACATCGCGGCGTTTGCACACACTTCCGGAAGAGATTTAATAGTTAACACTGTTTATTTAGTTTGAAGGGACAATCCTGAAGCCTACTGACGATAGGTAAACTCCATTCAGAAACATCATAGTTGAGGTTTTAAAACATTGTAAGTTACAAAATGTTTATTAAAAGGTAGCCTGGAAAACACGGAATAGTCTTATGATGATGGACCTCCAACCTCCAATACAAATACCGATTTCAGTTAATACAGTAGCTACTAAGTAAATCAAAGATATAACAAAAAGGCTGGGACATGTTAAGAAACAGAAGTAAGTCACAGTGGATCTAAGTGGACGTTCAGCAGTACTGAATTGAGCAAAAATTCCTTCTGGAACCAGTGAGAGTCTGAGTGCTCCACATTTCGAGGCGGGTTTGGAACACAGAAGCACTCTTCTCTTACTTCTTCTTACAATTTTAAGAGATGTAGAAGTATATACGATGAAGGCGATAATGTTTGCTCTGGATTACGACAAGACGTTTGACGAGTAAAACACTAGATACGAGATGATTGCTGCCTTGGGAAATCTAGGAATCGATAACTGGGATATATTGTCAACGCCAGTCTATTCTGGTTATGAAGTGCTGTGAAGACAGAAAGCGTACAATCCTCAGCATTTGAAATAGAGCGTGTGTCTAGCGGGGAAACATATTATCATCTATCATGTTCAGTTTAAATTCAGAAACAATTTTACAAAGGTTTCTGAAGTTATTAACACTAAACTATGTAAAAATCTATGTACAGTGGATGTATAATATTAACACCTGATGTACGTATTGACAATGTAATTTTGCTTGCAAGGATTATACTCATACCCAAACCTGGGAAACCACCAAATGAGAGACGGCGTATCGACCTATAAGTCTCTTACCAATAATGTCTAAAATCATGAAAAAATTATTGGCGAAGAGATTAACAAATACCATTATAGACAAGGATCTTATGCCTGATCATCAGTTTTAGTTTAGATGACAGCATTCTACGATCGAACAAGTACATGAATAGTACACGCAATAATAAAAACATTTGAGGAAAAAAGCTATTGTTCATCGATGTTCCTTGATGTCAGCGAAGCATTCGATAAAGTTTGGCATCAAGGATTACTCTACAAACTCAAAAAAGGTTGGCTGGATCCATGTTTACCATATTAAAGTCGTATTATGAAGAAAGACACTTTCGAGTACGCCACGAAAATGTAATTACCAGTTTGTTCCCAACACGAGCAGGAGTTCCCCAGTGAAGTGTTTCGGGTCCCATTCTGTATCTAATCTATACAGGAGATCTGCTAACTAGCAATGATGTGATTACTGCTACGTACGCTGATGATACTGCAATCCTTGCTGTAAACAAAAGTCCGGGGGAAGCAACCATTTCAATACAGAATGGGAAAGATGGGCAAAGAAGTTGAGAATACAATTAAATGAAACTAAATCAGTACACACCACCTTCATAAAGTGCCACGGGACAACATCAATTGTGAAATTAAATAACAAGGCTATCCCGGTAACCGACTCTGTAAAATACTTGGGCATCCACCTAGACAAAAAACTGACTTGGCCCAACCACATTTTGATGAATAGAAAACAACTGGACACCAAGTTACGCAAGCTTTTTTGGCTCCTGGGCAGAAAATCATTACTGTCAATGCGAAACAATCTGTTGGTGTACAACACTGTTTTCAAGCCTGTGTGGACTAACTTTGGGGGACATCTCCGGCTTACAGCTTTGAGGAACTGCATCTAAATCCAATATCACCGTAATGGAAAGGTTTCAGACCAAGGTGTTTCGTGCCATAACCAACGAACCGTGGTTCATCAGCAACAAAGACATCTATAGAGACCTAGACCTGCCCTCAGTCAGTGAAACCATTGCGATTTTCAGCGAAAGATATGTGAAACGGCTTGAAAACCACACCAATCCTCTAGCCATAAATCTACTAGACAACAGCCTACAGACAAGATGTTTAAAGTTAACATTTCCTCTGGACTTACCTAGACCCTAACACTATAAATATGTTGTACTTAATATGTTACTTATAAATACTCATACAGAGAACTAGTCAATGGACTAGTTCCCTTCATGCCATGTATTCTGTGAACAATTATTATGCTTATTGTTGTGTATTAACAGACTGCATAAATAAACGTAAAAATAATTATATTTAAAAACCTGTCCTGTTCATTTTAAATTCAGAAACAATTTTACAAAGCTTTCTGAAGTTATTAACACTAAACTATGTAAAAATCAATGTACAGTGGATGTACAATATTAACACCTGATGTACGTATTGACAATGTAGTTTTGCTTGCAAGGATTATTAAGGATCTTGTGTCAGTTGGAAAACCTCTTAAAGCTGCGTTTTCCAATCTTCTCGAAAAACGATAGACGTAACTAACCGTAAGCGATCTCGTGACACAGTGGATTTTTACTACTACTACTACTACTACTACTACTACTACTACTACTACCACTATAACTAGTAGTAGTATAACTAAGTAGTAGTAGTAGTAGTAGAAGTAGTAGTATGCAGTTCCTCATAACATAAAATTATATAACTTGTCTCACAGGTTTCTGCGAACGAATAAATACCTACGTATAAAATGTATATTGATTGTGTTCGTTTAAAGTCTACAGCAAAAGATGTTTGGAGTATAAAAAGATTCAACAGGCCCGTTAAAGCTGATTCGCGTTATTTCTTTCGCTGTTAAAAAATATATTGTAATCCTACAGGTTGGGAAAAAATGTTAAACAAAGCGCTTGCGAGAAGTCCGGGTTTGCTTCGTACGTAACGGGAAAGCTAACGTAAAACAGGCCGTGTTTAGCAGCAGAGAGCTGAAAGTGCGTCGTTTAAGGGTGAGTTATAAACAACTCTGGATTGTTTTAAACATGCAAAGATGGTGTTTGAGCGGCCGCAAGACAAGGAGCGGCGTCTGTTGCTAATAGAATTAGATTCCATTACTCGGAGTGGCGTTCATGGTGTGGGTAATAAACTCAAGGAGGGGTTGTTGCGACTTTTATCTGTCCTCTGACGACCCTTAAGCTCATCCCTACCCCTTTATCTAGAAAAAAAATCCTCGAAATGTGAAAAGACTGTCGCATGCTAAACGTCCCTACGTCATCATAACTGGAAAAAGTAAAAGAGTTTAAATACAAGGCGTTGAGAAAGATATTCTCTCTGCGTAAAGTTTTCATAGCTTTTAGTAAAAGCATTGCTTGCAGGCGGTGTGTAATTCTGTTTCCATGGCACACATAATACAGTATAAGGGTAAACTTTCAATAAAAGCAAGACACAATAAAGTTCCAGTTTTAACGTTTCGCAGTCGGCGGCGTGTGGATTTTCAGTAAACCTTATTACCGCGAGCATAGCATCACACACGTGTATTCCAGCGTTAAATAAATTAATCCAGTGAGATGTATAAAGTTTTATATTTCCACAAAAGTTACTCAGCGAACCGTGTTAACTATTTAAAAATCCTTAACTCGTAGCAGGTATTGTTCGAAACGCGTTGTTGCGGTTACGATACCCTTTTTACACTGTCTTTTATGTGCTTCGGTGAGCTCAGTTTTTACTAACACGAGTACCATTTATTGTTCTAGTAATTTTACAGAGTCTATATTTAAAGAAAGTTTAGTGTTAAATTGGTAACAAAAATATATAATGAGAATGACCGAAAGTTCAGAATTTTAATCTTTGCTAAGTTATGGTATACATACTAGGATTAACAGCAGTAACCTTCAGGTATGTAAACAAACAGAAATAGGTAAGGGTGAAACAATATCAATAATTCTGTCTGTCAATTCTACCACATTGTGACGTTTATTTGAAACACGATATAAATTTTATTTTTCATCTGTTTAGTTTTTTATTTCTCAGCAGAGTATTAAATGTCTGAAACATATTTTTTGTTAAAAATTTTCGTTATCAGTTTAATTAATGCACATTTCTAAATTACAACATTATATTTTAACAGTTATTAATTTGGTAATCGTGAAAGTTAAGGCGTTACCTTGATATGAGATACAAAAACTAATTTTTATTTCGATGCTTCGTGAATCTTTTTTTTTAATTTATGGGGCTAAAATATAATTTCTTGTGTTTCGTTACGAATTTATACTTTTAAAACATGCAACCTGTGGAATAACTCATGCTTTATATTTACTCTAACATTTCCTGTATTACAATCCGACATTTACTTATGGCTTAAACTTCTGTAACAATTATTCCAAACTGGAGAAGAATAAATATCAGTAGAGATGAGTTCAATGTCGGATCACATAATCATCAACTGCACGTATAGAAACCTTCAGTTAAGAATGTATCAACCTTCACTGTTTTATAATCTTCAAATTGTCAATATGAATGTAACTCAACGTAACGTAATTAAAAACAGTACTATCCAGTTTTCGTTAAAAAATTATTAGTGACTAATTTCCTGTCATCAGCGCATAATACCGCCCGGTAGACGCGTTTTTTGTGAATCTGCTAATTTTCATTAGTGAATCTGAAACTCTGGCAAAAAGCCAATACACATTTTTTTTCTTTTGAGTTAATTCCATCAAAAGGAAACTAAAATGAATAGATTTGCAGCTGCAAGAGCTAAATTCCAGATGCTAATAATTTGAGTAACTTCAATCAATTGTTGAAAAAAAGAAGTATAATGTAGAACAATTTACATATTATAACAAACAAGCAACGAATCCGTAAGAAGCGAGTGTTGGAAAACGTGTGTCTTCATTAGCACTTTCATATTCACATAACCGGTTCTCTGACAAAAATTACGTTGTTTTCTGTTAATGATTTATGGGACGAATTTATTATACTTGACAGGAGCCTGTGAAATTAAATCGTCTAGTGCGTATCCTCCCTCCACTAAGGCCAGAACAAAAAATTTCACTAACAGAACAAATGACTTATCATGCCGTAGAAGGAACGGTTTCTACAGTGTAAATGATACTTGTTATCTGCGTGAAATAGCGGTCATAAAAACTACTTTAATAAAAGTTCCCAAATGTCTAGCTAGTTTCTTAACATAGTTCAACTCTATTCAACTAATCAGGCAGTGTGCACGAGTTGATAAACAACTTTAGTCAAACAAATTGATGTCGCTACTTATCAAACGCAACAGATTGTTGCAAACACGAAACGAACTTAAACATAGAACTGAACTGGGTATTCTGACAATAACATGTCGCAAGTTGCATAAGCAAATAAGTCCAAGGAACAATCTTCAACGAATAATTTAATTACACAGAAAAACTGAACGAACAAATAATTATTTTGTTAAGTATTAAATTTCTTAATTTATTAAATGTGCTATCAAAGTGACAATTATTTTATTAAATAATTCAAGGATTTTATTGTAGTAAATGACTTTCGTTTATAAAGAGGCGATAATTTTTCCCGTAACGTTCTCGTGCCGTACAAACGCTTTTAGCCATAATTAAAAAGACTAAACAAAATAGAATATTCCCGCCAAAAAAATAGTATTAAATTTTTCTACTGATGACGATATTTTATGAGAAAAATTATGCAATTGTAATAACAACAAAAACAGAAGAAATAAAGAACAGAAAAAAACTTGTAAAAGCAAAATCTAATTCGTAGAAACAACAAATGACAGAGAAAAACAGAAATAAATTTAATTAACAAATTCATCAAAAGTCAACATACAAGATGCTTTAACCGCACTTCTATTTAACAAATTAACGAGATGTGTTAAGATGGCTTCAGCCCAAATACTAAATAATAATGTCTTCTTACTAAATCGTCATAAAATCAGCTTCATCAGATTAAAAGATAACATAAATTTTTTCAAGATTACATTTATCGATGATGATCATGTAGCCTATAATTTCATGAAACAATCTTACAGCTTCACTAAAAGTAGGTAACGTCTTATGAACTAATGGGACCTGAGAACCTATAAGAAAGCTCTTTGTAATGAGGTCATGATCTTAGGAAAAGAAATGAAAATTGCACAAAAATGACGTAAAAATTTTTGACGTAAAAGTGACACTTTTTTTCTAAATTAGTTACCCTTTCCTCTCTCTCACTCTCTCTCTCTCTCTCTCTCTCTCTCTCTCTCTCTCTCTCTCTCTCTCTCTCTCTTCCCCCTTTTCTTTCCCTTTCACTCTACCTATCTATCTATCTATCTAGCTGGTAATTCAAGTGTAACGTTCACGGTTGAAGACTTCACCTAACGGCCATTATGGGACAATTTGCAAGTGTTATCTCATGACGCACGTAGGCTACCGTTTTCTGCTCGTACGCTGTTCGAGTTAAATTCATAGTAATACATTGAAAACACAATCACTCATAATATCTCCAGTTATGACAAATCCCTTTGTAATCCACAATTTTGGGTCTTTACAAGACTCATTTTTCATTTTGTTTTAATTGTCTCCAAGTCACGTTACTAAATATTTAGAATTAATATTGGGCAATTACCTGTATTAACGTCCGTCTTGTGACTTATTTGTTTTTTCCCCTAAAACGACGCGTTTCGAGAATAAATTCTCATCATCAGGTTCAAATTCTATAAAAACATCAAATTCACCCAAAAGGGGTCGTCAACTAGTTAAAATATACAAACACAAAAAACACCACACTTAATTCAACACCGACACAGTCACGGCACAGTCCGATGCGCATCGTCTCGTTGCCGACGACCAACTGTTGCACTTTGTCTTACACGACCGTTATCATTGCCCGCTGACCCATCGATATCGATGGCCGTGTTGTACAGCAGATTCGATCGGAACGAAACTTTGTCATTAAGTAGCTGGTCCGTTTGTAACTTAGAAGCCCTGTATATCTCATATTCCTCCACAGCGTTCATGTATGCACCCTTTTTACAATTATGAAGCAATTTAAAGTTTGTGTGGAAGTCTGAGTACTTATGATTATACAGCATTAAATGCTGAGCGTAACTGGATCTAGTTTTCGAAATATCACTTTTGGGCAGGTGTTCTTTAAAACGTTCGGCTGACGGCCTGCCCGTTTGTCCTATATAGAATTTGTCACAGTCATCGCATTCAAGCTTGTACACTCCAGTTTTCTCTTCAGCCGGGATATGAGTTCTTTGTCCCAAACGTTTTTTGATGTTATTTGTGGTTTTAAAGGCCACTGTTATTTTACGTTTTTTCAGCTCATTCTTTACAATGACTGGTAGTACATTCGTGTACTCAGTTACTATAAACTTAGTATCTTCTTTAGATGGGCCGGTTAATCTGCTTTTACTATTGATTTTTACCGAGTGTTTTCTTATAAGCTTGTCTATGATTCCACTGTTATACCCATTAGCGATAGCTATACTTTTGATTATATTAGTCTCTTCCACTCTGTCTTTTTGCTCAAGGGGAATAGCAAGCATTCTATGAACGAACGCGTTGAAGGCTGCCATTTTTTGGGAATATGGATGGTACGAATCAGCATGAATAGTAATATTCGTGGTGGTGGGCTTTCTATAAATATTGAATCTAAAACGGTCATTATATTTGCTGATAGTGAGATCAAGAAAGTTCAGGCAGCTATTATTCTCCATTTCTAGGGTAAATTGGATTTTCATGTTTATGCTGTTCATATATCCTTTCAAATTTTCTATTTGTCTACCCGTTCCATTGAATATCATAAAAGTGTCGTCAACGTAGCGTACGTAAAATTTAATTTTGTCTCGCTGTTTATTAAGACTAGACATTAAAAATGTATTCTCAAAGTGGTTCAAGTATAGGTCCGCTAAAATTCCCGATAAAGGTGACCCCATTGCCAGACCATCCTCCTGCATGAAATACTCATTATCATAAGAGAAATAATTTTGTTTTGAGTATTGTTTTTAGCAATTGCATAAGTTCATCAATTTCATTTCTACCTAACCTATTTGTATTAATTAAGCTATTTCTGAGAATTATCATTGTCTCATCTACCGGCACATTGGTGTACAGATTAGTTACGTCAATAGTAAAAGCAGATTAACCGGCTCATCTAAAGAAGATACTAAGTTTATAGTAACTGAGTACACGAATGTACTACCAGTCATTGTAAAGAATGAGCTGAAAAAACGTAAAATAATAGTGGCCTTTAAAACCACAAAAAACCAAAACACGTTTGGGACAAAGAACTCATATCCCGGCTGAAGAGAAAACTGGAGTGTACAAGCTTGAATGCGATGACTGTGACAAATTCTATATAGGACAAACGGGCAGGCCGTCAGCCGAACGTTTTAAAGAACACCTGCCCAAAAGTGATATTTCGAAAACTAGATCCAGTTACGCTCAGCATTTAATGCTGTATAATCATAAGTACTCAGACTTCCACACAAACTTTAAATTGCTTCATAATTGTAAAAAGGGTGCATACATGAACGCTGTGGAGGAATATGAGATATACAGGGCTTCTAAGTTACAAACGGACCAGCTACTTAATGACAAAGTTTCGTTCCGATCGAATCTGCTGTACAACACGGCCATCGATATCGATGGGTCAGCGGGCAATGATAACGGTCGTGTAAGACAAAGTGCAACAGTTGGTCGTCGGCAACGAGACGATGCGCATCGGACTGTGCCGTGACTGTGTCGGTGTTGAATTATGTGTGGTGTTTTTTGTGTTTGTGTATTTTAACTAGTTGACGACCTCTTTTGGGTGAATTTGATGTTTTTATAGAATTTGAACCTGATGATGAGAATTTATTCTCGAAACGCGTCGTTTTAGGGGAAAAAACAAATAAGTCACAAGACGGACGTTAATACAGGTAATTGCCTAATATTAATTCTAAATCTTTACAAGACCGTCTCAGAAGCGCAATAACAGTTTCTATCGATGCGTTCAGTATTAGAATATATTGCTAATTGAATTCGCCTTCAACTCTTAATCACATACGAGTGGCTGTCTTTTTATTGATCGCTTAGTTTTGACTTGTTGTTAATTTTACGAAACATATATTTTCATTGCAAACGGAGAAAACGCACTTTACCAGAAATTGATCTGTTCATATTTTGCACATAATAATTTTGTTAATAAGTGGTTGTGTGTTAGAATCGTGCCAACATTGTCATTGTCTTTCATGTTAGAGTGCTCCTTTTCCAGGCATTTAGCTTCAGTTAACTCATTAAAATAAGATACTATGGATATAAGCAGAAAATACTATTCAAAATCCATTTTCCGAATAAATTCCAGCTGACTCAGTTTTACTGTTATTAACAAAAACAATTCCTCTCTTGTAGTCTGCCACATGCGTAGTCTGTGAGGGCAGACTCGGAAAAGATACTGTATCTCGAATTGTTTTCACGGTTGTCGTGAAAAATTTTAGCTGCACCTGTGTCCAAAACACACGATGAACTCTGCTGGAACAGCAATAATCGAGTTGTATTCAAAGCGTTGATTCCATACGGCGATAACGACTAACCGGTGTGGTGGCTGCAAATTGCTGCGTCCCTTTGACACTAATCTCCTGCTAAACACAGTGCTGAAACCATAGTGCATTACGTTATGTACTTGCATAGGTTATCTTGTCAACTACCGGCTCTTTACTACTAAATACCAATAACTGTGTATCCAATTAACAGTAGAAGTTGTGGCGATTGCCGGAACGTTACGTACATCTCAAAACAATAAAAGAATACATATTATGTACGCGGAATAGTTCTCGTCACTTATGTACGTGAACTTAGTCGTTACACGTAAATATAAATTTCAGGATACATCAGCCTCCAAAAGTGTTAACGGAAATGAGCTAATGTGACTTTATAGTTATACATAATAATGTATATATATATATATATATATATATATATATATATAGTATAGTTTTCGTCATCACAACGACACGGAAGCCACGTGTGTAAAAAAAAATTAGCGACTTTTAATTTAAAAAACAAATTACAGTAACGTATCAGTATAATGGATTTTATGAGAAATTCTGTTGTATCGAGAGATTAAATACGTTTTCTGCTATGTGAAAGAACTTGCCAGTTTTTCGTTATTAGAAAATTTTGTTATAGACATCTATCGTGACGCTAGCATTCTAAAAATCGAGGGAGGCCAGAATCGGAGTACAATCGATGGCTAAGAGAATGTAGTCGGAGTCTGAAAGGTCCCGGCGGAAAGTATAGTACTCTGAATGAAACCCCTTGCACTCGACTGGATATACACGACTGCAAGCCCTCGTCTCGTTGAGCTCATTTGGCGCCGGCGCCTTCTCAAAAACATTAGGTACCCTCTATTTTTCGCCACCATTATCGGGCTCCGATTAAACTCTGTGGCACTCATTTACACTTTTGTTTTTAATTTACTGTTCGAAGTGGTTGTAAAGTGTTCTAACGTGCACTTTTGCAAGAATAACGCAGCATACGAAGAGCGAATGTCTGGAAGGTCATTACTATATCGGATCGCAACATTGCGGTAGGACAGTGCTATACATGCCGGCAGAAACTTTCAGTAGAAGATACAAGGAAGTTGTTTGCTAACTAGTGACCCCCTGAGCTGTAGAACTCACTCATATTTTGAAAGAAATGCGTTTTTTATTAGATAAATAGTTATAAATTATTTGTTAATTTGATTATTTATTCATTTATTTTCGATTATAAGAACAATTACGAAGAACGTGATTACTCCACTAATTTTTTAGTATAATAACAATATGTAAAGCAGTCAATCGTACAATTAACACCAAAATTTCAGTTAAATTCATAACCATAATTACTAAGTGACACATAATGTTTCTATAGATAATCCTATAGGCTTACATATAACACGTTTCATAAATATACATAACTGATTAAAAGATGTACAATTTTTAAATCTTAGACACATTTTTAAGACGGGAAAAATTTTCAAGAGCTCAACTTTATTATTAATAAAACTTTATTATTAATATTAATTATTAAAATTTGATATTAATTTTATAAAATTATTAACAATAACAAACTTTTATTCTGAATAAAACCTCTGATAACTCGATGACCTACATAGACGTTTTTCAATTTTCTTCAAATTTTGGCTTCTGAAATCAAAAAATTTCAGAGTAAACACTACATTTGTTTTTGGATTTAAAATGCCCACTAGTCTGACACGCAACATGGGTTTTAAAATTGTTTCAAATTTTTAATCCCTTTTGTGTTTTTTGGGCTACGATGTTCTAAAATTTGGAAATTTTGAAACCTGAGCATTATATTTATATTTGGTTTAATTTTGGTTTAACAAAAATTCTCTTTAATTTCATAACTCACATGGATTTTGCAATTGTTTCCCACTTCCATTTTTGCTTTTCTCCCCGTAGACCTATTTGGGGGGATCATGCTAAAAAACAACAGAGGACTGTGGTGGACATGCATGTTTGTTTTACGTTTGATGCATTCAAATGTTATCGTTAGACATAGGCCTACGCCAAGCAAACACACAGACGAATATCAGACAGTCCAATTAAAATCGAGAAGTCGCTTCTCTCGTTGAATAACGAAGCCCTTTTATATACCCAGATAAAGTCAGGGAAAATAGGTAAAAAAAATCACTTCGCCTACCGTACGCCACCGATTAGGCACAGACATTGGCTACGGACCGTCACGAGCATGTGGGATTGCCTGTTTAGAGAACTCGGACACTTCAAGATGAGAAGTTCGACAGCATAACGATGTTAGATTATCTCACGTTCATATCAATTTGTCTAAATCACGACAATTTTATAAACGCGTTTTTTATTCTGACTAAGTTTCAAAAGACAAAATGAAAATGAAAATGAACGTAAACTTGTATATTAGGACATAATACAATATTTAAATACTCCTTGACATTAGATAAATAATGTAATTAATTAAAATTTCAAAAATTAACTTTTTTAAAACTTATAACACGTTACTAATAGGCCTATAAGCAAGCAACCAAGAACAAATAAGTGAGAAATTATGAATTTTATCTGAACCGAGTCAGTAAATTTACAGGAAGTAGGCTGTGACCACGAGGCAAACCCAATAGCAGCAAAATAAAAAGAATATTCACAAAAGTGACTTAATAAAATTAATCTTTACGCTCTGTGTTAACATGAGATACAGAACACAGATGAATTTATTTTCCATTTTGTGCATTAGTTTACATTTTGCTAAAGTTATAAATAGTTATATTGTAAGGCTGCATTTTTAATTTACCTTACGTACGTAAACTGCGTGTCAAAAAATAATAAATTAACTTTGATTACACACAAACATGTAATACAACTCATTAAATTGTAAACATTAAAAAAAAGTTGTGTTTGAAACGTCTGGAGATTTTAGTTTGACGCGAATAAACAAACTATGTGAAGCTTTGTTAAAACACAATATTTTTTTATAATACGTTCTACTAAAACGGTAGACTGAATGTCTACAGTTTTGCTTCTTTTACTTAATGCTATTGCCTACAAAAATACATACTTTTCTAATTATCTCCAGTCAGTCAACCGAAGGCATTTTGTTTTTATAATACGACTGTGATTCATTAAAATAGAAAAAATTACAGTTTTGTTTATACATCAAGGAAAACTTTATTTTTAATAATATAATTTAATTTTCGACTGCTGAATAAGAACTTCTACAGTGAACATTTTCTACTTCAGTATTCTTTGTAATCCCATTAAATACGGTGCAAATAACACTGACTCAGTAAGGTAAAGAAAAATTGAAACGGTTTGCTTATAAATAAATAAGTAGAGACACTGGAGTACATTGTGCAAAGGCAAATGATAACTAAATAATACAGGATTATGAACAGAGTCTGTTTGCATATTCATGGCACACGCGGACAGCTGGCAGCTTACAGTGTTTCTCTTATTTTAAAATTTACTTGCGCAAGTAATTAAATCCCTGTCAGAAAGCCACAACATGTGAACGTGTTGGAAATAATAGCCAGCCAGCGAACCCGTCTCGTGTCTTTTTGAGTTATGTCGCAGTTACGGAAAAACTTTATTGTTCGCTGCGGCAACATTATTAAGACGTGTAATTCT
Source organism: Magicicada septendecula (assembly GCA_034769895.1). Lineage (NCBI taxonomy): Eukaryota > Metazoa > Arthropoda > Insecta > Hemiptera > Cicadidae > Magicicada > Magicicada septendecula. The sequence goes on along the minus strand of CM068368.1, from coordinate 650,965,890 downwards.
ACACATGAAACATGTGTTACGCTACCAGGCAGCTTCCACCCGTCGGGGCAAACTCACCGTGAAAATAATGAAGTCCGGACAAGCCAAAAAATCACCGGACAAAACGTATTAGCGTATGGAATAACAAAACGCTGAGGCGTAAAATTGTACCTTTCAATAAAATTCGATACAAACTGGTTTTGAAATTTCATTTAAATCTCTTAACTGAGGGATATAAATAATGCATTTCAAAACTCGGGGGGGGGACGAAATTTCAAATTCTTTTTAATTTATTATGTCAGTGAAACAGACATTGATTATAGCTAACAGAAAATTACTTTGAACAAGATAAATTTAGGAAGTGTCTCGAAGATTTACTAAGCTTGTATCCGAGCCAACCCCAAATACTCTAAAAGTGTAATGCCTGGTAGAAATACTTTAACCTTATGAAACTCTGAGTACTGTGCGGTATGGATTTTTCCAGAAACAGAATGCAAAACGTCTTCAACTTGAACTATGTAGCTTTCCTCTTCCTTGTTTGTGGTGGATTAGTAGTAATACTTAGTTTTGTTAATTATTTTTTGTAATTAATGAAAATTTGTAAATAATGGTACAGATTCACGAAAATTTCGAGAAAAATGAATCTCTGGGATGAGCAATTTGTGCACAAAGTCATTGTTATAGACGTAATTTCTTCCATTTTTCATAAAGACTTGTACATTTTAAATTATTACATGTTTCACGTTTTACTGCATATAGGTTATTGTTTTAAGTTATGAGTGCAATCTAAATAATTCTACCTTACATATATTTGTAACAGAAAACAAACGGAAACATTGCTTTTTTGTGTTGATCCGATAAGCAGAAGCCGAAATACTGACAAAACACTGCAGAAACAACAATAAAACTAGTCATAAAAAGTAAATTAAAAATGGGTCCCTGCCATGCGTTTTGGTAGTAGACTCACAGGCAAACTCTTTGCGACACCCAGAATATGTTAACAAAATAAAATGATAATCCTGGAGGATTTTTTTTTTTTTAATTTTAGGTGGGCGTATTAAACTAAATCGGAAGAATCTTCCACTGTTCTGGAATATTTCACTTCTTTCAATGTGTAACGGTTCATCAATTATTACTGTACGTCTTTTATGTAACATAATATGGTTGAAACAGAAATTACTGAAACTTTATTTATTTTTTCATAAATCCCAACATTTTACGTTTATTATTGAAGTTATTCACACAACCGCCCACCTAGACGTCGTAATAATGTTCTGAGCCGCTTCTGATTCGTAGGTTTTCTGGTTTTAATGGAAAACAACATTGTAATTTTGTAAAATGCGTTTTATTCTGAGGTTTACTAATAGTCGTAATGTTCAGCTGATGTTTGGCTATTTCATTTGACTGTAATACGTAAATAAAGTATTGCGACGTTAGCCGTCGTTCAGATATTATGTATAAAACTTGGCATTATTTTTTTGTTTTGTTCAACTTATCCTATTATGCGGGCTTGACTCGAGTTAAACCGTACATACGAAAATAATAAGTTGAGAAATGTAAGTTGTGGAATTTATGGTTTGTTGTAAATACTGTTACTGAAATCTATTAACACCATAAGTTTTGTTTTACATGTACGGCTTCTGCACTTGCTGATACCCTTTTCTCTTTTTTGGCTTGGTTGTAGATCACTTCTGCTTAAAGACTGTCGTCCGGATTTTTCTGTGTCTGTGATGAAAGATATACTAATCTCTTCAGTTACAAAATATTTTTGTGTTAATTTTCGTTGATAGTTCTAACCTTTCATTTTGTCATCATCAAGATTGCGTTTGTACAAAATATTTTGTCTTTCCGTTTTCATTTGCGATATTTTTTATGTTTTATTCTTTTCCTTATTATTACTTTTTCTCGTTGTTGTAGGAATTGACGACGACGACGACGACGACGATGGTGGTGGTGGTGGTGGTGGTGGTGGTGGTGGTGGTGGTGGTGGTGGTGGTGGTGGTGGTGGTGGTGATGATGATGATGATGATGATGATGATGATGATGATGATGATGATGATGATGATGATGATGATGATGATGTCATTGTTGATATATAATTCACTGTTATTACAGTATGTAAAGTATGAAACATCTTTAAATGGTTGTTGTAATAACTTCTTTTATATTCATTATTTTAATGAGTAACATTACTTTGCAGAGAGACACAAGTTGCTTAGCTTAGCCTGCCACTTGAACAATTCTCTGGCATTGCGACTTGCTGCTAATTAAAATACATTATTATAATGTTGTTTACATCTAAGCAACAAAAATGCATCTGTGCACACACAGGTACACACACACACACACACACACACACACACACATCCACTCACAAGTATTAAGATTACTTGTATACTCACGTCTCCACATAACGCATGTACGCACAGACACAGCCAGATAATATACATCTTACAGGAAAACTTCGATAAATCTCGATTATGTGAATCTCGATATTCAGCCAAACTTCTTGAATTATTCGACTATCTCTATAGTCTAGAGAGTTCAGCAATTTTACGAAATTTCCCTGGTCTTTTTTAAGATTTAAAGTGGAGAAACCGTTAAACATTTATTTTTCAGACCCGCAAGTCACATAGCCACTATTTTCAGGCCGCCTCACGCTTTGTAGTGTGTTACAAAGAGAAAAAAATTTTCATCGCCTCTGCGTTGTAACCAAATTCAAAAATTGTGTACCATACTGGCCAAGAATTCTGTGATATTGTAACAGTGGCGGTCTGGATTTCAAATGAAACAAACTGAAATTCACATAATCCATAACAGGGATAAATAAACAATGGTATTTTTCCTTCAAGCTGAACTTGCATTTTTCTTACAACATTCTCTTTACTTCGTTTCTTTTATTTGGTATGTAATACTTTTACAGAATAAGGTACGGTCTGGCAGTGTAAGGAGGAAGCGGGAGCGGGAGAGGGTGTAGCGCACATGAAAGGACGGACAGTTTACCTGCAGTGAGACGATACGCTGAAAGCTGCGGTATTTGATTGATGACTCGAGAATCGACACGATCAAAGCCAAGATTTATAGCTGACTAGAGGTGATTCGAGTTCATGAAGGATTAATGATGTAGGTTACACTGTGTCCCTCGTAGAGCAGAAAGGTGTCTGCTGAGGAAGTGAAAAGGTCAGCACTCAACAAAACCCAATACCGTATCTGATTCGCTCTGTGCCCTGTACACGGTTATTAATTTGGATTTATAAATAGCTTTGCATTTGACAAACCGTAGTGTTATGTTCAACACAATGTACGTGAATGTGTGAATGTTATAGCCTATACGTTTTGCTTCCCCCGTGTTCGCGCTCTGAGTTTGGAAATACTCTGAAATTCTTATTATTTTCTGTTCTAGGAACTAGACTTGGGCTGTTCGAATTTTACGCAAAAGAACAATGTAAACATTTTCAATTTTCAACCTAAAGGAAGTCGATAAGAGAAGTAACTAGGCTTATATTTTTAACACAGTTGCAAATTACAAATTTTTAAATCAACATATCTGACCAGATGCCTATGATTATTATTCTTTATTCTTTTATCATCATTTATATTCATAGAGCATATTACGATGAAAATATTTTTGCGTAAAATTTTAAATAAATTATTAATCACAGAACAAGGATAAGAAATAATAGTAACTATAAATTACTGTGAATAACAACGCACTTTCGTTTTATATGTAATGTTTTATATGAAATGTTATTATTCTACTGTGATACATGAGTCTCGGGCGTACGGTGTTGCAGCAACGTTGATAGGCAAGCATTTGCAGCAAAGTTGGAAAAACAAAGTAGTGCGGTATTTTTTATTTCACGCCCACATAACCACTAACTTTCTACATAACGTTCAGTTTTGAACGCCCTTTTAATTCCCTTTTAGCGGCTGTCACGTTTTGAAGGATGTTTAAATGATGTCGTGGTCTGCCAAGATTTATTACTTTTAACTATTCTTTAAACGAAAGTTAATTACCTGAACTCACTATCGAACGGGAAACAATACTCATTTTAAAAAGTAAACACAACAAATAAGAAACTAATCACTACTTAATAATAAAAATATAGACATACAATACATAAACTGATTAGTAACACGAGAAATTAACAAACGTCATTCAACGCTAAATGCATTGAACAAACGAATGTTGTGTACAAACAATAGTGTGACTGTTTAGCGCGATCCGTGTAGATGACTACAGCCATGGCCGGCTCTAGTAGAAGGCCGGAATATTAAACATGCCAACACTGGAAGCAGCTGATATTTTAGGCCGACTAGACGATCTTTTAATTTATGTATTTCAATAATCAAATCGCGTCATTTTCAATTGCCGGTTAACTGCAGTTTCATAATTCTTAATTTTTTCCAAATTAAAAGTTTATTATGTAAAATACTGTTATATTATTAAAAAAAATAACATCTAACTCATTCACATGATGCGAAATCAACAGTTCGAACAAAATTGATTAATTAGCCCTAACACTAATTCACTAATTTCTTCAACTTAAACGTGTAGTAGGCTACTAAGTAAGCACAGACCTATAATTTAGATTTAGCTATAAATATGCCTACTCATGATTTTAGTAATGAAATTAAATCAAATTATAACACGTTTACTTTAGCTATTTTATTACACTATGCTTATAGGCCTCAAGCGCAACGTTGCCACGTTTAATATTTCGGCCTTCTATTCAAGCCGGTCATGCCACAGCGCGTCAACGATAGAAAGATGAAGTACAAAAATATTATAATATGGCCGCAGCAGTGTTGCTGCAACACTCTTGTACCTCTGGCAATGGGAAGCTGAAAGAACACATCATAGATTAAAGTGTGCTGTGTCATCTTTGTTCTCGCCTGAGCTGGAAAACAGAATTACAATCCGCTGATATTTCGATGTTTAAGTTTAACTATAATGACACCTTGACATGTAGTAATGTAATTGTAAAATAACATTTTGTAATTAAATTATTGTTTTAATTTTATTTGAAAATCTTTAGGCTACACAACACTTCGACAAGCTTACCAGCCGCCACTGCTTCACTTGACAGCAAGAAATGTATATTTATGAATCTATAAAAGCCTTTAACGACGAAATCAGATTGTCTTTCAAATACGTCTACGCGTATATGTAGAACTCTCGTCATATTAAAAACAAAAACAATAAAGCGACTGCCTGTTAGAAGACTGACAACTTGCATTGTGGTGACTTGTTCGTGTTACGAAAATTTAAGGCAGTTTATGTTCACATAAACCAACTGGATGACAATCGAAAACATAAAATTTTTAAATATCATTTAATGTAATCATAACTTTTAATAACCCGAATACTGTTAAAACAACATTTACTGGTGAGACCGAAGTATAATAACCATACTCCGTTTAATCGGATTTCATGTTACACGTGTCTTAGTGGTCGAATATTCTGCTCTCTTTGTGGAGCTCAAAATCGTAAAGTGATTTTTTTGCTGAATATAATAGGGATGTACCAACAGCACATACTTCTTATGAAATCAAGCGTTATAAATTTCCTTTAGAAACTAACGTCAGTTTACTTCTAAGAACGCTTACAGACAAAAAACAGACGCTTCATTCAAAAGTAGGACACTACATGAAAGACATTTTATCGCATTAACGCTTTAAACAAACACACGACGGAGGTGAGTGGAAAGGTTTCTCAGTAAAACAGTCGCTCGTAGCGACACACATTAAAACGGACGGATTACAAATTTAATTTTTACTGAAGCGTGTATAAGTAAACTGAGCCCGGCGCCTTGTAATCGCATTTCTCAAGTCGCACTGCACAGCCCATAATACAAAACAAAACAAGGTAAAAACTGGTAACGTTTGATACAAGTGCAACAAATACACGCCACGGGGTGGGTGTAACTGGAACAAGGCGGAAATGAACTATCCGGGCAAGGGAAGTAATTGATTGTCTTCGATGAGATTGAATACTGCAATTGTGTATTTATCAAACCAACATTCCCACTCCATATTCACAGACACGTTTAACGCTCTAATCGAGGACATAGTTGTTCAAAATAAAACACAACAATTAACTTTTTATTTGTTGAAATATGTGTTAGTCTACGTCAGTTATGTCAGTACTACAAGAGAAATTAATACGACGTTTGAAAGAATAACATTTCTTGTTTTGTATCAGTTTTGTTTCCTATCTACAAATCATATTGAAACGTTCTACCGATACAAAACGCCAAACGATGCTTTCTGTATCGTTTCTGTATCCTCCTGCAGGACTGTCTCTGATTTACATATCTAATCTTGACCGCCAGAATTTTCTTTGACGATTTCGTGTTCTTCATGATATGACGTATTCTCACTTTAGATTAAAAGTAACAAGTTTTGCTAATGCGTTGTAGTATAATACTTGAAGTGACAAACTCATCTGAATAACGCATTATGCAGTACACAGCCGAGGTGAGAAGCATGGTATCATCCGTAATACACTGTTGACTGTGGATGCATAACAGAACTGTGATTAGTGGGTCGAGTACATCCTGGCAGTGTTGAAGACGGATCTACTCTTTGTTGTGTTGCACGTTTCATAAAAATTTCACATTTCAGAACATTCAAAATCGTTCAAAAACGGTTGACAACTGCGTATTCTTATCTTACTTTTAATAACTCTACATGGGATATCCATCTTCTTGTCGACTAAGACATCATTATATCTTATAATATATGATTCGACCATGACTGGCCGAACGCCACTCTTTTTGTCGTAGGTCTTTTCTTTAAAATATTTCCTGATCTTCTCTCTTGGCACCGTTTATCATCATTAATCCATACCAACCATTTTATTCTCTCCATTTTCTACAAACACATATGTCAAACCCGCAATTCTATTTCCTTTCACATCCGTACAAAAGAACTTCCCACAGCTAGTACGTATTTCATTTCACCAGTCTACATTCTCACACCCAAATTTGTACTGTTGAAAAATTTCTTCTTATTATTATTAAAGGCTTTCTTGTCCATGGAAATTCTTGTTTTAATGTCTGCTTTACTCCTCCAGTCTTTTATTAGCATACTTCCCAAAACAGACAGAAGATTCACGGGGCGTCTCACACCCTGGATTGTTTGCGTTATCCAGGCCGTAACCCGATGAACGCCAGGTTCTAACAGTGCAGTACGATCGTATATTTCCCTAATCTGTCCTCTTGCACTGTACTTTCCCATTCTTTACCATGACTGTTGTTTTCTCAGTAATTCTATTCAGTAGATCCTTCTTCCAATTTTGTTTTTTATTGCCCTCCGTCTTCCTTAAGACATCTTTTGTACATTGTCAGACCATATCCGCTGTTACGTTTGTAATCGTCAGTTGATTTATTTCTACATTTAATTCTCATTGTTTCTCTTCTTCTGTAATTGGAAACCCTGTCTCTTCTATATTTACCAAAGATTTTTCGGTTAAACACACAACAAACGTTTTATAAAATATTATCATTGTGTGTGTGTGTGTGTGTGTGTGTGTGTGTGTGTGTGTGTGTGTGTGTGTGTGTGTGTGTGTGTGTGTGTGTGTGTGTGTGTGTGTGTGTGTGTGTGTGTGTGTGTGTGTGTGTGTGTGTGTGTGTGTGTGTGTGTGTGTGTGTGTGTGTGTGTGTGTGTGTGTGTGTGTGTGAATTGGGAGGCGTACGCTTTTGCTTGTTTATTTTGTGAAGTAAATATGTGTTCGCCAAATGTGTTACATTTATATAGGCATCACATGAGGAAAACGTAGTAAATTATGACAACAGTAATTTTTATTAAAATTTTAATTAATAATAATTTTAATTACTAATCATTTTAATTAATAATAATAGTAAGTCCTTTTTCATTCAGTAAACATATCCTACCCGGTAATAACACAGTAAAAGTTATAGGCACATGTTCTCAAGAGCGGGGAACTAAATACCGTTTCAATATATATTCTAATAAGTCCTAGAATTTAATACAAATATCTTTATCTTTTTTTACGTATGTCAAAATCAAATTAAGACCGAATTACGGACACTACGCGCGCGTTCGCACGCACTCACACATGCGCACACACAGATGCAATGTTTCAGACATACACAGGTAGCACAGTGTAGTGGAAAAACTATGGCAGTCTAGGTAATATGTGTTTCATGGTTTTTAATGTTACACAGATACGACAGAGCCCAAAACGGATTAATGAAAACGCAAAATGAACAAAATAATTCATCAGATGGTGATGAGAGAAGATTACATGACTTCAATATTGTACCATTAATTCTTGTTACCATTTAATTATTAACTGTTTAATGTATTTAATAGGATTAATTATTGTACCATTAATACTATTCACTACATATTTTTTAAATTCAGTGTAAGTTCTCCGAAATTTAAGCATTTCAACCAATAAACCTATAAATTAAATATAAATTAGGTTATAATATAAAAACCTAAACCATATTATATAGGTATATTAGGTTATATTAGTTAGGTTTATAATTTATATAAATTTATAAATTAGGTTATAAATTAGGCTTACGACCTATAAATTGATGAACAACTATTGTCTAAAATAGTTGACAATATTTTTAAAATTCTGTGTATTATTTTTACGTGTATTTTTGATCAGCTGATTCATCTGATTCATATTCAGAATTAAATTTATTATGTCAATAATCCTACCTTATAAACAAACAAACAAATTTGCAACGTTTACTCAAAATTCTTCAAATTTTTTCAGAATCTCAAAATTTTTCAAAAATAATAATTTAAATTTTATCATTTAATACATCAAGAAAATGAAGCATAAACAAAATGTAATACTACTTAATTTTAACGGTGTATGTAAAATTCCGTCCCCTGATTGTTTCGAATTTTATGCAGAAAAAAATTAAAGAAAGATATTTTTCGATGTGAGCAACAGAAAAATGCATAGACTTTTCTTCCCCAGTATATAGCTCCCTCAGTTACTTTCCCGATTTAAATAATGCCAAATTAATAAAGTGTATAGCTACAAGTAAACAATTGGTATTGGCAAAATCTACATATATCTGCATATAAAAATAACAATTTATTGACATATGATAAATTTGGATTAACTCTAAATATGATAATTAAAAGTGATAATTACTCTACAGTTTTCAACAAACCGTATAATAAATCATAATAAGCATTTAATATTGAAATATATAATGTAATATATGTAATTAACATTAACATTTACAAATTAAGTCATAATATAAACTAGCATTATTCACAAATATAAAACACACATATTGGCCTACACATAAAAACTTTAAATCTTTAAACATTTTTTTAAGCCTTCAATAACACATAATAATAATATAAATATATTTATAATATATAATAATGATATATAACTTATGCCGTAATGAAATGTGCCAGGTGTCGTATTAGAGAATTATACGGTTGCACTTTTGAAAACTCTTTCTAAATAAAATTAAATTAAACATATGCAAGACATAGAGTTTTATAATTATTCATGAATGTGGTCATGCAATATTGTGAATAACATGTTAACAGTATACTTATATCTAATATATTTTAATATTTGTGAAATAATTATTTTCCTCGTGCGTCAAAAATTTTAATAACTTTCAATACAGAGTCAAACGGTAGCAAAATTGCGATCTCTGCGAATTCTACCACTGGGGATGAGATCGACGTAAGTAGTTTTCGAGCAAATACAAACTCATTACCGAAGCAATTTATGCTATATTTAAAAAAAACAATCGATACTAGTCAAAAAAATGTGTTTTTCTTCCACGAAATATTGTAGCTATGGAATTATGGTACGGTAGCTTATCAGCGTTAATGTCTGGCCTGCTGTCCGACACACGGGAGCAGTACCATTCCTTCCACCGACATCTCATTCCTACAGTCGACTCAGATAGTAGTAAACTCTGTTACAGATATGGTTTAAAACAAAAAGCTGTTTTTCGTTTAATATGACCACTACTGTATCTTGCGAAATAAGAAGGGAACGAAAGAACCCGCCATCCATCTTGGTGCGCAATAAAACATCAACGTCTCACATAAACCGATTAGGGGAGCTAAATTAAATAGCAAAAGAAAGAAGTCTCGGAACCCTACAGAGGGAAAATGCCGGTTCAAACTCAGAAACGAATTCCCCCCAGGCCATATCTGGACCACAGCATCCGCGACTTTTTCGTTGATCTGTGTCAAGATCCGCGAACCGCTGGACCCGCAGCATCCCAATGGACCACAGCACCGCGAATTTCCGCGAATAAATTTTTTTATTTTTTTTATTTGGTTTTTTTAATTTTTTTAATTAAATTGATTTGCATATCAAGGGGGTGGGATGAGGTTCAATGGACCACCAGCATCCGTGAATATACTTTTTTATTTTTTTTAAGAAAGCTGATTTGCATATCAGGGGGTGGTGTTGGGTGGGTGGTTTTTTTATTTCATATCAGTGGGTGGTGGTGAGTGGGGATGGTTCCAACTCGATGCATTATAGTGTATATTAAAATATATGATCAGGTGTACCAACCTTTGCATGAGTTCAAATTTGACGTGTGTTATAATGTATATTAAATCTATATGGTCAGGTGTACCAACCTCTGTATTATTATTATAGTGTATAGATATTTTATATGAGCAGGGTTGTCAACATTTTCTGCGGTGGGGGGAGGGAAATTCAAATATGTGTTATATAGTGTATATATTAAAATATATGATCAGGGTTACCAATCTTACATTATTGTGTGTGTATAGAGCAGATCTGCCAACATTTTTTCTCTTCTGTGGTGGGAAATTCAAACTATATGATCATAATTGTTACTCTCTCTCTCTCTCACATTTGAATGTAAGTAAAACTATCTCTCTCTTGTTGTCAAACGTTATGTTCAAACCGTTTTCTCCTCTCCCTCTCTCTCTCTCTCTCTCTCTTTCTCTCTATCTCTCTCTCTCTCTCTCTCTCTCACTGTGTACATTGAGTAAATAATTTTAGCTCTCTCTCTCTCTCTCTCACTTGTTGTGTATGTCTCTCTCTCTCTGTGGTCAGTACCGCGCGCATGTATATGAAATTAGAAAGTTTATATGTATTCGACAAATATTAACGCCCTCTCTCTCTCTCTCTCTCTCTCTCTCTCTCTCTCACTCTCACTCGTGTCAACTGTGTCAACAAATAGTAACGTCCTCTCTCTCTCTCTCTCTCTCTCTCTCTCTCTCTCTCTCTCTCTCTCTCTCTCTCTCTCTCTCTCTCTCTCTCTCTCTCTCTCTCTCTCTCTCTCTCTCTCTCACTCTCACGCGTTTCAACTATGCAAGGTTTCATACCCTTTCTCCTGTCTCTCTCTCGTACATTGAGTAGTCGGTGTGATGAGTAAATAATTTTAGCTCTCTCTCTCGTTGTCAAACGTCGTCTTCATTTTTCATGTATCAAATAATTAATTAATAGTTTATAATGCAGTCAGTGTGATTGATCCTTGTTAGAAATATATATATTTGGCAAATATTAACTATGTATGTGTGTTGTTGTCAATGAACTACTTACCTGTGTGCTGTTACAGATGACAAATCCATACGTTAACGGCTTAGCAATCTTCAATACGCTCTTCTTCATGTGGTACAATACTTCTGTTTTATGATTGCAGTTTACACACACATAGGTTCAGTAGTGTATAGCGAAATAAATTAAAATTATACACACACATGGAAACGGTGGTTGAAATTCATACAAATCTTCTGATGTAACAGTTCACAAAAATAAATTAATTGTACACATGTTCAGAGGTGTAGAGTGAAATAAAATAAAGCCATAATTTGTTTAAATGATTAAATATATTTTAAAATTCACAATATAAAATTCACAATTCATAATTAAATAAATACATTATAAAATTGATATTTTTCGAAAGTTTATATATATAATTGTGTCGTACTTGTAGGAGAAACAACCTGCAACATAACAATACAACAACATTAAAATCATGTTAAATATCACACACACACACACAGATATAGTTGGCAGAATCAACGCTTTACGCAAGTAACTTCTTAAATTATGTGTCATTCTCTCTCTCTCTCTCATAAGTTAATGTCCATTCATCAAAACTTTGTAAATTAGAATCTGCACTACATTCAAACACACGCACACACAGTGATAAAAAAAATGGTTTATTAAAAGTAGTTTGATACCTTAACGAGGTACTATTTCCACATGCACTGTTTGATTCCTCATCCCTCGAAACACGAGATGTAGGTCGCTGGGGCTTATATGACGGAGCTCTTCATCTGTAAAGACGCAAGCATATCTCTTAGGTAGATATACACGATAGCGTAGCTCACCATCTTCCAACGTTACAAGCACAGACTTCCCATATCTTGTGTCCACATGCACCATGTTAACAATCGGATACTGCTTGTTCAATGTTAATTCTGCACACCGTTTGTACTCAATAGCAGAAACTGCATTGAATTTTGTGATAAACGACATTATTAGAAGTGAAGACGTCTGTATCAAACGAGGCGGAACTAAACAATGACTACAAAGAAGACTAGTGGAATGTAATGGTGGTGGTGGTAGTTATCTGGAAATTTTTCATCCCCTGAAGCTTTGCATGTACATACATGCAGAATTATGGCTGTTACATAATATATATATTAGGAAAGCCCACAGAAATAGTTATCGCCTGCAGGCATATACAAGTTTACTAACGAAATTAACAATGCTATGAGACACTCACATTAAAAATGTTTGTATAGCAGAAAAATCATTAATTATCCACTCTCTAAGTGCGTACACATTATGATTTGTACACTGTGTAGAAGAAGAAGAATTGCAATGTGTAAGACATAACGTACCGGGAAATAGATATGGTATGTCTTTTGGGCAACCAATGTCATCAAGATTTATTATATGATGATGAATTATTTTCGATTCTAAAAAACGTTTTTTCTCAAGACCCTTCACAAACACATATTTATATATGTTCGTATACGTTGTTAACACTGAAACAAGATTGTCGTACGGTGTCTCTCCTTCACCCCATCTCAGCCCATGATAGTTTGTTGATAACCAACAGTTGTTTCTAGTGTATTTCGAATTCGTAACGACTGTAGCAGGCGGGGCGAAAATCCAATGTCTGCATGCAAAACGTGTTACGTCCATAACCGACAACTCCTTTACTATATAATTGCCGTCGTCATCATAAAAGCAGTGAAAGTCAATTATTACAGCAGCGTTTTCCATTATACTATAAAAAAAAAAGAAACCACACATTACAAACTAATATTTATAAACACAAAGATCGTTACAATAATGATAATAATACACAAACTTACGTTTACTGCCGACCGAACTGAAGCGTGGAGAGAGAATAACTAACGATATCACAGTGAGAATTCTTTTGTTGTTTTTGTTTTTAACAGATGGTGTAACGTGGAATTTTAGCAGGAGGGGGAGCAGAGTCGCCGTCGGCAATTAATTTGGCACGTACGCGAGATTTCAATCAAACAATTATCAGTTTTAAATAATAATTTTTTGAAACAACACACGACTTAAAAAATATAGTTTACCTTGTGGTATAAAATTCAAACTATTAAATTGTCTCTCTCTCTCACACACATTTCTGATTACTATACAACTAATTGCATGTATGTTCAGAGGGTTATACCGAAATAAACCAGTGTGTATTCGCTAAATCCTCCTTTCACTTTCTAATATGACACATGACACTCATTAGTGGCACCACCGCAAGTAATTATGGATTAGAAAGTATTCACTTCCAAAACAAACACCGGCTTTCCCCTACCACCAGAGACCAATATATACTCAACAAATTTAGCGATAATTTCTCATTGACCTGCTTGCGTGCACTGATAAATCTATCACGACATTTTTAATAGTTGGAAGACTGTTTGTATTATTGTGCATCTCAGTATACGCAAGTTCCTGTGTGTAGTCAACATACGCTAGTTTTGGTGAGTGAGCATAATTTATTGTATGTACAGATTTTATTTAAACGTAAAAATTATTTGCATTAAAACATTATTTAATACATGTATGTGTATGTTCAAATCACAATTTATGAAATATATTCTTACCGTATTTTTTATATTACACTTCTAATTGAAGATATTTGAATTTAATACATGTGTGTGTAAGCGTGCGCGTATGATCAAATTACAATTTTCTGAATATATTCTTAACGTACTTTTATTCTTAACGCACTTCTAATTGAAGATATATATTTGAATTTAATACATGTGTGTGTGTGTGTGTGTGTGTGTGTGTGTGTGTGTGTGTGTGTGTGTGTGTGTGTGTGTGTGTGTGTGTGTGTGTGTGTGTGATCAAATTACAATTTTCTGAAATATATTCTTACTGTACCTTTTATATTACACTTCTAATTGAAGATATATATTTTTAGGTATAACTGAATTTTATCGGTTTCACACTGACTGCTTGCGTGCGTTGATAAATCTATCTCAGCAGTTTTTTTTTAATACACAAGTTCTCAGTATACACAAGTTCCTGTGTGTGTATTCAACATACACTAGTTTGGTGAGCATAATTTATTGTATGTACAGATTTTATTTAAACGTAAAAATTATTTGCATAAAACATTATTTACTGAATTTAATACATGTATGTGTATTATAAAATGACAATTTCTGAAATATATTCTTACTGTATTTTTTATATTAAACTTCTAATTGAAGATATATAGTTGAATTTAATACATGTGTGTGTATGTGTGTGTGTGTGGGGGGGGGTGATCAATTTTCTGAAATATATTCTTACTGTACCTTTTATATTACACATCTAATTGAAGATATATATTTTTAGGTATAACTGAATTTTAGCGGTTTCACACTGACTGCTCGTGTGCGCTGCTCAGTATACACACAAGTTCCTTTGTAGTCAACATACACTAGTTTGGTGAGTGTACAGCATAATTTATCAAGTGCATTATTTATTGATTTACTACATGTATGTGTATGTGTGTGTGTGTGATCAAATTACAATTTCGGAAATATATTCTTACTGTACTTTTTATATCACACTTCTAATTGAAGATATATTTTAGGTATAGCTGAATTTTAAGCGTGCGTACTTGAGTTAAGCTGTTGTTGTAAACATATGGAAATTCATAATGTTTACCGGTTCGTTTGTTTTCCTACTCACAATCACTTTCACTCAAATAATTGATATTTCTTTGTATTCATACACAGTCTTTTTATATTCAAACTATTATTATTATCTGAAACAGAACGGTATATATATATATATATATATTCGAGTGGTATGTAAGACGCTGTTATATGTTACTAAAATCATAGCAAATATTTACTGTTTAATAATAATTACAACCCAACGAATGATATATATAGTTTGATGCTTTATAAGTTTGTGTACATTGTAAGCATGAAAGTATTATTTAAATCTGTTATCTGCTTCTGTATGGAAGTCATCTATAAATATCAGGTCAGTGCGACACAACGTAATTGGACCTAACATGATTCATGCCAACGTGTGCGCTCGTTGTGTGTGCGTGTGCGTCTGTGTGTGTTCATGTGTGTGCGCGTTGCGTGTTTGGTTACGTTGCGTATGCGTCTGTGTGTGTGTGTGTGTGTGTGTGCGCGCGCGCGCGAAAATAAACTTAATTTTCTCGATCTAGCAAATAGTTGGTCTAAGCGTACATGTATTATGTACAAATTGATATATAAAACGTTTAAGATACACTAACATAATACCAGCGTTATAACAGTACCTTTTGTTTTTCAGTATTCATTCATTCTCACTCAAGATCATGGCTAACCTTCAGCAGGAACGTGGGGAGGAGCAGACTGAACAAGGTAAAAAGTTCAATACCAATTGTCACAGTTAAGAAATTATATTTGTAATTATGTAGCGTGCAAACTTGCTGATGCGAATTAACGTTTGAGTCATACTATGTCTATTGGTGTGTGTATGAAAAGTCTCACTCTTAACATCGTTTAGAAATTGACATGTAGATGAAAATTTTTCATGTTCCTTCATAGGTTTGTCACCTTCTTTCCAATCAACTAATTCAATCCCACAACAAAAGCATTTAACTCTATCGTCTACGAATGACATACTATGCCCACAAACATCGAAATTTCTAGGGTAGAAGTAGAACCCCGCAAACGCTAACTCGTCGGGGCTGATAAACGTCACTTCCCAATACTTGAATGATTTTATTCTTTCACTTTCAATACTAAAATCAGGAGTAGCCGACATCTTTACGGTTTGTAATAAACTGACATATTACCCAGACGAGTGTTATTTATTTACTACAAACATGAATTTGTGTACACGTTATTTATCATTCCTATTGGTTAATAATACTCATGTTTCTATTGTTTCAGTTGTGACTCGATTTTACATCGAGAGGAACAGTAGTGTCCCAGGGTGCATCACAACTTTCGACTACCTTCCAGTGAACGTCAACGCGTCGGATCATGACATAGTATTCGTAATGACTGAGGCACGTCCTTTATTGCTTGAGGATATTCAGGCAGAGCAGGCACGTTTACGCAATATCAAGTGGCATATTGCGTGCAGGATACGTTTTACCAAAACCGTGGTAGATGGTGACAGTGGTGAGGAGAAAGAGGTAACGAAAGACGCCGTCTTCCACGGACGTTGTCGCACGTTGCTCGCAGACGACAGCGACGAGTTGAATTGTCTACTCGATGAATCCTACGATAAAATCTTCAATAGCATATCGAATTTTACCCGTGACGGGAGCGGATGGTCGGTGGATGCTGTACTGAAGCTGGAACTGGTTGTTGGACGGCACCAGCCTCTAGCAGCGTCCTCCTACCTTCCAACCCCGCGAAAACTCTCACACACCAGGGCAGTAGTCAACATCAAGAACCCCCACGATGAAATGTGTTTTCTGTGGTCTGTTCTAGCCCACATACACCCTCAACAACGTAATAAAGAACGTGCTTCAAAATACGCCCCATTCATAAACACATTAAATATGTCCGGTATCGAGTACCCTGTTTCGTTAAAGTCCATTTCCAAATTTGAAGCACAGAATCCTAACATTTCTATAAACGTTTTCGGCTATGATATAGAAGACAATATCAGAAACGAATCAAAAAATGAGGTTTACCCTCTGAGAATTACCTCGAATAAGGACAGGTCGCATCACGTTAATCTTTTGCTTCTGACCGATACAAATAGCCGAAAACATTACTGTCTTATCAGTAACATGAGTAGATTGTTATCATCCCTAACAAAACACGCTCATAAATCATTTTACTGCGACTACTGCCTGCATCGTTTCGCCACAGAACATGGTCTGTCCGATCATCTCCCCTACTGCACACCTTACGGCGAGCAGAAAACCAAAATGCCCACGGAGGAGGAGAAGTTTATGTCCTTTAAAAATTACGCGCACTGTCTTAAAGTACCCTTCACCGTCTACGCCGACTTCGAGTCCCTCATCACTCCGCTTCAATCGTGTTCACCTGGTAACAACGTCCCGACGACAGTGCACGAGTTAGGTGAATTCTACTCCGTCGATAGCAGCGGTGCCCGTCAGAAAATAACTTCTCCTCCTGTATCGTCCACATCATACGAAGCGATGCATATCCCGTCAGGTTTCTCCTATGCTATCGTCGATCACATGCACAGCCTTTGGAGAGAGGCTAAAGTTTATCGGGGTGAAAACGTTGTAGACACGTTCTTCTCGTGGTTGATGAAAGACGTCGAGGAAATGATGAAGGTGGTACGACATAACGTACAATTAATTATGTCCGATGATGTCAATGTTGTGTTCACTAACGCCAACGTTTGTCATTTGTGTGAGCGCCGTTTGACAGACGATGACAAGGTACGCAATCATTGTCATCTTACGGGGAAATTCTTGGGAGCAGCCCATAATAGCTGTAATCTGAGCTACAGGATGCCTCGTCGTATCCCCGTCTTCTTTCACAACCTTCGTGGCTACGACTGTCACCATTTAATGCAGGGTTTAGGGAAATATAAGGACGAACGCGTATCCTGCATCGCGACATCCAGTGAGCGTTACGTGTCGTTCTCCCTGGGTCCCTTGCGTTTCGTAGACTCCTTTCAATTTCTTAATCGCTCTCTGGACAATGTGTCCGCGTCCGGGAGCCAATTTCCTTTGCTTAGAGAGGAAGTCCTTAGACGGGGTTTCGATGAACAGACCAATCTGCTCGTACGCAAGGGGGTATACCCATACGAGTACGTTGACAGTATTGATCGGTTCAACGAAACAAGTCTACCCGCTCGTGAACACTTTGATAACCGGTTGATGGAATCATCTATTTCGGACGCAGATTACGAGCACGCGCAAAACGTGTGGAGTGCATTCAATCTGCGTACGTTTGGAGATTACCATGATTTGTATTTGTTGACAGACGTAATGCTGCTGGCCGATGTCTTTGAAAGTTTTCGAGACATGGCCTTACGCGATTACTGCTTGGACCCATGCCATTTTTACTCGCTTCCCGGACTCGCTTGGAACGCGATGCTAAAAATGACCGGGGTCGAATTAGAACTGTTGACAGAAATAAATCTACATCTTTTCGTCGAGTCTGGGGTCCGCGGAGGCTGCGCGATGATATCCAACCGTCATGCAGTCGCTAACAATCCTTTGATTCCAGATCAGTACGATGTTTCGAAACCGACCTCCTTCATTCTGTATACGGACTGTAACAATTTATACGGTGCAGCCATGTCGCAACCACTCCCTTACGCAGACTTCCGATGGCTCGATCGTAACGAAATCGAGTCCTTGGACGTACGTAATGTGAGTGATGATGCTGACATCGGGTACATCCTTGAAGTCGACCTACACTATCCTAATACCTTACACGACCTGCATTCCGACTACCCGCTTGCACCTGTGCGCCAGCGCATAACACACGATATCCTTTCTCCCTTTTCCAAACGTTTACACGAGAGTATATACAGATCATCGTATAACGAATCAGGGTCATCCGTAGAGAAGTTGTTAACAACTTTGGAGGACAAACAAAATTACGTTCTCCATTATCGAAATTTGAAATTGTATTTAAGTCTTGGTTTAGAGCTGAAAGCGACTCATAGGGTGTTGTGTTTTAAGCAAAGCGCTTGGTTGAAACCGTTTATAGATTTCAACACCCGCAAGAGGCAAGCAGCCGTCAACAGCTTTGAAAAAGACCTTTTCAAACTGATGAACAACGCCGTATACGGTAAGTCGCTGGAGAACGTACGGAAACATATAGACTTTGAACTAGTCTCGGATGAACGACGGCTTCAAAAACTAGTTTCCACACCCAGGCTAAAACGTATGATTCGTTATACGAACGATCTGGTGGGGCTCTAACTCCGTAAAAAATCCATTGTTCTTTCTCGTCCCGTGTATGTCGGCTTCACGGTGCTTGACGTTAGCAAAACAATAATGTACGACTTTCATTATCGTTATGCTGTCGCCAAGTACGGCCGCAACGTTAAATTGTTAATGACTGATACAGACAGTCTGATGTATCATATTCAAACATCAGACTTGTATGCAGATATGAAGAAGGATTTGCACGTTTTTGACACCTCGGATTACCCTACGTCTCATCCTTGTTATAGCCTTAAGAACAAAAACGTTGTCGGGCTGTTCAAGGATGAAACGTGTGGTCGTCCTATTAGAGAATTCGTAGGTCTCAGAGCAAAATGTTATTCGTTCCTTGTGGCCCACAAAGATCCTAGCAATGCGTGCCAAAAACGTGTGTGTAAAGGTGTGCCTCGAGTTGCTATTAAGAGGAGTCTGCGACACGATATGTATCGCAAGTGTCTCACTGATCATTGCAGTTTTCTGTCAGTGCGTTGTGTTTACGTAGCGATCATCATACGTTGTACACGATGCGCGTAAATAAGCAAGCGTTGTCACCGTATGATGATAAGCGCTATATATTAGACAATGGTCGTGATACGCTTGCGTACGGTCATTATCGGATACGTGCCGACGACGATGACGACTCTGCTCCTCCACCTGCTAAAATTCCATGTTACACCACCTGTTAAAAACAACAACAAAATTCTCACTGTGATATCAATAGTTATTGCCTCTCCATACTTCAGGTCGGACGGCAGTAAACGTAAGTTTATGTATTATTATTATTATTATTGTAACGATATTTGTGTTTATACATATTAGTTCGTAATGTGTGGTTTCTTTTTTTCAGGTGATAACTATTTCTAGTAGTCTGTGGGCTTTCCTACTATATATATTTTGTAACAGCACTAATTCTGCATGTACCTCGTTAAGGTAACAACCTACATTACTAATTTTTATCACTGTGTGTGCATGTGTTTGAATGTAGTGCAGATTCTAATTTACAAAGTTTTGATGAATGGACATTTACTTATGAGAGAGAGAGAGAATGACACATAATTTAAGAAGTTACTCGTGTAAAGCGTTGATTCTGCCAACTATATCTGTGTGTGTGTGTGTGTGTGTGTGATATTTAACATGATTTTAATGTTGTTGTATTGTTATGTTGCAGGTGCTTCTCCTACAAGTACGACACAATTATATATATAAACTTTCGAAAAATATCAATTTTATATTGTATTTATTTAATTATGAATTGTGAATTTTATATTGTGAATTTTAAAATATATTTAATCATTTAAACAAATTATGGCTTTATTTTATTTCACTCTACACCTCTGAACATGTGTACAATTAATTTATTTTTGTGAACTGTTACATCAGAAGATTTGTATGAATTTCAACCACCGTTTTCATGTGTGTGTATAATTTTAATTTATTTCGCTATACACTACTGAACCTATGTGTGTGTAAACTGCAATCATAAAACAGAAGTATTGTACCACATGAAGAAGAGCGTATTGAAGATTGCTAAGCCGTTAACGTATGGATTTGTCATCTGTAACAGCACACAGGTAAGTAGTTCATTGACAACAACACACATACATAGTTAATATTTGCCAAATATATATATTTCTAACAAGGATCAATCACACTGACTGCATTATAAACTATTAATTAATTATTTGATACATGAAAAATGTAGACGACGTTTGACAACGAGAGAGAGAGCTAAAATTATTTACTCATCACACCGACTACTCAATGTACGAGAGAGAGACAGGAGAAAGGGTATGAAACCTTGCATAGTTGAAACGCGTGAGAGTGAGAGAGAGAGAGAGTGAGAGAGAGAGAGAGAGAGAGAGAGAGAGAGAGAGAGAGAGAGAGAGAGAGAGAGAGAGAGAGAGAGAGAGAGAGAGAGAGAGGACGTTACTATTTGTTGACACAGTTGACACGAGTGAGAGAGAGAGAGAGAGAGAGAGAGAGAGAGAGAGAGGGCGTTAATATTTGTCGAATAAATATAAACTTACTAATTTCATATACATGCGCGCGGTACTGACCACAGAGAGAGAGAGAGACATACACAACAAGTGAGAGAGAGAGAGAGAGAGAGAGCTAAAATTATTTACTCAATGTACACAGTGAGAGAGAGAGAGAGAGAGAGAGAGAGAGAGAGAGAGAGAGAGAGAGAGAGAGAGAGAGAGAGAAAGAGAGAGAGAGGGAGAGGAGAAAACGGTTTGAACATAACGTTTGACAACAAGAGAGAGATAGTTTTACTTACATTCAAATGTGAGAGAGAGAGAGTAACAATTATGATCATATAGTTTGAATTTCCCACCACAGAAGAGAAAAAATGTTGGCAGATCTGCTTTATACACACACAATAATGTAAGATTGGTAACCCTGATCATATATTTTAATATATACACTATATAACACATATTTGAATTTCCCTCCCCCCACCGCAGAAAATGTTGACAACCCTGCTACTTTACACTCGTGAGTAAAATTGCTTATTTGTTCAATTTAATGTTGAGTTCGCGAGTTTTAAACATAGTTAAATGTAAATATTAGGAATGATATATATCCTATAAGACTTATTAAATATTTGAATAAAATATTAACAAATATAAAAAAATGTTTTAAAAAATATATAGGTTAGAGTTGAAAGAATTAATTAAAATAAGTCAAAGGGAGACTATAATTTTGTATTGAATAAATTCGAAAAGGCAAAACGGAATTACAGAATATGTTTATAGAGTGATAGGCGAACGCGGAGTAATATAAGTACTGCCAGTAAAAGTGTGTAAGAGGAAAAATATAGATAACGTATAGCAAGATTTGTTATCTAAAGTAAAATATTGGAGCAGAAAACACTCGTTGGTGATAAAGGGTCCACACAATCGATACTGAAAAGCGTGAGAGCGTTTAGGGCCTGGAACATGTGACACATTACACACAATGAGAACACAAATGGAACAATGGAACAACATGTCTTCCATTGTAGAATAAAGAAAAAAATTATATTACATCGAAGAGAAATAAAGTTATGACGAACGCGTGTGTTGTATAAACACGCCTGTACGAAATAAGAGAAAACGTTTATTGGACTGAATAAGAGGATACGGCATAGGACTGAAATAATGAAAACCGAGGTTCATAAACTAAACTATTAATACGGTATAGGCAAGTCAATACAAGTCAGTTTAGAGTTCAGAGTGACAAAATAGTTGTATTGCAAATTAGTTTTATTGCTTTTCAGTGTTGAAAATGGTAATGTTAAGACGATAAATTGAAATGGGTGGCTGATGATTTTTCTATAAAAGTATTGTTTGGAATAAAATGAAAATAAAAGGAAAATGGTTTTTAAGTTGTCAAAGATCGTGGAGGTATATGATGATACATTTACACTTTCATGAGGAGGCCACTCTTAAACTTGCGTGACTCGATCAACTTTTGAATACAACAGTTTTTCGAAGGACAGCCACGTTTAATTGGTATCATTGTTAAGACCAACAGTTTTGCCAATGCTATGATGTGGTACAGCTGTGGTGTTCGCAATAAAATCAGTGGTTGTCAACCAAAAACCGTGTTGTCGTTAATCACGAAGGCAGGTTTATTTCTATATGCCTACTACATGCGTACTGACCAGGACTAATGACAACTTGAAGGGAAGTAAAAAGTTGCAAACATTGGAGGAAATAATGATGATAAATACACTCTTAAAGAAATTATACTATTAACGCATCCTGATCTTTGTGAGAAAAGTAATACATAACAGCGCGTAGTAAGTAGAGAAACTGTTGAAGCAATGTAAAACATTTATTTTTTAGAAAGGAAACAAAACGACTGTGATCCAGCAAATCTTATAAGCAACGGCAGTACACAAGCGGCAGTTACACAAACGACTGACATAGCATACTTTTCATTTACTGAAAGTACTCATCTGACTGAGTTAACTGAAAGAAGGTGAAAAGAACGCAAAAAATAAGTGAAAAATAGACGAGTCTAGTCTACAACATACAACTTAGCGTGAAAGAAATTTCTGAAGCAAACGTGATAAAACGTTTAGAGAAAGAGGAGCAAAGCTAAGATTTGTGACGTCGGTAGTACTGTGTATTTAACATACAGAAAACTGAAGAGGCTTTTGACGACACTTTGGTACCTGCACAGATAGTAGTTGTCACACGCGCGCGCGCGCGTGCGCAATAATGTAGACCTTTCAGTAATCTTCGCAGAATAGTGGAAAACTTTAGTGCAAGTTCTAATCAATGTCAAAACAACAAATCAAGGCAAATTTATGTCAAACTTTAGTAAATTCGTATTAACTACAGCGTTAGTACTCCACCCCTACAGCGTTATTATTAGTTACCGCGTAAGCGAGACTATATCTTAAAACTAAATTAACCGAAAATATAATAAACATTAATACAGATCACAGTTACCTAAATGTCATAATAAGTGGCAAATGTAGACCTTGTCTTTAAAACAAGAGCTAGCACATTCTGTTTGGAATGTCTTTGAATATCTAAAATGTGAGATACTGTATTTCGTAAGATTAAAAATGTGTCAACTAAACTCGCTATAAGCCTGATAACTAAATGTGACAACTAAATTGGCGTTATATTATTGAGTATAAGTAAATATATTGTATCGCCAAAATCGTGTATTACAATAGAAACACACAGGAATTTACAAACGAAGTAACATGATTTGTTTACATGTAGGCCTACATGCATATGCAGAAGCAATGCTGTTGTAACCATCAAAGCCAGTACCAGATAGAAACAACGTACATTTTTTTGGAGAATGTAGTACAAGGGCTACCTTTTAAGTTTTTACAAAGACAATGAAAGAAAAAACATTTTTTGATACAAATCGTTTTATTGTTTCTCAAAATATTCGCCTTTGAGATTTACACACTTTTGCATGCGTTCGAACCAAGTCTCGAAACATTTTTTCCACTCTGATGTTGGTACCTCAGAAATATGGTTTTGGAAGGATTCAACAGCTTCTTGAGGTGATGAAAATCGCTGTCCACGCATTTTTTGTTTGACATTCGGGAACAAAAAGAAGTCGTTTGGCGATAAATCAGGTGAATACGGGCAATGAGACATTAATTCGATGTTTTCCTCCTTCAAATAATCAATTGTTTGACGTGCTGTGTGAGAGCTGGCATTGTCGTGATGAAGAATGATGCGACGTTTTCGGTTGTGTTTCCTGATTTCATCGATGACTTGTGGCAAACAAATTGTTGTATACCATTCAGCATTAACTGTTCTTCGATCCTCTAAACCAATGGTCGCGACATGTCCAGTGTAAGTAAAGAAACAACGATCATTTTCTTGGAAGTGCTTCGTGAACGAACCACTTTTGTTGGTTTCGGTTCAAGTGGAACACCCAAACAGTTGATTGTTGCTTAGTTTCCGGCTCGTACGAATATATCCAAGTTTCGTCTCCTATTACGATGTTGTATACGGATTTTGCATTTCCTCGGTCGAATTTTTGGATCATTTCCTTACACCAATTGACACGAGCCTGTTTTTGAGTTTCGGTCAAATTATGCGGAATCCATCGGGAACAGATCTTTTTAACAGCTAAATGTTCACGTAAAATCGAATGTACTGCAGTCTTCGATATGCCTAAGGATGCCTCTATCTCACGGTAAGTCACATGCCGATCTTCTTTAATCATGTTGTCCACAGCATCGATGTTTTTGGGAACAACAACCGATTTAGGTCGACCTTCACGAAATTCATCGCTGACTGAAGCACGACCACGGCGAAATTCCGCAAACCAATTGTAAACAGTCTTTTGTGATGGTGATTGATTACCAAAAGTTGTACGAAGCGATTCGAGGGAGTGTTGTTGAGTTAGGCCTTTACTAAAATCGTAAAAAATCATCCAACGAAAACCTTCACATGAAATTTCCATTTTTTCACAAACACTTTTGTTTTAAACGCTCACTGTAAATAAACTACTCGGCCAATATCTGAGCTGCAATTGTTTTACAAATAACATATGACAAATTTTTCAACAATGATAATGTCACATCTCACTAGCGCCATCTAGTGGTCGTTTGTAAAGACTTAAAAGGCAGCCCTCGTAATAACAAAAAAGTAAAACACTTTTAGAAAAAGAATTCGCTATTTGATCAATTTTAAAGAATGTCTTCATACGTGTGAGAACGACTAGTTGCAAGTTGAACTAAATTACGACAGAAACTTGCTAATTATAACGTATTAGAATTGATACAGTATGCAGACATAGAAATAAATTAAGTTATGATAATAAGTTCTGTTCTAGCAAAACAAGTAGTCGTATGAATTATGTTGGTGTAAGTAAGATACCCATAAACAAATTAGATGCAATTAGTTCTATTCGATTACGAGGTGTATGCAATTAGGCGGATGTCAGCTGTCTAACTACAAACTTCCTGTAGTGCAAATTACAACTTAACGCAATTAATTCGTGTACGTACACGTTATCATAATAATAGACGTACAGTTTGCTGTTGGCATACGTATCTGACACAAACAAGATACCCTACAGTCTCTTCTCCGACTACACAAAAACGTAATCTTGGAGAGGTTACTGTATAATTAAATTCATTATTCTGATTGTATCCAGGACTGATGTAATTAAACGAACCTTCAAGTGACATTGTCAACTCCTTTCATAGACGAAAAATAGAACATTCAATTTTGATTAAATTACGTTGATCTCAGTGTAAAAGGTTTTAGAATTTAGTTTATTGCATTATTACTACTATCATTATTATTATTTTTTTTTTTTTATATTATGGGGGTTCGCCAACTGAGACCTTTAGCCCGACGACATCTACCAGGACTGTTCCTCGACTGTATGTTTTGTTCTCATCTACATTCTTGTTATCTCAACGAGAGTGGAAAGTCGTACACACTAAGAAGCAAAACGATATAGTCAAAGCCTGTATGCTTCAAAACAAAAGATACAGTAATCTTGCTGCTTTCAGGAAGGACAGAATTCTGTCTACCTTTAAATTTTCGTTTCCGAAGTTCTCTTTCAGGTTACCTTTTACTCTGTGTCTCTGCCTGAGTTCCGCAAGAACACTACAGTCTTCGATTATGTGTTCTACTGTAAGTTCTCCGCCACAAGTACAGACGGGTCGTTTTGGTTCATGTAGGAGGTACGAAGTCCTCAAGTTCGTATACCCAATGCGCATTATAGTGATGCAGACTTGTCCACGGCGACTGCGATCACCTGCTACTTGCCACTTACGGACTCTCTGCTTAACGGCAAAAAGTTTGCTCTACCGTCCATTCCACATCTGATGCAACTCCTTAATAATGGTGCTAGTGACAGCTAGTTTCATGTCGTCAGGTCGTATGACAATCGCATCGACTCGTGGGCTGTCTGCAGCGTAGCTTCTTCGTTACCTCAATACCTACATGACCTGGACACCAAACAAACGTAAAAGATGAACCAAGGTATTCTATCGAATGGCATAACGCCATTATCTGTTGCAATGAAATATCCTCTGTGTCCTCTGTGTCTGTGAAATAAAATCAGCGAATCCGTACAGATTTCTTCTCACCACGGTGTTCACAGAATCGAAGAACTTGCCACGCCACATAGAGTTTGGCGGTGTATACACTTGCCACCTTGGGCAGTGTCCAGGAATGGGAAGCGCCTTCGATGAGTCCGCTCTCCGTTTTCGACCCATCAGTGTACACAATGGTATGTTCCTCGACGTATTCCTCCACGGCTGATGTAAACAGGAGTTTCAGTTCACCATCCTCTTCAATAAATTTCCCAAACAGCATGTCAACGATACTGGACAATAGTTTTCTGCTTTCAGGGTATCCTTTCCGCCCTTCAAAAGCAGGATGGTGATCGCCTCTTTCCACCGTTTCGAGTAGTCTTCTTGCGTCCATATGGCGTTATAAAGAGGCAGTACTGTAGCCATAGCAACATCCGGTAGTTGACGAATATTGCTATAAGGGAAATCGTTCGATCCCGCTGCAGTGTCCCAGGCAGTGCGGATAGCGGACTGTAATTCCCTCATCGTGAAAGGCACGTTACTGGTCCTGACCCCGTCACTTTTGAAGTCAAGGTTGTGTTCGACTTCATCTTTCCTTGGGACGAAATCGAGAATATTACTCACATCATATCTTGCAGCAAGGTGTCGCCAATTTCATTTAGGCTGCAAATCAATTCACCGTCGTGCTCTATACACGGGGTAGGCTAAAACATTGATTAGCCTAAAAAATCGCATAAAATCGCTATCCCAGCGATTGCTCTGATCTTCTTCCATTGTTCTGACATGGGGTCGACCGTTTATGGTCGAGACGTAGTTTTCCCAGCTTGACCGTTTTGCAGCGAGTATTTTTCTGCGAGCGGCGGCTCGAAGTCGCTTAAAACCAATGCGATTATCTCCGGTCGGCTCTCGTTTATACCTGTTTAAGCCTCGTCGCTTTTCTCTTATTGCTTCTTTCTCAGCGTTGTTCCACCACGAAACAGATGTTCTGGATGTGCGACCACCGGTACGTGAGATACGCTCCATAGATGTTGGAAATGATAGCAGCTGTGAAACTGTGTACGTCTTCTTCTACATTTCGGCAGCCGTTCGTAGGTGTACAAGCACCCTTGAAGCCTGCCCAATCAGAATGGACCACGCGCCAACTTTTTGGCGTGGGTATAACGCCGTTTGGCTTTCGCGTTATTATCAGCACTGGGAAGTGGTCGCTCCCATGAAGGTCTGGGAGCACTCGATACGACAGATGTGGAGCAATGCTCCGATTACAGATCGAGAGATCGATAGCCGAGAAATTGCCACCTCCAACACTGAAATGTGTGCTCTCGCCTGTGTTTATAAAGACAAGCGCGTTGTTAAACAATAGACTCTGAGTTTATAATCCAGCGCCGTTCGTCCTATGACAACCCAAGTGGGACTATGGGCGTTGAAGTCCCGAACGAGGAGAATGGAGTTGGTAGCTACTCGACTAGATCCTGCAGATCTTCTGTTGGCCACGCAAAATCTGTTAAATACAAGCAGCAGATCGTCATCTTCAGTGACTTTAATAAACTACTGCTTGTAGAGGCGTAGCGAGTGGAATACGTCTAGCGGGATACTTGTTGCTAAGAAATATAGCAATGCCTCCCCTAACTCTGAGGTTTGGAGTCACATCATAGCGGAAGGACTCATATCCCCTCATATTAAATAGTCCTTGTGGACTCAAATGTGTTTCCTACAGGCACACACACGTCGGTGTATGCCGGGACAGCAGCATTTTTCGTCTGCAATAATGCAAGGGCAATCGATATTCCACTGAAGGATGCTCTCCGAGCTGGATGTTGAAGAACCAGTCGCTACGAACCGTGTTTATTTCCTTGATTTCCATTTCGGCCAGCCTTTCTGCTTTTCTTCTGCAGATTGCCGAGTTCCGCCGTGCCATGTTAGCGTTACGAATGGTGAGAGTTGATGAAGATTTAATTAAGGTAAAATAATACACAAGGATAACGCATGCCAAATAAAGATGAAAAGTAGATTGTCAGAGCCTTTAAAGTTAGTAAGAGTTTATTACAAAGATTTCAATTATCCCTTACACTATTTAAGACACTCTTACAAATGTGTTTACAAGGATGGGTTAAATGGAAAAATGGGTTAGAAATGACACCAGATAAATATTTATACCAATACATATTGATAGGAATTTGATTAAAAAGTGAAAATCTGGATTTATTTAGGGACAATAATAGAATTTAAAGGATCGTGTAATACGAATATAATAAAAAGAACTTGTAAGGGCCGAAGAGCAATAGGAATGTTAAATTCGATTTTGTGAAGTAGGAATATAATAAATACAAGCAAAGCAATGATCTACAAGACAATTGTTGCTAGTATAGTACTATACGGAGCAGAAACGTGAACGGTGAACATACAACATCAGAAGAGCTTTCAACAGAGATGGATTACTGGCGAAGAGCGTCTAGGAAAACCAGGATGGAAATAATGTAGACTGAAACAATCCAGGCAAATTAGATAAATAATGGAAGTAGACAACACGGTTGTGATAAGAAAAAAAAATGTGGTACGGGCATCACAGAAGAACTGAAGAAGGTAGAATCCCCAAAGCAGTGGCAGAATGGGAGCCAGAGGGAAGAAGAAACAGGGAGAAAAACCCAGGAAAAATGGAACGACTGTGTACAGAAGGACATGTGGCCTTCAGATAAAAGATGCTGAAGATACAGATAAGTGGAGAACTATAATCAAAGGAAAATGACTGGGCGAATTGGGAATTTCTTGTACGAGTCTAATACGTATAATATATTTAATGTATTGAATATGTAATGTATTTAATTTGTTTTTGTAGTATATTGATAGAAAAACCCCTCAGAATTGAGGAAATTCTCTGATTAAAACAAAATTAAATTATTATTGTCATTACACTACTACTGTTTCCTACTGTACTACTGTGTATTGTTATTGTTACTGTTATTTACGTATTGCTTTGTGTTGTTATTACTTAATAAACCATATAGGACCTGACGAAATTAGTTTTTAACACATGTGGTATGGATTGTACAGTATGAAGCGTGACTTGATGAGGAACCTGTATTTATATTTTTCTTTGCTGTTTTAAGTTAAAGAGGTGCCTAAGAATTTGAAGGTAGCCGTAAAACATAATTACATTTCGGACGCATTGGTAGAAAACAATTAAAAGCGGAACGAGCTGTTTACAGAAAACATTCAAAATTAAAGTGTTTCATACTGGAACTCACTTTATATGTGTAGTTTTATTTCTTCGCCAGATTTTTTAACTTCAATAAATTTAGAACTTTCTATTTCATATGATTTAAGAATAGTAACTGAGCTTAACGCAGTTTATCAACGCCCTATGGCAGTAGTTTTTCTTATAACGTTGCCTTAATTCTGTCCGTTTCAGTGTTGTGTGAATGTTGATTACAAGTAATTCTTATCAGAACCAAAATTCCAATTAATTTCGCCGGTCGCAGACCGAACAACGCGTACAACCAAAGTCAAACTGACATTTTGATCTCGCCAACTTGACTGTACTGTATTTGAGTACATACGTACAGCTCTCTGTTTATTGAATTATTGAAGTAACGTATATAAACCGTTGGGAAGCCATGTAAAAACGACAGGGTTTCCGCTGATGATATAATATAGAGTGCCAACAAACATGTACAGTACATAATCGACGTTCGGTTTGTTCCAAATACTTCAATTTAAACTGCATTCATCAACTGTGAAGTGTATTGGCGATGCTGTGTTGTAGTATCGAAATGAAGCTATTCAAGTGGTCTTCAGCCATAAACCACACAAAACTCTGGCAGTGGCCACGTTTCACATACATTCCGTATTTAAGTTTTGCGCGTTACATACTGTTTTTATTTACAGACATGTTTAATTCGTTAATACTGACTAAAGAAAGGTTTTTATTGAACCTTACACTGAAGCGTAATTAGATAATTAGATCATTTTACACATTTGTAATTTGTTGTATTTGTAAAACCGTATATGTTGTAATAGAACAAATGATTTTAATTTACTTATATGCTACGTATTGTTCTGACTCTTCCAGGTCATTTTGGTACTATCCATCACTTAATAATATCAATATTTATTAGTACAGTCGTGTGAAAAACACTTGAAATTGGGAACCACTGGGAGGCAGTAAATCGAAACTGACAGTGACGTTCAGAGAGAATCATTTTTTAACCAACATATTATGTCACAACTTTATAAGAAGCAATCAACGTAAAAAGTTGATTGCATTTCTACAATGTAGATATATAAAAAGGATTTTACATTGAAATGCAAAATGCAAAATGCAAAGTGCAAACAGTTGCTTATCGTTGAATACGGAACCTAGTGGATCCAGCACTGTTGAAACTTGTTACTCTACTATAAACGATTGACAACAGCAATGAGCTGCAAAACACACATTTGAGCGTTGAAAAACATAACTTTTCAAAATTACGGTCGCCGCAGAGCACTGTTATTGAAATGAAAAATATTTTGTTGATGGTCAAGGTTCAGTCCAGACCGTACAAAAAAACACAAAAATCATACGTTTAATCATATTTAGTTTCACGATTGTAAAACGTTTATACATTGCATTCTAAATTGTCACACAATTATGAGTGCGAAATTGCAAGTCAACTTAAATAAATGTTTAAATAATTCGCTCGGATAGAAAGTAACTCCCCTTGAATTAAAACAATAAAAAATCGATATAGATGATTTCATATGAGAAAAATGATATAATCTTGAGTAGAAGTATTCACTTGTATAATCGTTTGCCTACTGATATAAAAATAATTAAAAATAAAAGAATATTTTTAAATATTTTAATAAACAACAAGTCGATTGAATAACTTTATTATACTGCATACAGTTAAAAATAATTTAACCACACGATATGCTATCATTAACGGAAGGAAATTTAATTGGTGTTTTCATTTTATTCACAAACAGTATATTTAGGTTTAGTTGTGATACGAAACTGTTCACCGTTTGGTTATTATTGAAAATTTTCGTATATATTATGTTAATCATTATATATTGTTAATAATATATGTTAATTGTAATTTTTCATGTAAATTAAAGTTAAATGGGATTAAATCAGATTGGATCAATTTTGAAATGTTAAAGATATATTTTTTTTAATATACTGAAGTATTTAGTGTAGTCTGTATGAGGTTTCAGTGACTGAACAACGAATACGAGTTGGCGATAAGAGCTAACCGGACTTATGAAATACGGCTATAAATTAATTGAAAAATATAACATTCACCTTAATAAATCTTAACTTGTCACTAATCACAGTTTCTGCAGAGTAATTCGCAGTGCTGTGTATTTACTAATATTTTTAACTTTGAATAAAAATATTTTTACTGTTATTATTATTGTTATTATTATTACTATTAGTAGTAGTAGTAGTAGTAGTAGTAGTAGTAGTAGTAGTAGTAGTAGTAGTAGTAGTAGTAGTAGTAGTAGCAGTAGCAGCAGCAGCAGCAGCAGCAGCAGCAGTAGTAGTAGTAGTAGTAGTAGCAGTAGCAGTAGCAGTAGCAGTAGCAGTAGTAGTAGTAGTAGTAGTAGTAGTAGTAGTAGCAGTAGTAGTAGTAATAGTAGTAATAGTAGTAGTAGCAGCAGCAGCAGCAGAGAACGGGCGGCAGTGATAGATGTATACCATACATCTATGGCGGCAGTACGTGAGAAGTACAGTACGAGAATCAACAGAAACCATCCGCTACAGTGCTGTACAAACTACGCCTATATAGTCGTACGCAATAATTTCTGGCTCCTTCAACTGGACATACAATTGGGTTTAAAAAGGTATAAGAGAACTTGGACATTATTTATTTCTACGTATTTGATAGGAAACAAACAAATCTACTGAACTAACATACCTTTCAAGAGTAACCAGCAACGACGAGTATGAAGACAGCCAACTATTTTCGCTGCAAGAGCACGGCGCGACCCATGAGAAAATTTATCTTTAGAGAAATTTTAATTATATGTGCACAAAACAAGTGGATGTAGATAAGTACACGCCTGATTTGTATAGAAACATGTCTTTCACTTTGATTTATCTAAAGCCACTGAAAATTATTTTATTGTTTAATATTTTATAAAGTTAATTGAATACATGCAAACAAGGAGAGACTTGTTATAATTTAAAATAGATGCAGCTGATACACGGCAGCTCATTCATGACGGTAATTGTTTGCTTATCATTTATTTGAAAACAGATATGAGCACCTACAGTTCGTTAACTTGATTTCTTTAATTATAACGCGTCATGCGAGAAAACAGAGAGAAAAGAGTATGGAGAAATAGAGAGAGAGAGGGAGAGATAGAGAATGAGTATGTGCGCATGTTTAGATATAATACTTGATAGGGATCTACATTCCTCTAACGTAACGCTAATAAAATATCGATACATTTATCATTTTTTTTATTTTTTCTGTCATATTTATGACGCTGGCCGACACCAGTGGATCCATAACAAGTAGGCAGCCATACGTGTGGGTGTCTTCATTAACGTGCCCAAATACGTATACTGGCAACCGGTTTTGTAATCAGTAACCCGACCAAATTGCCACTGCTGCGGGCACTTCTATTAAAATTACTTCCGTTCAGTAAATTCTACCTTCAATCATAATGTTTTAGTTTCATTAAAAATTACATCAGATCGCGCACTCAATGAGCACATGCAAAATTCATAATCATTTTTCATTTTCTTGGCGACTGAAAATTAAATTCTAGCGCTACTTTAATGTGTACACATATTGTTTTGTGTGCACGCAAGAACATTTTGTGTGTGTGTTGTGTGTGAAGGGGTAGAAGGAGAGAGATGCTCCATGTCACATTTTAAATGCAACTGTGGTTTGATTACTAGACTTTCATCTACACAGAAAAGCTGGAAATCATATTTAACTTGACGGTAAAAGTACAAGGAGTAGCTAAGTGCAAACATACGTTCCGGGTCACAAATCACAGCATCGTTTCAGCACCCGTCTAAATGTTAGGACGTATTACGTAATATCATTCGGCAAATTTGTGTTGGTCATTCTTCCTACACAGAGCTGCCAAATTTGTGTGTACTCATTCATCTATTACAGGCAAGCAAAGGTTGTAGCATTCTTAAGATGTAGCGTGTCTAACGCGATCCACTCCCTTCCTCACTTCAACATAAACTTACTCCTAGAGGCTTAACACAACTTTCAGAGGCCCAGACCGTTCTTGAACTAATCCTTGTCTTTCAGCTGTTCAATATTCGGATTGCCACAAAAAATTATTCTGCAGTTGCCACGATTATATGGGACAGCAAGCATATCAAAGTTCTCAGCAGCGACACAAGAACTCCACCTGACCAAGATTCTTGTCTTTTTTCCTTTTTTTAAACAGATCTTTATCTGTTCTCTTCTGTATATTCTACAATTCTTCTGATAAATTTCACCTCTGATATTCGGTGTCTTTGTTCCTTTGCATTCATTTATGACCACGTTTCACTAGTGTATATCACTCCTGAAGTATTTAAGCATAGGCTTACTTGTGTATCAAACATAACTTTATTTTTAAACGTAGGCTATTTGGGATTACTCAACATACGATTAATGGTGATTAATTTTTTTTAATAAGCAGTCTGACATGATATCACAACTAGCATATTTAAATATAATCTTTCTGAGATTCATTTCTTCCGATCATTTTCGTTCAAAACGCCTTTTTACCCGAATGAACAATCACATCTTTTCTCCGCTAATACATTTTCACCATATCTGTTACTATTTTAAATGGATAATGTTGCTATTTTTATAGGTCATCATACGGCGCGATTGCAGCACGGTCGTTTGTTCTGCACAAGGAGTTATGCTCCGGTTCATAACCCAAATAAAAGTAACTGAAGTAGACAATTCACTCATTGTTTTGATTACCCTTGGAGCCAGGCGCTACGATTCTATTACCATCTGACCACGGTCGTATTAGAAAAACGTGTTAATAAAGAACAGCCTTGTTCGTAACTTACATGCCTACAGGTTTAGACGTATTTCTTTATTCATTTTTAAAGCTTGCGATCTTCTGGTATCAGTTTTGTATTGTCTTTATTAAGTACTCGGGAAATCCTTCGTTTTTAAAATTTATTAAAATTTTCTACTAATCACTTAATCGAACCATTTTTTGAAGCTCCACAAAACCCACGCAACTTTGCAGATTATATTTCCTTCTTTTTCTATGAGTTGCTGAAGTCCAAAAAAATTATGACGAAACGTCATCTAAATCACTAGCAATAACGTAAAACACGGTCACAGATTAGGCCTATTGTTTAGCCGTTTTCTTTAGAATCTTTAGCTTTTCCTTCACACCATCATTTTTCTTACTGTAATTCTAAATCATTTTTTTCACAGCATACAGTGCTCCTAGCACTTGTGTTTTACTCTTTACAATTATATTTATTAAGTGTTCGAGAAATCCTCATCATCGTACAGCAGTGTCCTCAATGTGGTACCTGTTTAGTATCAGAGTCATAACGTGTTTGAAAATGCTATTTTCGTATGCTTTCCAGTCCTTATACTGGTATCCTGTCCGACTCGGGCTAAGCAAAATAGGTTAAAACTACGTACATCCTCGTTGCATATAGACAGACAGGCTGAAAATGCAAGGGCGGCCTTGCACCCTGGATTGTTTGCGCTGTCTAGGTCGAAGCCCAATGAACGCCAGGTTCAAGAGAGTGCAACACGAACGTTTGTTCAGCACAAGGAGTTATGCTGCGGTTCCCCTGAACCATTTGCGTGCATGAGAGTAAACAGTGAATCGCTGCAGTCTGTCTCCACGCCGGAGGCGCGGCTCCATGGCTCCTTAAGGATTCACCCGCAGGAGTTCATAGTGTGGTTGAGAAGCTCGCCCGCCCTTAGGCATTGTCGGCTGAAACGATGAGACACGACGCCTGGCGGATGGCTCCCGCAATTAGGCACTTGCACGCCTCGCTATTTCCCATGCATTAGGTTTCAGCTCAGCTGATGCGGCAAAGCCTGACCCCACGTCTGAAGTAATGTTCCGTGCCCCCCCTTAAGATTTCACCTGCAGGAGCTTAGAGCAGTTTTCGCGTGGCAGATAGGCGTCGCCGCCGGATGGCGTCGTCCGAAGCGGTGAACAGCCAGACGAATGGCTCTCACAGGGCAGCACTCGCACACCTCCCGGTTTCCCGTACCCTATGAGTCAGATCAACCGAGGCGAATAGAGGTGACATTGTCTGTCAGACTTCCGTTGGAATACGATGGATTTTCAAATCCAGCATAGGCAAGCCGCTTCCTTAGGAGTTGCCTGAGTTGCGCCAGGCAGGATTCGGGGATGATCAGGATGATGGTGGTCGAAGTTCATGAGATGCTTAAGGGGATTCGTCAAATAATGCCCGGGGTCTGATGCGTACTGGACGTGGTGCGTTGTCCGTACTGTTCAGTTAACGGATGTGCAGGAAGGAGGATTCGCCGACCTTAACAAACAAATTAGACTCCAGGGACCAGACGAAAACCTCCAGGGTAGGAACTCGGAAGCCCTGATGAGGAACATCATTTCCTACGTACACGGTCCCCGAAAACAACCGGAGCGTGAAATTTTAGAATCCTGACAACCTATGACTGCTGGTAGCTGATAGGAGAGACCACCAAGCGGGAGCCGCATACGCGATTACTGTACGAAGGAACATCAGGGACAAAGTTTGATTGATGCGGAAAGCCAGCCGACTGTACCACGAAAACATGAGGAAGAGCTTGGCCCTGACGCTACGAGCCTTGTGTAGGGTATTGGTCACGTGGTTGTTGAAGCTGAGGCGGTGGTCTAGCCTAACTCTCAGGTACTTCACCGATTCAGTCCATCGGATATGTCTCCTCTCCAAGGAGAGGGATTGTCAGTCGGAAGTGAAATAATGCGTAAAGCATCGCTTCGAACTTGTGCGTGTTGATCGTTCCGTAGCCAGTACGCAAGTATGTCCAACTGGCTTTGCAACATTACGCTCGCCTGCGGTGGGGACAGTGGGCTATAATGAAACATCCCGTAAAAACGACCCCGGGATATACTGGCAAGTGGTTCGTGTACACAAGGTACAGAACGAAGCCAAGGAACGCCGGCGACCACAGGGCGAACCCGAGAGAATGCTCCTTCGACAGTTACCTGAAGGTGCGGTCGGTTATCGATTTTGAATATTTGAATAACAATCGTTGAATATTTCTCGTAGCTCCCATGTCTTCACATGAATGTTACCAGAATAAATTCTTATCGATATGCTTACTCATTGACTTGACACAGAGTCTATACATTGTATCACGATGTACACAATTCGCTATTAAAGGAAAACGAATTAGAACAAAGAATTATTTGCAAATTGTGTACATAAAAGTCTATTACGTTTAGGGATAATTATCGGCAAGTTTATCTATATATGCTGGACTGTCTCTTTTAATGTTATAAATATAAATTTTATTGAATTACAGAGCTCTCGAGTGACGTCAGTCTTTACTTTCAAGTAGATATGTATGATATCTGTTGAACTTGTTATATACAACAGAACAATCTCAACGTTTCAGATAGCCTCAACGAACTATAAACAGTTTCTGTCATACATCTATCTATCATACCAATTTAAAATAACATATATTCGTCGAAGGTAAATAAGATAACATCGTTGCAGCGTCAGTCTACTAGTTGACGACTCCTCTTTACGTTACGGGCGACATGTCAAACGTCTGAAACATAATGACAATATGCATGTTACGTATATGGCAAAACAAAGTAAAATGCCTTTTATAAAATACGTAAAGTGTCGAATAGAATAGACTTATTTTTAATGATTCGCATTACGTGTGTGGACTCCTATTCTCTTTTCCAACAACTATTCTTTGTTTCAAAATAAGAAAAAACATGAATTCCATAATACAGAACACTTTCAGAAAGAACTCTTAATTAAATTCGATTCAGTTAGTTGTACAACATTACAACAGTAGGAAAAATGCGCGTACGTGCAAAATACAACAATCTGAAACCAATATAAGCTCAAATATACCGCCACCCTTTTGGTCTACTATTACTCTCATTTATATCCTAGATATTCTAAGACTAGCTTCCAGTACACAGTATAGGAGAGTCAGATTTTTCGGGGAAAACTACAATCTGAAAACTAATGTAAATTTACTATACAAACAGGCTAAAGTTTTTTGATTGCGGTAAAGTGAACATTAAGTATTCATTATCTACGGTTTCTCACTGACATTCACAAACTTTGCTTAATGGCATTTCTGAGAAAATTATTGACCGTATTCTAGGAAAGCTCTCTTCTGGCCTATAGTGATAAACGATTACTTTGAATACAGGTTTGTTGTTTGAGATAGTTGCTATTCGTTTCTACATGTTTTCTGAAAGCAGTACTCTAACACACTTGCCTAAAACTTCACAATTAAGTTATGTAATTAGCCAACATTACCCATTTTTCTTGCAATAAAAATGTTTGAATATTTTGAAAAGTTTTGCCACGTATAACAACAAACTGCGCCATGTAAAGCGAATCAAGTCGCGGATTGTTAAATGTTCTACCTGCACACTTGCCAAATAAAATGCTCACATCATTACAAATAGAAAAACTATTTATTTAATAAATCTTTAACGCAGCGAATAAGATGGATCCATTTCGTTAAAAACGCCCCGACCCAAAATCAAAATAAGTAACAATTAACTGATGATTAAGGTACGTTTGTAAATGACAAGTTTTACATGCTGAATTTGTGTTTTTTGTTCTTAATATTCTCCCTGTTAAGTAGGAACTTATGTTTACGTACATTCATAGTACGGAATGTGTCCAAACCAAATGTCTCTTTTAAAATGACTGTTGTAACCTGTGTATGCCTTAAATAATTTTTCTGCCTTAGGCAAATATTTGGTTTTAGAATTTTCATTTTAATTATTCCTAATATCTCGTCTTATTCTGCTCAAACATTTCTATATTGCCTTAATTGTCATGTGTTTTCTTATGTTACTTTATTGCAAACTTTCTGACACTCAATATTGTTTACCGTCTAAAGAAGGGTCCCCCAAACGTCCCCAAAGAAAAATAAAATTCGCACATTTGGAAACGGTGGCATAAAAATTCTTTTTTTAATTCGTTCTCAAAGAATTTGCTTGGTATGCTTTTTTTGTTTTCGTTTACGTGATGAAGTAGTAAGTACCTTACGCCCGTAAAATTAGTGGGGAAAATAAAATTTGAGATGAAACAAAACTTAATGTATAACACGTACAAATGGTTGAAAACGTTTTCCAACGTTGATACTGCTTCCAACGTCATTCAGTCTGGAACCTGTACAGGTGCTCAATAAAAATTTGGTCTTTCCTGGAAAGAGCACCGTGGCTCAAAACGTTTGGGAACGGCTGGTCTGGAACTAACACTATTAAAACAAAATCAAATAAACCAAGTGATAGAAAACTTATGTGTTTTGTTTCATGAAAACGTTGGTATTGTGGTTAAATAATTTCCATAGTTGAGGTTTGGCTCCCTGATACCTTGAACAAAAAAATTATGTGGTTGGTTTTTCATTAACAAATAGATTGTGTGTGTGTGTGTGTGTGTGTGTGTGTGTGTGTGTGTGTGTGTGTGTGTGTGTGTGTGTGTGTGTGTGTGTGTGTGTGTGTGTGTGTGTGTGTGTGTGTGTGTGTGTGTGTGTGTGTGTGTGTGTGTAGGCGCGCGCGGCGATCCAGTCGTTTATATACAGTTTATATAGAGGCAAACTGTAGGATATGTACAACTACAAACATGTGTACGACCTTGTTCACAAAGTAGTACATAAAAACCTAATTCACAAACATCACAACGAAGACATCAAGAAGCCTGAGTGAGAGAGAACAAAAGTTATATTTAACAACCTAATAAAAAATAAAAATTGATTTTAACTTTATACTACATTATATTAATATTCATAGTTAGTTGCAATCATCTTGTTTGTAATTGTCTTTTACACTGTAAATCTGAACTGCAGATAAACTCTCTGTGTTTACAGTAGTCAGAGCTTATAAAAGCAAGATCTGAATAAAAAAAGTAAATACTAAAATTATAACTTTAATTTTCTGACAAAAACTTTGCCGTTACGATTTCGCAACGAAACAATGGAGCGCACTTTAATTTAATTTCTGTGATGTTGGTGTTAATTTAGTTAATTTACACGCAACACTGTTGGCGAGCTATTAGTTAATTTAATTAAATCTGATACCAAATAGGTTTGGTTTTGTTTTCAGACGGTTGCCCTGAGTGGCAATGTTGTGGTTTGTCTCGAAAGCCTGGCCGGATCCCGAAACACATTTACAATTAATCTTGAATCGCTGTCATAAATTATTTAGCAGGTAATTTAAGAGAAGCGGACTAAAATGGCCCAATTGACAGTCGCCGTGCTGTAAGATTAATTTACGTTCACTGCGCTCACATTTAATAACGGAAATGATGGAAGCGAATAGCATTTCGTCATGTGTTTGTGTTCGTACTTGTTCTGCGATGCATTCGTACCCAGAGCAAATGTATTTACAAATTTCGAACAATTTTAAGCGAAACATTCAATCCAATTTAATAGTATTGGATTTTACCAGTTAATTCCCCTTTAGAAAATTTATTTAAAGAGTATTTAAAGAGGATTTAAATCCACTTAATGGGGATTTAGGGGAATTTTTAATGTTTTTAAATTAAACAGTATTCATTATGTCTGTAATACCAATTAATAAAATAAAGAATGAAAGTGTAAAATAAACCAACTCCTTTTAAAATAAACCAACTCCTGTTCGGTAGCAGGTGACAAGACCAATACTATCATTCTTGTTCCTAATGAGTGTTGAAGTTATAACGTTAATAACTGGTAAACTATTTTCACTGGTAAAGACTTTCAGTATCAAAACGTTTTTCGATTGACAATCACGTATTGTCGATACTATTATTAACTCGCCTAGTCTACGGATGGCATCACAGAATTTTACCACCGAGGATGCCACTTCACAAAAAACATTTCACTGATCAGATATTTTGAACCTTAAGTTTCGGAATATTTTCCTGGTCATTGAAACAAATGTAGTTTCAAAACCTTCCCATGGCAGACGCCTTCATCTTTCAATCTCTACAACGCTGTAGTCATTTTTTTATTGTTACCATATTGGGGTATAACACGTTTTGGTTACTGTCTTAGATCTGATAATATTTTATGATTAACAATGGTGCCCAAACACACATTTCATTTGTCTTATTCTTATCGCACAATAAGAATAGTGCAGTCATTCTAAATATTTTTGTTAATTCTGTTAGCATGACTTGACGACCCCGTTAATTGTAAGTATACAAATGTAAGCCATCAGTATATGATATTGTTAAGCATTTCTCCATTAATATCAACTCCTCTATTTAATCGAAAATTATCATCATCATCTTCAACAGGATTAAACCAAAAGTTGAATACGACTAGCCTGGGATTTCGCGAAAGTTCAATTTCCAGAATCATAGGAAAGTGTGGGGAGGGCCACCACCTTGTAGAACGCAGGCGCGTTTCTAGAGTTCTCACGACGGTACGGCGCATACGGTTGAACGTTTCTAGCTTATTCACTACGTCATCGTTCATAATGTAAAGTCACATTATAGTAAAGATATTCAGAGTTACTGACCTGCTCCAGAACATTACTATCTACAATTTTTGTTCGTATGAGATCAGCTCCATGAAAATCTGTCGCCTTGGTCTTCAGTGTTATCTGTAATCTGAAACCCTTATTGATTCGATTCAATGAGTGTACAGCCGTCTGCAAGCTGTTTTCCGAGTTCGACAGGATAGCCTGGTCATCAGCTAACAACAACGTGTCAATTGCATAGTTACTAATCATAAAGTGGCCCGGAAGGCCTATCTATCAGTTGTATGACATCGCCTGAATTAAAAATAAAAAAAGTGATAATGGGCACCCTTGTCGTACTTCACAATTGATCAGGCCCACACTAGGAGTTGTGCTCGGTCTTCCTCTACTAATTAAGATTTTGTTTTCCGCATAAAGACTTTGTGTAGCTCTAATGAGATGTTGCGGGATCTCTTTCTTTGCCGTTATTCCCCATAGCCTGCCCTCCCTATCCAAAGTCGATATAAGCTATGTTTTTGGCCTACTGATAATCTCTGACAATATCTCTGATCTGAGCTATTGTGAAGATGCAGTCTTAACGTGATCTACCCTTTCTGAAACCACGATGGGCCTCAGAGAGAATAGTCTCCGCCATTACACTCAATTGTTTAGCTAGTATAGATACATACAACCTGTAAGACTTATTGAACTATATGAATTATTAAACTATATGTTTAGAAACGTATAGTTTAGAAACTAATGTGGTACACTAAGTAGATCAGATTACGTAATTAAAAACTGATGACAAAAAGATTTAGGAGAATCATATTTCACTTTTTTACTAATCACATTCATGTATATTATAACGTTGCAAAAATCAGACTCTATAGGGTATCCACAAATATTAGATAAATGATAAAAGGTAAAATAATTTAATGACTAATAATGAAAAAAAATATATAAAATGGAATTAAGAAAGAAAAAAGGAGACTTGTAAACAAGAATAATAAATAAGTGAATAGACTAGACTGACAAACAAATGACTATGATCCAACCCCAGAGATTGGCCAGATAAAGACAATAAAATGAGAAAAGACAAATTAATGATAAAAGGCACAAATGAGTAAAGCAAATCTAATAACTAACAATGAATAAAACAATACTAAAGAAAGTACAATAATAATAATAAATAAGTAAGACAATTATTAGTAGATAAGGTATGTTATTAGGAACCTTATCATGATAAGAAAGTAAGACATAAAATGTTAAAAGAATAATTATAAATGTGTGTTTAAAATATCATAGAAACCAAGAGTGAGAGATAGGTAGGGAGTGATAACCATAAATAGTGAAGTGATGAGCAGATATTAAGAGAAACAATTCATAATTTTAAGGACAAGGAATGGTGAACAATGGTAACGATAAACCAAACCCTTAAAATGAAAGGGATAAAACCCCTATATTAAACCCAGAAATACAATACAGTATTTAATATAACTTAATGTATTGTAATCTATAAAAATAACTAAGAACAATATTTAATAGTAAAAGTGATGTGATAAGTGAAGAATAATAATAACTAATCAAACAGGCAAGACTGTGTACATTAATGAGTTCAGTCAGTGCAAATATAAGT
The DNA here is from genome assembly GCA_034769895.1 of Magicicada septendecula. Lineage (NCBI taxonomy): Eukaryota > Metazoa > Arthropoda > Insecta > Hemiptera > Cicadidae > Magicicada > Magicicada septendecula. The sequence continues at coordinate 650,922,776 of CM068368.1, read as the reverse complement.
GTACACAACCAAAAAGATTAAAAAACAATGTTGGGATAAGAATAATAATAATTCCCAATTATGCTTTTCAATGAGTAGGGGGATTACCAATTTTGGTATTAGTTACAAAAGATCCCTATGTCTTTGTAACAGTTAATGTTGATGCACAGAGATATCAATAACAATAAGATACATTACTTATTCAGTCAGGAAGAATTAAGTTAAATTGTGTTGAAGAAACTGAACTGAGGAAAATGAGATTAATGTATGTTAAACAGTTTTGTTAGTTTAAAGAAAATTAGTTTATTTGTTTAGTGTTCATTGGAGTATCAACCAAGAAGGCATGACATTAAGTTAATATGTTTGTTTTTTTTATTTATGTAATGATATTATAAAGAGATGAGGAGTATGTTAGTTTCAAGTAATAACATACAATAGAACAATTGTAATTAATAAGAAGGAATATGGCTGAACAATAGACAGACCACAAAATTGTTTCTATATTATGTTTTGTTAGTAGATTTAAGTATTAAAAAGGTGTGTGAGAAATGGGAGTAGGAATAAGCTAGCAATGATATAAACTTAACAAGCAAAAGAGTAATCATTATTATATAAATAGAAAAGAAAAAAATATCAGATAAGAAATAATTTTGTAAAAGTATAATAACACTAATAGATGGTAAAACAATTTCAAAGTAATTCAAAAGCCAATAAGTACGAAATGAAAATAAGCAGAACATATGTATTTAATAAATAATGTTTAAATAGAGCAAAATAAGAAATTCTAGGATGTTACAGTTTAGGCCTATAAATTACCTAACTGTCTAACTTCAGAAAACCAATTGTAAACAATTGACTATTGTATTTGAATAATAAGACCAAGTAAATTATTTGATTACCATTAACTATCAATCAGAATTGTAATAAACAGTATAAATAAGTGAAATATGTAATAACATAGCATTAGCAATTTTGTCCAAAAACATTAATACATGACCTAGACCAGCCTTGTGAGATGTCAAATTGATCTTTGAAAGAAAATAGGGACATCTATGTTAATATTTCATACATTGGTAATATCACCAAGGAACAATAACCATTATAAAATATTTATTTATTTTGAACAGAAACCCAGGATTTATAACAATTGGATCAAATGTGTTTAACCAATAAGAGTGGAAGCGGTTGCCATAACAACAAAACTTTATTATATTTTTGACCGTTATAAAACGAGAGTTGTTCCATTATTAACTATCCAGCGGTACAGACGCTATATTGACTTCGGCTCTGTTAAAGGCTAATAAAGGAGAAAATAAGATCCAAATGAACACAAAGTAAAATGAACACAAGAAGTCAGCAATAGTTCCAGCAACTCAAGGAGGAACAATAAACAAAATTTTAAAATTAAAAAATAAATAAAAATTGAATAAAAAGAAACAGATGCCAGAAGGAGAAGGGAAACGACACCATTGAAAATTAACGAAAGTACTATCACAACCTTGAAGAAATCCTGATGACCCATAACAAAAACAACATGGTTTTGTTAAGTATAAATTAAATTATCAATAATTACGAACTAAAACTGATTAACTTTTTTCACAATATATAACTCTCACTCTGAACTTTGAACACCAAATTCTTTCAAGGATTAATGGATCATATTTATTCACACTGTATGTAACTGTAAGATAACCTATGTCCGAAGCCTATAAAATTGACACACACTTTTAAACACCAAGAGTTGAATTTCATGTAAACCTTTTTAGTATATAAGTACCACAAATGTAAGGTGGTGTACTTTATTTAACATCTTGTTTTAAATCTTTTCGTAACCCAAAGAACTCATTGGCAGAATAACTTGTGTAAATAAGAAACACTAGCGGCCATTGTGGCTTCACACGACTGCTGCCACCGTTGCTTTCCGCTGAGAAAAAATTAATTTGTTGCCGAGACGAAACTTTATTATAATACTTTCTATTGTACTGGAGTTATCAAAAATTAGCGAATTTTAGACACAAATAAACAAGTACGAATCATTACTAACTGTCCTTTGTTTTTATTGGAATTTTATTATATAGTTTGTGTTCTTTAGCGGAGAATAGAATTCTTTGCCAAAAATGTATGTTGGCAACACGTCGAACGACAAGCGAAATTCAAGTTCCCGCCAGTCTGCGAGGGTAATTCGAATTCATCATCACCGCACAGGAGACAAACTAATTTGAATCTTTTAATTGTTTTCTCAAAAACAATTTGGTGCCGATCGGGAATTAAATACATCAAATAAGGACAGGTAAGGATATCGGTACTGGTTATTCGTGCGTTCGCGACGGACGTAGTCTGCGTGAGATACGTATAAAATTGACAACGACTTGGTAATACGTTGAGAGTACGACATCGTTTAATTGAAAATAAAGACGATAGACAAAAACGGGAAATAAGGTACTATCACAATATTCTTAGTTATTTATATATATTTTACTTCTGTTAAAATGCACACAGTACATAATAGGGAGGTAATAAATTTTAAAAGAGAAAGTATGCAGATTTTGTATTGAATGTAACATATGTTTTAAAATGTAAACAAAAAACATTGGGACTATCGACTCACCCAGTCGACATAGACGTCGATTCCCATATGATATAAAACAATATTCAGTTATATGTTCTGAAAAGAATATATGAAATTGGAATGAATGTTATGATAAGAATAAAGAGTATTAAAATTATAATTTAATAAATAACAACTAAAATTAAGAATATTAGAGGTAAAATAAAGATGTTTAATAAGAAATAGAAAAATGATATATGTTTTAATAGGTATATGATAAACAGATGTAAAGAAATTAGGGAATTATCAAAGTGGCAGTTTTGTAAATTGTTAAAAAATGGTATTGTATAGTGATGAAGGAAATTTTTATTAGTCTTCAAATATATTTAATAAGAGTTACATCAGGAGTCTAATTTTATTTTCAATAAGAATAACGTGAAGAGTCTAAAATTATATCTATTAAAAGTAGCTTGAAGAGCGTAAATTCATAAAATAACATTTGTACATCATCCAGTTTAATGTAATAGGTAAAAGAAAATAAAGTAAAGGAGTTTAATTTGTGATCCCAGAGTTTAATTATAATATTTAATAAATAAATACTATTACCAGAAATATAACAATATCCTTAATAGAACGACGATAGAAGAGGGAAATCCTGGACTGAAGAAGAGTTTAAGTGGCCATAAAGCATAATTAAGTGTTCCGAGGAGACATCTGTGTTGCAGTCGTCCTGGAGAGCGGCATTCAGCGGTGAGATCAATAAGAAATTTGTGTGAAGGAACAGATCGCCAAGCCTAATATTGCTTTTGAAAAAAGGTAAACAACAACCAGAAGTGAACCCGTGGCAGCTGGAAGAATTCAGCGTCGGTCAAGTTACATTAGTCTGGTATTCATTTTTTACAAGGTTAATTCTCAAAATACTACATATTAACTGAATTTGGTTTGGTTTAAAGAAAAGAAAATATTAGATACAATCGTAAATACGATCAAACAGCTTAATAATCATTAACCCTGAGAGAAAGAGTTTCTTTACATGTACTGGTAAACAAAAAACATAATAACAGTAGGTACATTTCTTAATTATATTGTACTATTACATAATTACCATACTCATAAAAAATAACAGTACACTAAATGGCTGATCCAAAGTGGAGCAGATCTTAATTACAATACCTGTAATTAATTACACTACATAAATGACGCAACCAACGTGGTACATATAATAATTATTATTATATCAGAAAGTAATTACAGTACATAAAATGGCGCCCATACGTGAAAGCAAAGATTTTCTTTAAACCAGCACCAAATATACAATTTTGTTATATTTAATTAGCATAAAAAATTTTTTCCTTGTAATTAAATTAAGTTAAAGATTGTAAAATGGCTAACAAACCAGAGCAACGATATGAATTAAGGAGTAATAGTGCTGAAGAGGAAGAAACTGAAATGGAAATAATAGTAAGGGATGCCCAAGGGGACCAACCAAAGAAACCAACCCAGTCAATGGACGATAATTTACAGGAGATGATGAGAATTATAATGGAAGGGAATAACAAAACCAACGAAATTTTAAACAAATGAAGGAGGAGGTTAGACAAAGTAATGAGAAATTAGAAAAGAACAATCAGGAAATAAATGAGAAGTTGGACAAAAACAATGAGAAAATGGAAAAAAATATTGAAGAACTCAAGAAACAAATGAGGGAAGATAAGGAGGAATTAAAAGGACAATTGAAGGAAGAGAGTAAGAAAAATAGAGAGGAATTGAAACGACAGTTAGAAGAGTATAAAAAAGAAATAAGGAGTGATGAAAACCAGTCAATAGAAAGAACGATAGAAGATGACAAGCAAAATGTGGAAACATTGAATAAGATAACGGAGATAGAAATAATACCAAACGATCAAATCAGAGATCCAATAAATCAGAAAAAAGAGAGTAGTAAGGAAATAGAAAATAAAGAAGATAAAAGTATATTATTAGATAAGAATAAACATAGCAGAAACAAAGAGAATTATAAGTATGTGATAAAGAAGACGAAGAAAATAGGTAAAAGACGTCCCAAGGAACAGAAAAATACACCGGAAGAATTAGATATGATTAGGAGTGGGCTAGTTAATGTACGTAATCTCCCAATCGCTAATTACACAGAAAGAACAGATTTAAAAAATTATAGGAAAGACTTAAGGAAATTTATTTTGAAAATGAATACATCAGAAAAAGAAAGGGATAATAAAATATCAGCTATATCATCAATAGTTGAAATACCAGTGACATATTTGGTTAAAGAACTAGAGAATAAAGTGTTAAAAGTAGGCGAAGATACCATTGAAAATTTGGTGTTCAAAGAAGTGCAGTACCGAGTGATCGAAACATATGTCATTAGGACAGAATTGATTGGAAATTCAACAGGAGATCTTAAAATGAGTGAAGACTTCGCAGCAGAAAAATCAGAATACAAGGTTGTAGGGATAAAGTGGACAAGGATAGAATTCATACTGAAAACAATAATAGTCCGGGCGAAAAGGATAACTTATGTATTTGACAATGGATGAACTAAAGATGAAAATATGGAAAAAGGGACTGATTTTTTGGGCATGGACCACAGCAAACTAATAGAACAAAGATAAGGTTAATTAATAAGATAAACAACGTAATATTGAAGTTATTACAAATAAAAATTTTTATTTTATGAGTTAAAAGAAAGGAAAAGAACCCACCAAATTCAAAAAACGTAAGAACATCTTACAGGATACTTCAGGGAAATTATTTTGAATCGATTAAGAAGAGAAAGACGGTTAATAACAATAATAAGGTGATAATAATGAGTAAAGAGAATAAGTAATTAAAACAAACAAATAAATAAATGAACCATCAGTTACTGAATGTAGCAATGGAAGATAAACTTGGCAAGATAATAGGAGTGCAATACAAATGACCCATAAGAGGGAAGGTGAGTTTAAATAAGAAATTATACCCAATACCCTATACAGTAAGAGGGCATATAAAATAAGAAATCGACAAAGGATTAGTAAGAAGATAATTGAAATAAGTCAGTCAAAACACACGAGCCCGTTAGTAGTAATTCCTATGTAAGGATAAGTCCTTAATATTGTGTTTGGATGAGCGTCAAATTAATCAGATGATAATTCCTGATAAGGCGTCACCAAAGAATATAAAAATAGTTTTAAAACGTTTTAATAACGTCATTTTTTTAATAATTGTAATGCTGTACCTGGATATTGGCAAATAGAATTGCATCCAGAAAGAATAGAATATGTGAATGGTATAAGTTATCATTTCAAGAGAACACCTTTTGGGCTGGTCCATAATGTGGCCATATTTACAGAATGATTTGACTGAGTAGGGGGCAAGGAGATTTTAGAAGTTATTACGGGTTATGTCGATGATTTAGTAATTGCATTAAACAGTTGGGAAGAATATTGTAATAGAATTAAGAGGGTACTTACTAGATTGGGGAAAAATATAATGACACTCAAGTTGAATAATGTCATAGCCAGTAGGATTAAATTATGTGGATTTGTAGTAATTAAATACCGAGATGGGAAGGTTACAGATACATAAAATTTTAATCAGATTCGACCGTATAAATAAAGTAATAATTAAAAGAAAAATAATTCTTAAATAAAGAACAAATGAAATGTATGACCCGGATTGGGAAGGTGAGGTTCAAAAGAAAGATAATGTTTTACTCTTGTTTTTGAGTTTTTTAGCCATGAAATTAGGCACAATTGTTATTTGTTATTTATTATTCTGATGTAAAACCAGTTGGTTTAATTAATGGTGTTTTAAGATATCGTAATTCATGATAATGATGAACCATATTTGTAACATTAATAAAAGAAAAAACCAATTGGTTAAAAGAATTTTGTGAGGTACAAACCACTAGTCAATCAGATGAAAATATTAAGATTAGACTATGTTGGTTATTTCAAAATTGGTTATTTCAAAATCTGCCCTCACAGAAACAGCGCCGCTGAATACCCATCACGACTTCTTCAGTCTCTTACCCCAAGCCAGCTACCATCTTAAGAACCACTCAGTACCTAAACATGCATCCACGGATTTAGAACTAAAGCAATCAGCTTTGCAAACCATCCACAAAGATTATCCCGAGCAAGAATTGATCCATATCTACACTGACGGCTCATCAATTCCGGGCAATGGAAAAACAGGAGCTGGGTACTATAGCCGCCTTTTCCAAGGACACTTAGCCGTGGGCATCCCCCTTAGTAACTACGATGGAGAAATCGAAGCAGTTCACGCTGCCGTTGATGAACTGGAAAAAATCACTCCCCCTTCAAAAGCCGTGCTCCTAGTCGACTCGCAGGCCGCAATACGCAGTCTATCACGGAACTCTCAAACCGACTGCCAAAGAACTAGCGACTGTAGAAGGAAACTGGAGACCCTGGCGAGTCGAGGGTGGATCCTAATACTCCAATGGATACCCAGTCATGTCAACATCTGGGGCAACGAGGAGGCCGATAAACTGGCCAAGCAAGGCACAACCCTACCCCAGCCTACCCGCCCGCAGTCCCTACAATCTTCCAAAGCTCAAATAAACTCCGCCGTCAGCATATGGAATAAGCGAAGACTGTCTGAGGCGGCCGCCGGTAAAAAATGGGAAAGCCTCGTCACCGAGGGTCCAATCAACCCCAACCTTCCTCGTGCAGTGTGTGTTGCCAACTTCCGACTAAAAACCGGACACGACTATCTCGCTTCACATCTGCACCGCCTCCACGCGCTGCCAACCCCTGAGTGCCAGCTGTGCGGCCACGCGACGATGGACGCCGACCATCTGAGAGACTGCCCGGCCTTAGACCACACCCCGTCCAACGAGGACACCGAGATCGCCGAAGCCCGATGCTACTGGTCAGCGCGTCGCCTAATGGCTCAACAGCCAAGGGTGGGCGTTGGCTAGTAAGTAAGTAAGTTATTTCAAAATTTCATCTAAAAGTGTATCTGAAATTATGAAATAAGGGAAGGTATTATGTACTGCTGTTAAAATGCACACAGTACATAATAGGGAGGTAATAAATTTTAAAAGAGAAAGTATGCAGATTTTGTATTGAATGTAACATATGTTTTAAAATGTAAACAAAAAACATTGGGACTATCGACTCACCCAGTCAACATAGACGTCGATTCCCATATGATATAAAACAATATTCAGTTATATGTTCTGAAAAGAATATATGAAATTGGAATGAATGTTATGATAAGAATAAAGAGTATTAAAATTATAATTTAATAAATAACAACTAAAATTAAGAATATTAGAGGTAAAATAAAGACGTTTAATAAGAAATAGAAAAATTATATATGTTTTAATAGGTATATGATAAACAGATGTAAAGAAATTAGGGAATTATCAAAGTGGCAATTTTGTAAATTGTTAAAAAATGGTATTGTATAGTCATGAAGGAAATTTTTATTAGTCTTCAAATATATTTAATAAGAGTTACATCAGGAGTCTAATTTTATTTTCAATAAGAGTAACGTGAACAGTCTAAAATTATATCTATTAAAAGTAGCTTGAAGAGCGTAAATTCATAAAATAACATTTGTACATCATCCAGTTTAATGTAATAGGTAAAAGAAAATAAAGTAAAGGAGTTTAATTTGTGATCCCAGAGTTTAATTATAATATTTAATAAATAAATACTATTACCAGAAATATAACAATATCCTTAATAGAACGACGATAGAAGAGGGAAATCCTGGACTGAAGAAGAGTTTAAGTGCCCATAAAGCATAATTAAGTGTTCCGAGGAGACATCTGTGTTGCAGTCGTCCTGGAGAGCGGCATTCAGCGGTGAGATCAATAAGAAATTTGTGTGAAGGAACAGATCGCCAAGCCTAATATTGCTTTTGAAAAAAGGTAAATAACAACCAGAAGTGAACCCGTGGCAGCTGGAAGAATTCAGCGTCGGTCAAGTTACATTAGTCTGGTATTCATTTTTTACATGGTTAATTCTCAAAATACTACATATTAACTGAATTTGGTTTGGTTTAAAGAAAAGAAAATATTAGATACAATCGTAAATACGATCAAACAGCTTAATAATCATTAACCCTGAGAGAAAGAGTTTCTTTACATGTACTGGTAAACAAAAAAAACATAATAACAGTAGGTACATTTCTTAATTATATTGTACTATTACATAATTACCATACTCATAAAAAATAACAGTACATTAAATGGCTGATCCAAAGTGGAGCAGATCTTAATTACAATACCTGTAATTAATTACAGTACATAAATGACGCAACCAACGTGGTGCATATAATAATTATTATTATATCAGAAAGTAATTACAGTACAATATATTGCAACGAATCACAGGATCATGATAGGCGGGGCAAGTTCATATATTACACAGACAATGGACATTCATATTATATTGGTAGATGGTTAAGTTTGGTTGTTATCAATTGTATTTAGTAAGGTTAAGGGTTTAGTTTAGAAAAACTGTGCATTATTATTTATGGTTATTCATGTACTGTGTTAGTGGAAATGTGCGCCCGTGCGCGAGTGGGTAACGTTTCCCGGGCGGTGCGTGATGTATTATCGTTGTTTTGACATTAGCTGAACTGAGACATGTGTATCGCTACAATCCCTATACCTGTCGGACTATTGTTTACGTTCATGTATATTATTAGTATGTAGGCAGTCATGCATGAGATACGAGTAGTCTGATTACCGCTATGCATGCTGTTACAAAGTAAATGCACTCTACTGCATGAAAAGTGCATGGTCACTTTACTAACCATGTGACTTCCATCCACCAATAGAATGCTGACTGGTGGTTGGAAATTTTCTTAAGCCTGTCGTTACACAGGCAGTTCTTCTACGCCATCTACCGCGAACGGAACGTGCACTCCTTGTACAAGAATTCTACCGCTTGCAAGGTGTTGTAAAAACTATTCGTAGTTAGTGAAACGGGAAGACTCAGAACTGTGTGTGTAGTACATTTGCACACATCAGTGTTTTAACGCATTGTGCGTAAAATTACAAGCAGTTCTTCACTGCTGCTACCGTGAACGGTACATACAATTCCTTGTACAAGATTATACCGCTTGCAAGGATCTGTTAAGACTTTTCGGGGATAGTAACGCGTGTGACGCATAACAGTTGATATTATCTCTTTACACACGATATTAATATTGTAGTATTCCGTGTGTAAGAAGTGAGTGTAACTGTATCACTGTGCGAGATTTTTCCGCAGTGACAGTATCATTAATTGTTACGCAATAGTTCCATCAAGACGTTTCCGTGCTAGTGCAAGATTTCCTCATAGGGTGGTCTGCTGATCGCAGTAGACCTTCGTATTCGCGAGAACACTTGAAGAAGCCGGAGAGGTATAAGCTCAATATACCGTTATTAGATTAACTCACTGTCACCTGAGGTATTACTTGGTCTTAAACTCTATACAAGTTTTGCGAGTAATAAAATCCGTAGTACCGTTGTGTGTGTGAAGTGTCGGATTCATCGTGGGAATTATAGGACATCAGCCCAGCTGTTATAGGACATCAGCCCAGCTGTTATAGGACATCAGCCCAGCTGTTATAGGACACCAGCCCAGCTGTTATAGGACCAGCCCAGCTGTTACAGGACGCCAGCCCAGCTGTAAACGTTTCTGGTGAAACGTCTGTCATTTGTAAGCCACACCTGACGAACCATCTATACCGCAATGACCGGCCCTTCTCTTCAACAACATCATCGTGGGAGTCTTCTTATGTAACGTATCACGTCTTGCGTATGAACATTATTTAACATTTTAAAAGAAAGACTCTATATCAAACATTACATTCTGTACATTTCAAGTATACCATATAAACTATAACTTGTGTTTGTACAATAAATAATCTTAAACCCTCCAATATAGACTTGTAATTTGAAATACACATACTATCATATCCTATGCGCCAATAAATTAGTAATTTGTGTTGTCGCATAGAGATATTTTGGCGCTTAGCAACGTAGGGCTCGTTAAATAGCGATAAATTTACGCTATTACATATTTGTCTATGAATATAAAATTTGTTGGTAAAATCCGACGTATAAATATAATTAACATAAAAATTGTATGTGTATTGTTCATATGAAAAGCTGAGGATATAATTTTTCAAGTGTGCATATTCTCTTGTATATCATATATGAACAGATTTTATCAGTATATTGGAGGTAGATTATTAGTTGTTGTATGTTAGATAAGGTATTTACATGTTGATATTTTGAACTGCTTTTTCTGTGTGCATATAAACTGGTTACCATATGTTCTAATCTTGTTGTGATAATAATAACTTGCTTTGCGTATAAGTCAATAAATTTAAATTTACTAAATTTTAAATTAATTTTAATCATTATGGCGGATACTGCAGAAATCAAGAATGCTTTAGCGACCTTATTAGAAGAAATGAAAGCAATTAAAGAAGAGCAGAAAGCCAGTAAAGAAGAAATTAAATCTGGTAAAATAGAAGCCGGGAAACAAAACAAATCACTCCATGATGAGAACAAGAAATTATACGCGGCCGTGCAGGAGCAATCTAAACAAAGCAAATAAATGATAGAAGCGGCAGAAAAGCGTATTAGCGAGACCGTGGAAACTATGAAAGCTAATATAGAGGCGAATTTGGAAGTAAATAAGTCACGACTTAGTGAATGTGAAGCAAAACTCTCTGGTATGGAAGAGCAAGTAATACAACACAGATCCACGGTGAGTGAATTAATGGCCGAGGAAGACGTGCGGATTCAAGAGCTGCAACAGCAAGTGTCACGATTGCAAAGTACCTCGTCACCACTAAACTGTACTGCGTATGTATATAAGACTTTGGATGATGTTAATTCACAGAAAAAATTTTATGGACGGGAGAATGAAAACCCCATGGATTTCATTCAAATTTGCCAGCGGGATCTGGAGCAAATTGGTGATACCTTAAGTGAAGCTGATAGAATTAATTTCATAGTGCGGCGACTTAAGGGTACCGCTGCGGAGTGGTTTAGTATCGTCCAGGATAAAATCAACACGTTGGAAGACCTGGTAAGACATTTCAGAGCTAGATACTGGAATGAGGAGGTCCAGCGGAAGATACGTACGCAGCTGGAGTTTGGAAAATATTCCAATACCAGAGGTCCTAAAGATGCATATGTGATGCAGTTGATATCCAGAGCTAGATATCTTGAGCTTAGCTTAACCGAACCTGACACGGTAAGTAAACTTGCGCACCACTTTGGACGCGGGATACAGGTGGCCGTCCTTACGCAAGGAGTTAAGTCGTGGGACGAGCTACTCACATTACTTGCAAAATGGGAAGGTATCGACAACCCGAATATCAATGGTAACCGTAATGAAACACCGCATAAAAGTTTTCAATATCAAAATCAAACCAAGCAAACACAGTCGCAACAACAACAACGACCTAAGATGTCTAATAGAAATACCAATCAAAAATTTAATGCCAATAAAGTAGCAGTAGTAGCGGAAGAAGATTCCGATATAGAACAGTCAAAAAACGTGTAAGGCTGCACGGCGTGAGTCCGTGCAACAAAATAAGTAGTACACGTAAAGGTAGGAATGAAGTTTCAAAAGCCCGGTGTAACTATAAAAAGCAGTTCAATAAATCAAATGTGAAAGATGTTAATTATAAGAAAAAATTTGTAGTGTCCGGCCTATATCCTGCCGTAATTAGAGATAGTTTAATTTGCAATAACCATAGTAAGGAAAATGAGAAAGGTATTAGTGTTGAAAATGACACTGACCTCATTGTCAACGCGAAAATTAACGGATGTGTCGGCGAAGTTTTATTTGACAGCGGCGCAGAAATCTCGTTAATGGATGAGCGATTCCTAGAGAAGCACAGGAAACATTTTAAAAAAATCCCGATTCTGCCAGCAGCCCACAAAATCATAAAATCAGCGACGGGTGAATCTCAGAGGGTTGACCGTCAAGCTATGATAACAGTATCCATTCAGGGAATGGAAATAGAAGTCTCTGTGCTTATTGTCAAGAAACTTGTGTATAATGTTATTTTGGGAGTGGACACATTAAATAAACTGCACGCGAACATTGATTTTCCAAATAAAATACTAAAATGTACTATAAATAATAGTAAACACGATATCAGGTTAGGACGCAGGAGGGGTAAGACGGGGTCTGATTGTGAACCTATTACTATAACTCGCCCAGTGGTTCAACTTGCCGATAAGATAACACATAATATGCGGACTCACCGCAGGCAGATAACGAGCAATGAGCAAGATAAGCTGCAAAGTATGCTTGATAAATTCGAATCTGTGTTTTCAAAAAATCCTACCGTCACGAATGTTTATGAACACAGTATTCAGGTCACTGATGAAAATAAATTTGTACGGAAGACGTACCCCACTCCCCTTCACTATCAACAACAGGTTGATGCCGAAGTTAAGAGTATGCTTCAGAATGGTGTTATTGAACGAACTGATAGCAATTTTTTAAATCCTATGGTTGTTGTTAAAAAGAAAAATAACGACATTCGATTATGTCTCGACATGAGAAATCTAAATTCTATTACAAAAAAATGCTACGACTGTGCTCCGAATGCGGAGAACCTATTCATAAAATGTCAAGGTGTTAAATACATGTCTCGCCTTGATCTTAAAAGTGGATTCTGGCAGATTCCCCTTGCCAAAGAGTCGAGAAGATACACAGCATTTCTATATCGAAATAAATGCTATCAGTTTAGAGTAGTTCCATTTGGTTTGGTTACCAGTTTAGCGGCCATGGTCAGGTGTTTGGAGTTAGCTCTGGGACCCGAGGTGGAGGACTTCGTCAGCATATTTGTTGATGATATTTTGGTCATATCCAAATCATTTGAAGAACATCTTGAACATCTCAAGATTGTATTTCAGAAATTGCAAGCCGCTAACCTGACTCTCAATCTTGAAAAGTGTGAATTCGGGAAATCGCAAATTAAATTTTTGGGACATATTATCTCAGCGGAAGGTATAACAACTGACCCGGAAAAAATACGTGCGATCATGGAGTTCCCGAAACCCACAAAACCCAGGGATATCAGAGCGTTCCTCGGATTGACTGGTTACTTCAGACGTTTTACGCCAGAATATTCTGGGACAATTGAGCCGTTGTTAGAACTGCTTCGTAAGAGTACTAAATGGAGATGGGAGGAGCGTCATCAGCATGCTTTCGACGCGACTAAAAATTTGTATAGTAGGAACCTGCACGTGTTCCATCCTGAGAAAAGGGGCACATATGTCCTGAATTGCGATGCTTCGGATTACGCCATTGGGGGGGTACTCTACCAACGGAATGAGAAGGGTGAAAACAAAATAATTGCGCACAGCAGTAGGTCACTAAAAGGGGCCGAACGTAACTATTTCACATCGGAGAAAGAAATATTGGCTATTGTGTACTGCATTAGTAAATTTCGTTATTACCTGGTTGGACAACACTTCGAAATCCTTTCGGACAACCAGGCCTTATCGTTCATGTTGCGCTGCAAGTTGGCGAACGCTCGCATATCCCGTTGGATCATGGCCATCCAAGAGTACGACTTTACCATTAAGTACTGTAAGGCAAGCGAGAACCAAGCAGCTGACACGCTAAGCCGATACCCTCCAATGGTGGAAGAACGTCATGCGTCTAATAACCAGGAAGTTCAAATTCTAGCTGTCAAATATAAATTAGAAGACAGTCTCAAAAATAGGTTAAGAAATATTGGTATGGAACAACAGCGGGACACAAAATTGAAGCGGATATGTGACGCTATCCGGATACAAGAAAACCCTAAGTACAGAATATATAAAGACGTAGTGTATAAAATTATCAATGGCGGATGGAAGATTATGGTACCGGACGCCATGGTGGAAGACCTCACCTGGATGTGTCATGAGAGTCTGGCTCATGCGGGGCCTTATAAATGTTACCTGGCAATGCGGGAGGATTTTGTGTGGCTAAATATGACCAGGAAAATAAAGGCCATACTCCGCTCATGCCACATCTGCCAAACAGCGAAATATCCGAACCAACATACACAGGTTGAAATGGGTAACATTGTTGTGCGTAATAAAAATGACCTTGTATGCATTGATTTTTTGGGTCCACTTCCTCGGGCGGCACGTGGAATGAAGAACCTGGTGGTTGTTACGGATGCCTTTACCAAACATGTTAGCCTATATGCTATTGGTAGACCTACTACGTCGGCTGTCATAAACATTATGCTAAATAAATACATGCCGAAAAATGGTCCCGTGAGGAAGATACTCTCAGATCAAGGTAAGCAATTTACGAACACCAAGTGGCACTCCGAGCTTGAGAAACACGGGGTCCAGACGGTCTTGACTGCGATTCGGAGACCGCAAGGTAACTTGGCCGAGCGGGTCAACAAGGAGTTGGGACGGTTGTTCCGTACGTACTGTAATACTAACCAGAGTAAGTGGCCGGAATTCCTAGAATTTTTTGAGTATGCCATAAATGGAAATTATAATTCTACTACTGGGTATACTCCGAATGAACTCCAAACCGGAGAAATGCCAGGCCGGGTCTGGGGTAAACACATTGAAAGGATAGCGACGCATAATATGCCTATACCAGTTGAGATAAAGAAAATCGAAGCTAGAAGACGCATTAAAAAGTGCGCCGAGGAGCGCACGGAAAAATTTAATGCGGAACATAAACTAGTCAAGTTCAAGACTGGAGAGAGTGTGCTTTTACGAGCATTAAATGTTGGAAGAAGGGAGGACAACACAGCCGCGAAGTTTTTTAGGCTGTATAATGGTCCGTATACCCTGTCGGAGCAAGTTGGGAAAAATACCTTTATCTTAACCAACCCAAATACCAACCGTGCGATTGGTAAATTCCATGCGTCCTCATTGAGGAAGTATTATACAAAGGATCCGTAAACTCAGAAATAAATGTCAGGATATAGGGGTAAGAATGTGTAGTGATTTAAATATGTCAATTCAGGTTTAAATGTTGTATGTAAGATGGCTCTGTGAATGAACAATAATCTAGTTTTGTTAAGGAATGTTGTCTGTGTACCCTATGACCCTGCATAAGATTTCGTTATCTGTGTGTCAAGAACATGTGTGTTTGTTTTGGTTTGAAGGTTACCACGTGTCTTTTGATTTGATGCTTCTGTCAAAGTGACAGTTGGAATTGTTAGTATTAATTGAGGATGTTTATTTGATTTTAGTTCGAGGGTATTATTATTATTTCAGGATTAGGAAGTTATTTTGGTTATATTGAAAAAAAAATTTTTTTATTTTTTGTTAGTTAACTAAAGAAAAAAAAAATTTTTTTTTTATGCGGGAAGGAGTTAATCCTGCAACGAATCACAGGATCATGATAGGCGGGCCAAGTTCATATATTACACAGACAATGGACATTCATATTATATTGGTAGATGGTTAAGTTTGGTTGTTATCAATTGTATTTAGTAAGGTTAAGGGTTTAGTTTAGAAAAACTGTGCATTATTATTTATGGTTATTCATGTACTGTGTTAGTGGAAATGTGCGCGCGTGCGCGAGTGGGTAACGTTTCCCGGGCGGTGCGTGATGTATTATCGTTGTTTTGACATTAGCTGAACTGAGACATGTGTATCGCTACAATCCCTATACCTGTCGGACTATTGTTTACGTTCATGTATATTATTAGTATGTAGGCAGTCATGCATGAGATACGAGTAGTCTGATTACCGCTATGCATGCTGTTACAAAGTAAATGCACTCTACTGCATGAAAAGTGCATGGTCACTTTACTAACCATGTGACTTCCATCCACCAATAGAATGCTGACTGGTGGTTGGAAATTTTCTTAAGCCTGTCGTTACACAGGCAGTTCTTCTACGCCATCTACCGCGAACGGAACGTGCACTCCTTGTACAAGAATTCTACCGCTTGCAAGGTGTTGTAAAAACTATTCGTAGTTAGTGAAACGGGAAGACTCAGAACTGTGTGTGTAGTACATTTGCACACATCAGTGTTTTAACGCATTGTGCGTAAAATTACAAGCAGTTCTTCACTGCTGCTACCGTGAACGGTACATACAATTCCTTGTACAAGATTATACCGCTTGCAAGGATCTGTTAAGACTTTTCGGGGATAGTAACGCGTGTGACGCATAACAGTTGATATTATCTCTTTACACACGATATTAATATTGTAGTATTCCGTGTGTAAGAAGTGAGTGTAACTGTATCACTGTGCGAGATTTTTCCGCAGTGACAGTATCATTAATTGTTACGCAATAGTTCCATCAAGACGTTTCCGTGCTAGTGCAAGATTTCCTCATAGGGTGGTCTGCTGATCGCAGTAGACCTTCGTATTCGCGAGAACACTTGAAGAAGCCGGAGAGGTATAAGCTCAATATACCGTTATTAGATTAACTCACTGTCACCTGAGGTATTACTTGGTCTTAAACTCTATACAAGTTTTGCGAGTAATAAAATCCGTAGTACCGTTGTGTGTGTGAAGTGTCGGATTCATCGTGGGAATTATAGGACATCAGCCCAGCTGTTATAGGACATCAGCCCAGCTGTTATAGGACATCAGCCCAGCTGTTATAGGACATCAGCCCAGCTGTTATAGGACATCATCCCAGCTGTTATAGGACACCAGCCCAGCTGTTATAGGACCAGCCCAGCTGTTACAGGACGCCAGCCCAGCTGTAAACGTTTCTGGTGAAACGTCTGTCATTTGTAAGCCACACCTGACGAACCATCTATACCGCAATGACCGGCCCTTCTCTTCAACAACATCATCGTGGGAGTCTTCTTATGTAACGTATCACGTCTTGCGTATGAACATTATTTAACATTTTAAAAGAAAGACTCTATATCGAACATTACATTCTGTACATTTCAAGTATACCATATAAACTATAACTTGTGTTTGTACAATAAATAATCTTAAACCCTCCAATATAGACTTGTAATTTGAAATACACATACTATCATATCCTATGCGCCAATAAATTAGTAATTTGTGTTGTCGCAATATATACATATATTTTTTTTTAAATATTTTATTCGTTTGCTTCATGAAGACAGTTTGTCTTTCTACCTTATTCCTCTACGAATCACGTAGTTTTTAGTGGATTATTTCGTTTCAAATATGGTCGGTGTGTTCGTGGATATCACTGTTGTATGTTATGAGCATTATTGTTATGTTATGAAGAATTACGAAAACCCTAATTACTCTACTATTATTTTAGTGAAATAATAAACAGACAATCATATAATAAACTTTAACATTCTAAACTACTGTACTATTGATTTTTTTAATCAAATTTATAAGCACAGTGCCCAGATGACAAATAATTTATTCCTTGTTTTAAAGTGTGTACCTACATTTCTATAGATATCTGTACGCGTGTATCTTACAATTTTCACAGATAATACTGGTAACAATACGTATATCACGTTTTTCTGTAAATATTTTGAGGTCATCTAATAGATTACAAACTCTTCGAGGCGATCTAAAATGTTCAAGGTGTGTTGAGAGATATTAATTTTGTCAAATTATTTGAGTTTACATTTTAAAGAAAATTACTTATAACTTGAGCCCTCGCATAGATTTTTACAATTTTCTTAAACATTTAATTTCCACTTTCTGACCTATGGAGCTCTCAAAGCTAACAAATATTCGTAGTAAACGTTATGTTTACTATGCTTGGATAAGTTAGGTTGGTTAGGTTAGGTTATGTTAGGTTAGGAGAGGTTAGGTTAGATTTTATGTTAAAGGTCCCTTGACTTGGATTTATGTTAAATTCTCTTTAGTCTTACACATGGCTGGATTTTACAATTTCTTAAAGATTTTGATACCTTTTATGGCGCCCCAAAATTGAAATTGTCAAAAGTAACACTATATTTATATTGTAATAAACATCCCCTTTATTTTGATCCTCCACGTGGATTTTTGAGATTTTATCAAGATTTTTATGCACTTTTTGGTCTCTGAAGTCCCAAAATGTTGAAATTTCTAGAACTGATCACTACATTCAGATTTCGTTAAAATTTCATTCAATTTGATAACCCACATGGATTTTTGAGAATTTTTCATAATTTTAACCCTCATATTTTTACCTGCTGTCCTCTTATTTTGGGGAGATCAGTTCTGAAAAACAATATGGTTTTGTAGTGTAAAAGTATGAACACCGCATTCGAAACAGTAGTCTTACGAAAAATCGGTTAACGCATTCTACAATTATGGTGAAACATACCCTAAAAGATAGACATACAGACAGATAAACGTGAAACAGTCGAGTTAAAATTGAGAACTCGGTCCGCTCGTTCAATAATAAGTAATCCACATAATCATAATACACATAACGACATAAGTCACATAATCATAAATAGTGTCGGTCGCAAATAAATCACGTCACTCCTCCATTCGAAAGCACAGTATTCATTTAAATGCCATAAAGTATTGTGTCGTAAAGAAACAACTAACAAAACGCTGTGAGAATCAATATAAGTCAATTTCGCAAAGCACAGAACGTCACGCCAAGTATGGGTACAGAACGTGACATTTGTTATGTCGTGTGACGTAGAACGGGAGCAGGTGGAATCTAAATTGCTTTTCATTAGTAAATTCTGTTGCCGACAGCTATAATATTATAGAGCAGTTTACGGTACAGTATTTTCCGCTAATACTCGTCACTACTGCATGCACTCCACGTATTAAACTACACAATACAGTTCCAACATTCTGTGACTTTTGGGCTCCCAGCATTTCGCCCACCTACAGAAAATGTTGCAAACAAATTAGGTTATTATGAAACTCGGTTAATGACTGAGTAAAGCCAATGCACATTAGTAGTGTAATTCTCTAGGTCTAACGTGTTGTAGGGTAATAAATTTTACTTTCAGTTTCCGGTTACTCTTCAGACTATATACACATTCAGAAAGTTCCTTAAATCTTCTAAATATGAGGAGGTAGAGAATAAATCTATACACGAAATAAGAAGGAGAAGCAGGAAAACAATTACTTATAGGGTTGAGTAGGGTAAAGTGGTCGTCAGAATGGATAAAGTGGCCATTGGCTACTACTTTACTAGATACTGCTGTGGTCTCGTTGCAAACATTTCAACTAGTTCTAAGGAAAGCCTTTAATGTTATGATAGCTTCTGAACCAATTGTCAGGCTTAATCCACTTGTATTATTTATCTTTTTGTGATTTTCTAACTTCTCATATTAAGTATTGACAAAAGTACTGTTCAATTTACGTAAGAATTTGGTCGATAAATTTTTACTTTGCATCCAAAGAAAGAGTGTAATTTATGTCTTAAACCGTGTGCAGTAGAATGTTGTAGATTGTTTAGTCTTTACTGTAGGCTTATCATATGTGAAACAGATTATGAATTATGACATTTAAAATATTAAAAAAAACGAATGGGTATTGGCAGTATGCATTGCCAGACGAGAAGGTAGCATAGGTGACGAAGGTGGTTTCAAGAAACCATGATCCTTTGCAAGACAAAAGGACTATCAAGTTAATTTCTGAACAACAGAGAATAGAATTGATACTGTTTTTAAAGAAGTCAGTGGGATGACTGGAGAGGCATATTTATGATCTAGGAAGAGCTTTAAATTAAATAACAAGGGGGATTTTAAACAGTTTTGTCTTGTCTTGAAGAAGGACCTGGTAATGACATGGTAGTCTTGTTATTTCTAGTGCCTTTGTAGGTAAGTATGGTAGCTCTGGTTGCGCCAGCCATCTTCTGTTACTAGTGCTGAATGAAAATCAATTCTGCATGAACTGCAGAATGAATCTCATCACAGCAGTATCAAGAGGTAAGTCACACTACATCAGTAAACAGTTGGGGATTGTAGGGTTTAATCTCTCTGCTTCTAAAAACGATTACTGCGTTGCCCAACGTAGCAGCTTGAACGTCTGCTACGCTTAACAGTTCACCAATGTGACTGTCAGTAACTGATTCAAAAGAATTTGGCACACTAATATTATCACACGCCTGGCTGAAACATGCTTTTAAGTGTCCGTAAAACTCACATCTAACGGTTGTAACTTGTGAGTTGTGTGAGGAGAAAATCCAACCATGGTTATGTGTTTTCCCTGTAATGGTTTATGGTATTCAAACTTACGTAGGATTTGTGTATATCTACTGACATCTTACCCTGCCATCTTGCTCCTGCCATTTTGCCCCGGACGGACTAATAAAATATAATGGTTAGTAAAACATAACTTATAACGTAATATGGCTGTGCAATTGCATGAGAATAATTATTAAAGATTGTAACGGTAGGGGAATATAATTAAAGACAATTTGGATTCACCTTATAGTTGTAGAAGCTTAATTCTGAGAAACTAAAAATATTAACGGTAGCACTAAAGACTGAAATTATGTAGCCCACACTTTCTTTATGGTAGATACCACTTCTCTGCCAGACAGTTAACTGGACTTGAACTCAAGCAATTGCTTTGTAAGAAAAAAGCACTCCAATCTAGCGTGAATTACAAAAATTAATTAGTTAGTCGTTTTGCCCCACTCGTCATCTTTCCCCCACTTCCACTACTTCGTTCTCGTCATTTTGCCTCCATTTTAATAAAACACTATGTACATGTTCTATCTCCTTATCGTCACATAACCCTACGCCCGGCCTACAACATTTTGGCCTCGTGGGAAGGGAGGGGCAAAAGCTGTTACTCTTTAACAGGCTAACACGGCACTGATAGGTGAGTTTGACAAGGTTGTGTGTACCGCTTGAAAACACACAGTAACCCACGGTGGAATCGATCGTGCCAACGGGTGAATGGCTCTACGTTATTGAGTCGCAAACGATGGCCTCAAGGCACCAGGACGCACCCTTTGGTATTTAGTAATAGGCCTACTTGAGGGCTCTGCCGCGGTGGTCTGTCACTTCCCCGGTACTCTTGGGAACACAATTTCAAGTTCTCAACATAATTCTCGGGTTGACGTGTCCCTTAAAAACCCTCGTCCAGAAAAAAAGTCCTCCTCGGAGGGTGAAGAGAAGGAGACATTTCTCCTCGGTTGATACAGAAAGATTCTTGACATCGTCTGTCACTGTGCCGGCGGTGCCGAGGTATCTGGTTGTGAAACGGAAGGAAGGTAACCTCGACAGGTTGAAAAACTTGTCAACGGTTGCGTTCGATCAGCTACACAGGAAATCAGAATAGCCGCAGGTGGACTACTTATCGAGACCCTAAATGATCAACAGGGGTCAATGTTATTGAAACTGCAGAAGATAGCGGACATAGCGGTAGAAATCGTTCCTCATACCACCCTGAACACCATAAAGGGGGTGGTAGTGTGCAGGGACCTGCTGAACTGCACAGAGGAAGAAATTGTGACTGAGCTCGCCCCACAAGGCGTCATCGCATGTCGAAGACTAATGGTGCGAAGGGATATACAGACTCTGCCTTCTGCGTCCCAAGTCCTAACCTTCAACAAGACAACTTTACCAGAAAAGGTAAGAGCGAGCATTCATAGGCTGAGTGTGAGAGCATTCACACCTCAGCTGATGCAATGTTTTCAGTACTTGCGTTTCGGACACACAGCATCAAGATGTGCTCAGGTCATGACATGCTTCTGTTGGAAGTCGGCACATGGTGATGATCCATGTGCTGAACCGATGAAATGTGTCAATTGTGGTGGTCAACATTCATGTAGATCCCGCAATTGCCCAGTTTGTCAGCAAGAGGTAAGCTATTCAGGAAGTTACGTAACCTGAAAAATCTCAGCTACTTCGATGCGAAAAAACTAGTATTGTCAGCCAACCAGGGTAAAATCAGTTGCGCACAGGCTGTGAAATCAACAGCATCACCAGTCATTATTATAAGAGAGACATTACCTGTAGTAACCCAGTTCATCGAGCGTTACTTTTCTGAAACCAGAAATCAATTACGATACAGTGCGGTTGAGACAGACACACAAAAAGGATAGTGTAGACGGATCTACCAACAGACCCACACTTCGTCCGCCAAGAAGGGCGGTCATAAACATTGTGGCTGTGCCTGCAGCCACCACCAGTGGGAGCGAAATGACGAGGGAATACCGCCGTCCATCGCTCCGTCCTCCCAGATACACCATGGAGAACTTCTTAAAACCAAAATCGGGGATAAGACATGTCCCCGATGACAGGAGGTGAGCTCGGATCGGAGTTCAGCTCGACTGCCGGAGCAAGCGATCTCACCGACCTCGGTGACCTGGCGGAATTTGGCAGCCTACAAAAAAGAAGAAGAAAGCATGGTCGAAAGAAATCCAAGGAAATAAGCACGATGCGTAGTGACTGATCTTTCAATGTCCAGCATGGAGACCATCCTTCAGTGCAATATCAATGGTTGCACTTCACATTATTGCGAAATGAAAATGCTACTATCTAGGCATACACCGATGTGTGCCATAACACATTTGAGGCCATAAGAACATTTTAATATGAGGGGATATGAGAGTCCTTCCCCTGTGATGTGATTCCAAACATCAGAGCTAGGGAAGGCGTTGCTATATTTCTTAGAAATACATATCCCTATACGTATTCCTCTACAAGCAGTAGCAATCAGTTTATTACAGCCACTGAAGATGACGATCTGCTGCTTATTAATTATCAGATTCTCAGTGACGAACAGAAGATGTACAGGATCTGGACGAGCAGCTACCACCTCCATTACTCCTCGTCGGGGACTTCAACGTCATAGTCCCAATTGGGTTGTCTTAGGATGAACACTGCTGTGTTAAGGTCTGAGGATCTCTTGCTAAACAATGCGCTTGTCTTTTTAAATACAGGCGAGAGCACACATTTCAACGTTGGAAGTGGTACTGTCTCGGCTATCGATCTTTCTATTTGTAACCCGGGTCTTGATCCATGTCTGTCGTAGAGATCTCCACGGGTGCAACCACTTCCCTGTGTTGATAATAAAGCGAACACCAAAAAGAGTTATACGCACGTCGAAAAGATGGAGCGTGGACCGTGCTGATTGGACATGCTTTCAGACTGCTTGTACACTTACGAACGTCTGTGGAAATATAGAAGAAGACGTACACAGTTCTACAGCTGCTATCACCTCAGCAACTATGGAGCATATCCCACGGACCGGTGGCCGTTAGTCCAGGCCACCGGCATAGAGGGGAAACAGCGCTGTAAAAGACGCAATAAGAGGGAAATGACGAGCCTTAAACAGGTATAAATGAGCGCCGACCGAAGATAATCGCTTCGCTTCTAAGTGACTTCGAGCCGCCGCTCGTAGAATAATACTTGCTGCAAAACGATCGAACTAGGAAACTTACGTCTCGACATAACACGGTCAATCCCAGTGACAGAAGTATGGAAGACGATCAGAGCAATGGCTGGCACTTCAGTGTTTAAGCCAATCACACGCATAAAGCACATGTTGAATTGATTTGCAGCCCCGACGAAATTGCTGACACCTTGGCTGCGAGATAAGCCGAGGTAAGTAGTACAGAAAGTTATCTTCTCAATTTCCTCGCAAGGAAAGATGAAGCCTAACACGACCTTGACTTCGAATGTGAAGGGTACAGGAGCTATAACGTGCCTTTCACGATGAGGGGAGGGAATTATAGTCCGCTATCCGCGCTGCCAGTGACACTGCAGCGGTTCCTTACAGCAACCATACGTCAACTGCCGTATGTAGCTATGGCTACATTAGGCCTACTGACACTCTGTAACGTCGCATCGTATGAACGCTAGGTGAGTGTCCAAAACCATGGAAGGAGACGATCGTCATCCCGCTTCTGAAGGCAGGAAAGGATCCCCGGAAAGCGGAAATCTATCGTCCAGTATCGTTGCCGTGTTGTCTAGGAAAGTTACTAAAGAGGATGGTAAACAACCGGCTCACCTGGTGGTGTCTGAAAAAGTACGGCCTCCTGAACGGACACCAGTGTGGGTACCGGAGATACCATTCTACTACTGATCAACTGGTTTATGGAAACAACGCAGTCCAGAACGGTTTCGTCGAAAACAAATACATGGTTGCAGTATTCTTCGATTCGGAGAAAGCATTCGACAAAATGTGGAGATTTAATATCATGCTTAGATTTTATTATGGAGGTTCAGAGGTAACCTGCTCAAATTTATCTCCAGCTTTCTCAGAGACAGGAATTTCCGTGTTCGGGCCGGACAAATACTGTCACGAGCTGAAAAATGGAGTACCTCAGGGATCTCCTTTGAGCTACACGCTATTTATCATCGCCATCAACTGGATCTTTGAGGGTACAGAAACATCAGTTCGAAAGTGCTATATGTTGACAATGATGCGCTGTTCTACCGGCCGAAGCAACGGCGATGGTCAAGCGTAAAGTACAAGTGCTATAGATACGTTGGTAGAAAATGCTAACAACATAAATTTTTCTTTCTCAGAAACGAAGACGACCTGTGTCCAATTCTGTCGAAAGTGAGAGAGGCACCCGGACTCTCCGTTAACCATATACGTTATCCGGCTACTCTATTGGCCCGTCATCAAATTTCTGGGCCTAACTTTATGACAAAAAATTGATACGGAATTCACATGTGGATGATCTGCCTGCGAGGTGCAAATCCTCGTTAAACGCAATCAGGTGCATATGACCTGGGAAGCAGATAGAGAAATTTTATTGCGCCTGTATGCCGCGCTGGTGTTATCCAAAATGGATTACGGATGCACGGTGTACTCTTCAGCCAGGAGGTCGTGCTTGAAAAATCCGGATCCTGTTCACAACGAAGGGGTGCGCTACGCAACAGGAGTGTTCCGTACTAGCCCTGCACAAAGCTTATATTGTGAAGTAGGAATGACGTCCTTAGATCTGCGACGTCAACTGCTGTTGCTGAGATATGTGGCAAAAATATTAACACTACCGAGCCACGTGTTAGGGTATGCGACCGCCGACCTACATTCATCAGACCAGCCGACATTCGTGCGCTCGAAATAGGCGGCGCTACAGAATCGAGGCGCCGACGGTCCAAGAGTACGCTCCGTGCTGGCTGCTTCGAAAACCACATTGTTGGCTAGATGTCGCCAGTACAAGCAGGAAATCGTGCCACCCAACTGAACTGAAACTCCTGCCTTGAAGATACGTCGAGGAACACATCATTGCGTACACTGATGGGTCGACGACGGAGAGTGGAGTGGGTATTGCTTTTGTCACTAAGGGCGCCTCCCACTCCTGGACACTGGCAAGTGTATACACCGCCGAACTGTACGCGGTGTGGCAGGCTCTTCGTTTCTGTGAACACCGAGGTGACACAGGAAATTTGTTATCTCTACGGATTCACTGAGTTTTCTAACTGCCTTAGACAATCCGAGCACAGTGAATCCGTTATCGCAGTAGACAATGGTATTATGCCATGCGTTAGAAGACCTTGGTTCATCTTTTATTTATGTTTGGTGTCCGGGTCATGTAGGTACTGAAGGTAACGCGAAGAAGCTGATGCTTCAGCGTTCAGCGAGAACCGCTGCGGACTGCGGACAGCCCACGAGTCGTTGCGATTGCCATACGAGCTGATGACGCGAAACTAGCTGCCACAGCCACCATTATTAATGTGTGGCAGCAGACGTGGAACACACGGCAGAGAAAACCTTTCTGCTGTAAAGCGGAGCGTCCGTAAATGGTAAGTAGTAGGTGACCACAGACGTGAAAAGTTTGCATCACGATACTGCGCATTTGCCACATTTGACATCTTCGTACCTCCTAAAGGGATAAGAACTACCTGTCTGCACTTGTGGCAGAGCATTTACAGTGAAACACATCAACGAACTGATGCTCTTGCAGAACTAAGGCAGAGACACAGAGTAAAAATAACCTGAAAGAAGACCTCGGAAATGAACAGTTAGCGAAAGACAGAACGCTGGTCTTCCATAAAGCAGATGGTTGAGCTAAAGGCCTTAGTTTCCGAGCCCCAAAACACTTAATAAATATAATAATAATAATAATAACAATATATCATCTCCAACAAAAATTCAGTAATCCAAAAATAAATAATTCAAACGCTCGCGTGTTCACACACACACACGTATATGATATTAGACACCTTTGTTGATGTAATATTTCCCTGTTATTTCTAAGTTACATACCTATATTAGCCTATATTCATTTAATAACAATTTGTATTAAAAATAACTGCACAAATTAATTATTAAAATACATTACAATTACAAAATTAGGAAACAGACCAGTGGTTGAAGTATAATTTCGTTGACAAAGTTGTGTTTTGTTCATTTCAACAAAATTACACTTTATTTATAGCTTCCAGCTTTCAGTCCATTTTGTTTGGGAAGAGAGAATCGTATTAATATTTTATGAGACCTGCAGAAACGAAGATTTCATAAATATGTATGTGGATCACAAGTTGCTTGATATCATTCTGCGACTGGTTTAAGTCAAATGGAAGACTCTTTCCTTTCACAGCCAATCTTACAGTACATCCGACTGAGTAATTGCATCCATTACATTTCATATGTTTCTCACCATTTTATTACACACATATCGATAAATAATGAAATACCGACTTCAAAATACTTTTTGCTTACGAAAGAAGGCTCTACGTTCTGATCGTCGCGTAAGGATTAGCAAGTAATATGTGTAAATTTTATCAAGTAATATTGAAGCGTTTATTACATTTTAAAAAAAAGGTTTTACTTATAGTCCCAAATGAATTTTAATTAGCATGTTTGTAGGCTTAAACGAGTGTGTCTATGTGTCTTTTAGTAAGCTATGTCTAACTCTTATTTCTTCTTTGTATTTCATTAACATTAATTATTCATGAACATTATAAAACTTATGAAATTCAAAAACCCTATAAGCAAATTTTATGAAGTAGTTTCTTAATAATGTAAAATTAAAAATTGAATCTATTTTCTTCCAGTATCGCACTAAAAATTTAGAATTTTTAAAATTTTTAACAAACTTATCGTATTTCTGTATAATAATATTGTTTTGTTTCTACCAAATAATAATAACTTTAGGACTATTTCAGTTCTTCTTACCGAAATCACGCGAGTATTGTAGTAGCAGTTATGTTGTAGTTGCTTGCTGGTTTCACTAGATTATATACGTTTAACGTTAAATAAATTTGCTGAACACTTACAGCTATTACTTTGTAACCACGGATTTTTTGCATCTCTTTCCATTTTCGGTTCTCTGAATGTTCTTAAAATAGTGCTGCAAATCGTTTAAAATTTAATAGGCAAGTCTTTATCCTCGTAAAAAGTGAAGTGATAAACTGTGTAGTTAAAGCGCGATACCTATTTTTATTCTTACACTTTATTGCAAAGATATGTTTACCTTCCTGTTTGTAAATACGATAAACCATTGGGTTTACTCGCTGAATGTTTCACGCCGTAATTATAATTTGGTACTACTAAGTTTAATTTACACTAACTTCTGTTATTAAACACGTTTTCCGCTGAACGCATTTCATTTCAACAGATTGGGCCGTAAGTCTCTTGGCACCATACGTTTACTGTGACCATGATTTAATATGTTGTGAAAGGTTTTGAGAGATCTGGCCATTAACCAAACACAATTTTAAAACATTTGTGTCGATGTGTGTAAACAGAAATAATTAATACACAATACAGAATGGTTTTGTGTCAATATTTGTGTGTATTTTATCATAAACATTATTATAGTCATGATACGCATGCACGCGCGCGCGCGCACACACACACACACACACATGTAAGTTTGTATGTATGTATATATATCTTAATAAAATTAAATACATCCTTACTAAAGATGATGGGGGTTTTAGGGATTGAAAAATAACTTCCCTTGGCTTTCGAAAGAATTTTTTTAATTATTAATTTGATGTAATACTAAACAATAATAAACTTTTTTTATTAGAAAGAGAAGTACAATATTATAAATAAGTAAATAAAATAAGTAAAATTTTGAAAATAGTATAATAAACATCTTAGCCTATATCTAAATTCCGCTACATTTTTATACTTAACATTTTATTATTAAGACCAATAATAAATTTTATTATTAAGACACATTATAGCACATAATTTTACAAGAAAGTAACCCTTTTAGACTTTAAATAGATAAATTACTTTTCTTGCAGTTTGTTATTGTGGTGGTCCATGTTGCTAAGGTTTTGAGACCTGACGCGCTCATCTTTTTTTCTTTAACTCTTCCCAGGAACTCTCCTTCCATCCTTCTGTAACTCTTATTTATTAACTCTTTTCCTCACCATTAGGCTTTTCCCTCCATTTGTCTTTTAGTCGTGAAGTGGTTGTTAGGAAGAGAAGAGATTAGTTGTTTCGGGTCCAAGATTTTCACACATGGAAAACTAAAGATGCTAACACGTACGAGGGTAGAGTGAAAAGTCCCGGGCCTGACGTAGAGATAGCGCTACTATGCTATATGTTGTATAATTTCATCCTTTGTAGGCTGAATTTAGATATTACAAGTCAGTGAGTTGTTTAGTGTTAGTTTGAAAGTACATCACAGTAAACTTCTAAAGCATTGTTTGAACAGTGGCGAGTTTGGAAATTCGTGGCGTCACTAAACACTTCTCTCTTTTGAAAAGGTTAACTGCAACCGAATAAAAACAGGAACTGGATTCATCATTGAGGGACTCCTTTCCATCGAATACAACGGTTAAGCGCTGGACTGCTAAATTTAAAATGGGTCGGAGAAGCACAACTGGCGACCCATGTGTTGGGCGTTCCATTAAAGTGACTATGCCTGAAAAAATAGAAAAATGAATAAAATCGTTTTGTAGACAGTAGAATGAAAGTGAATGACATAGCTGAGACTGTTGGTATATCAACGGAACGGTGCGCAATATCTTACACGATATTGCACCTAAATGTTGTGCAGTAAAAGGATGCCGCGACTTGACCAAACGGGTAAATGGGTGTCGGAAGGATGTTTCAACCAATTGTTTGTCACTCTATACGTGTAATCCAATCGGATTTTTGCATAGATTCATAACTGTTGATGAGAACTGGGTCCACCACCAACACTCCTGAGGCCAAACAACAGTGAAAATGGATAGCGAAAAGAGAACAAACTCCAAAGAAGGCAAAGACAATTCCTTCTGCTGGTAAGGTTGTGGCGACTGTTTTTTGGGACGCAGGTAAAGTAATCTTTATTGACTACCTAAAAAAGGGAAAACAATTAGCGATGGGTAATACGTAAACTTACTGCGCCTTTTAAACGACGAAATCAAGAATAAGTACCACATTTAGCTAAAAAGAAAGTGCTGTTCCACTAAGACAATGCTCCATATCACACGACAATTGTTGCGTTGGCTAAAGTGAAAGAATTGAGTTCAAATTGCTTCCTCACCCACCATACTTGACTTTAGCCCCAAGCGACTTCTACCTCTTTCCTAACCTAAAAAATGGCTCGGTGAAAAACATTTACTGACGACAATGAAGTCAGCGATACTGTAACTGGCTACTTTAAAGACATCAACAAATCGGCTTATAAGTCTGGCATAACCGCTTTAGAACATCGTTGGAAAAAACGTATAGACCCAAATGGAGATTATGTTGAGAAATGAATCCAAATTAATCCAAAAAAACCTATTTACTTATTCAGGCCCGGGACTTTTCACCCTACCCTCGTAGATCCCCATCAAACGTTCTCTGACTATTCTCGCTGATGGATGATTCCAGTTATTTTACAATTTTTCTACTGATGTTACATTCCAGTTTAGCAGATCCATTGTACTAGCACATGTGTTTGGTTTTCAATTTCGGACATTTGACAGTTTCCTTGTTCTGAAATTTTCTCACAGTCTTGCTCAAATAATTCCATTCTTATATTAATGAGACGTAATTATAGTAATACATAAATATTAACATTAGCGTATTAATTCTTCTTCTACTGCCCGTGTAGAAGGCAATAAACTTTGTAGAAATGTACACGAAAATCTTTATAAAATTGTGTCTAATTATTACCGAAATTCACAAAATCTCTCATCATTGGAAGTTATCAATACTATACTAAACAATAATAATAATGATCGTATATTATACTATGGTAATAAGAATGATAATAACGTTTAATTTTTGTATTATTGTTGTTGTTTTTGTAACATTTACACTAACTGAACTAACGTTATAAATTCTGAATCAGTAAATCAGTGTACCATAGCACTAATAGCATTTAATATAAAAATTATATTTTATAAATTTTGTTGGCAACAAAATTAAAACAAATAAGAAACATAGTTAGTCACAAAGTCGTACTGTTACGAAGTTTTGTTCTCTTATTCTCTTTAACGTTACGGCGATTCTCGCAAAAACGTTTTCCCCAAATACACAGAAATTCCGAGTCGTAAACAAGGCCAATGAAGAGTACAATAATTAGAGTTGGATGCCGTTGTAGAGCGAAACGGAGCACAACGTTTAGTATAAGTCGGCAGTAAATTTACTGGCGTTGCCCAAATCTCGGTACAGATAATTGCGAGCAGCTCGTGAAAAAAGCGCGCGGAGACAAAAGTTGGCAACGTAAAGATGCAATCTTAGCGCTAGGCGAATAAATAAAATATTAATCAAGCGTTAAGTATTTTGTTACAGAGGCCGGGGGAAACGACCTGCCACACGCCTACACGGGCTGAGCCAGAAGCTTCACTGCAGGACGTCTTTATTTTATGACTTGTAATAGCTGCCTAGAATACGTCATA
Organism: Magicicada septendecula; assembly: GCA_034769895.1. Classification (NCBI taxonomy): domain Eukaryota; kingdom Metazoa; phylum Arthropoda; class Insecta; order Hemiptera; family Cicadidae; genus Magicicada; species Magicicada septendecula. Next base: position 650,891,613 of record CM068368.1, on the reverse strand, counting down.
ATTTTTAATGAGAGCTACGTTTGAATGATGTAAAGCCTGTTCTTCTGACGCATGCTGTGAAATGCAAATTACCTTTGTGCTCATAAATGGAACACCTCTGTCCGGTTCATGCGTTCAGTTTTATTACTTTCATTCGGAATGTTTTGGTAACCGGCATTGTCCGCCATCATTGTAAGGCCACAGCAGACAGTTCTTGTCCGATAGCACAAGAATTATGGCTAAGCGGTGAATAAAAATGTTGACACACCAATGAGATAATGTTCAGCTCATGGGTGGACTCGCTATGCACTTGGTAATACACATTCAACTCACAACGTTGTGTTGAGGTTGAGATAATGAATGCAAGAAAGTGAACGCTCACTCGCCTCTTTGTTTCCCGCTGCGAACTGAATGAAGGGCCACGTGTGTGTGCGTTTGTGAACATGGCTTTCCGTTCGGGTACGGGAGCGCGTTTGAATGAGCAGAAGAGTGATGAAGCTTTTGTAGTATTTCATACACTGTGCACACTTAACGTTCACGTGTTTGCCTATTTTATACACACAATTTCTATGCTTTACCCTTGTAGTCTTTTCCGATGACAAGTCTGCTGATATTACAAGGTGTGGCTCTCGGGATGTGATCAGATGCATGTGTATATTTGAAAACATTGATTGATAAGTGGCAGGAAAATTTCATGAGGTAATAAATAATATGCTTCAGAAAATAAATTTAGCAGATGATTATTTACGAATAGCTGTAATTCGTACAAGCAGTAGATTATATAGGAAATACACATAGCCTACTCAAGTTTCCTCTTGTACATATACTGTAATTTTCAGTATAAAATTAATTTAATATATATAATTTGTAAGTTATAGTCACACTATAACTTGGGATAAGTGCTGAAACAAATAGGCCAATATCAGACTGATGAAACCTCGAAAAGAAAGGCAATTGTAGAGCTAATGTTGAAAGCAGAAAAAGGCAATGCGTGCTTCAAACACTTGTACGTTTTATTCTACAAATCGACGTATGTATAGAATACATACACGAATTTTATACGAATTCATAATACACACATAGAAGTATTTACATGAATTTTATAGATTTCTAAAAGTTATTTTGACCGAGGAAATTTGCTATAAAATTCACGGAGTTTTTTTCAAAGTACAAAGTGGAGGTACACAAAAAATTGTTAAAAGTGAGACAAAAAAAGTCTAAATGCTATTGTAATATTGGTGTCATTACATTTATTTATTGTATGGTTCAATTCAAAAATGTTTTATGATTTCTAGGTATTTGACCGTACATTTTGTTGTTGTTTTATTTTTATAAGTTGTTTCATACATCGTATGATATATACGATGGATAAGAATGAAAAACATAAAAAAGTGATGTTTATGTAATGTGATGTCATGAAGATTCTTGTTCTTGTGATTAAATGACATTAGACTGGTAGAAATCCAGATACGAGATACTTGTATTACTTCAAATGTACTTTTTACCTGTTCGTGTTTACATTACGAGTCAGTAAAAATTGCTTGTGCCTATCTTCTCTGATCTTACCGCTACTTACTGTGCGAGGAGTAACTGAAGTAACTGTATACATTTTAGTGGAGGCCACAATTAGCGTGGGTTGTACCTAAATGAAATTAATGTATAACATAAAGTTTGAGAAGTAAATAGATCTTCTAAATGCAAAAATGTTAGATTTTAGTGATTTTTACATAGACTCTAGCGTCCATTAATAATCACAGTGTGACAACTATATTTAGAATTTTATTAAAGTAAAATCTACATTTTAATACTATTCAAACAAGTTTTTCTTCTCAGTTACATCAATATCTGTTTTCACTGTATTTTTAACTAATATCAATGTGCTATTTTAAGCAAATAGGCCCACATATTGTTTAACAGGTAGAATTGACCAAAAAATTTTGGTTATATTATTGCCTTGTTGATAGTATCCTTAACCATTTTTTTCAATTAACTTTACGAAATTTTGAAAATTGATGTCCAGCAGAAGGTCGGATATAAAATATAAAAACAAAAAGAATAGAAAATGTTTCACGAAACGGAGGGAAGAACATTGGATTTCCTAATTTTGTCTAGCTAAATCTTTGCCCCCACGAATATCAGAGCTCGAAATCTATTATTCATGGCATTCTGCTTGATTATTTTTGTCTTCCCTTCCAGTCAACCTTTATATCTCCCCTCTGGAATTTTGTTCATTTCTAACTGTGACTATTGTTGGAGTTCCCCAAGATGTACACGTCTTCAATATGTAAGCGTCTGACTTAATTGAGGAAGTCGACAATAATGGAATTCTGTATTGCTTTATCATCAAAGCAATAACAAAAATACCACATCGTTTAATGTCGCATTATTCAATTAGTAATTCATAACACGTGTAGGCCTACTTTATGAATTCACCAGTTATTAAGTGAGGTTACACAGTTTGAAAATTTGTATATGAATTATCTACGCATAGGCGCGCGTGCGCGCACACACACACACCTCATGCATCGTACTTAAGCTCTGGTTAAACGATTCTATACGCATTTCGATATAAATTAAGTGACGAGCCTAGCATATATTTATATCTCTATCAAAATATTTTTTACGTGTTAAAATATCAGTTATTCTCACGTTTCATTAAACGATACCAGCAACGTGAATGTTCCAAATGATCGCTGTCGTGGAAAATGATGAACCTGATTACCTCCTTCAAAGGAAACTTGTCCCCGCCCCTGTAGGGTCTTGTGGCAAGTCATATTAACCTTATTTGCGTCTCGTACGTGTGTCCGTCGTTCTACTTATATAATGAAAAACAGGATAGTACTGCTGACAACGCTCGGCAGGAAATAAGGAAAATATAATGGATTACGCTAACGTAATGGGTAACCCACTTTATTACGCAGCAGTTTCTTGATTAACTGGTAGGTAGACTGAATTCTTCATGAACTGAATAAGGACAGATTTAGAAATCCCAAATTAAATGTGGAAATGAAAGAAACGTGAGGACATAACAAGTTCATACACTTGATGATGTGCACCAACTAGGCTGGTTGATACGTAGGCTTCGGTTGTAACCTACAAGAAAACTGAAATATTGGCTGTGTGTAAAACTCATGCGGTTATATGCGTGATAGTAAGAACAATAGTAGCAGTAGTATCTTCTTCTTCGTCTTCTTCTTCTTCTTCTTCTTCTTCTTCTTCTTATTATTATTATTATTATTATTATTATTATTATTATTATTATTTGAGCAGAACTGTCTATTGACAAAGAGTCGCAGGCTTTATCGCTCTCAGAATACAATGATGTATCAATTTGTGTCCTATCCACTTCTCCTTCCTCCATCTATTCGTCACAGTTAGCCTATATTACCCTCCGCATCAAGTCTCCTTAGCAGCTCCTCACCAGCCACTTTGTCCCTCCAACTGATTTTTAGCATTTTCATCCACACCTACATTTCAAAACTACCCGAATACTTTACTTTTAATTTTCAATGCCCATGTTTCCTCACTATACAAGACTGTGATATAACACTCTGCACACCTCTTCCCTAGAATAAGATAATACTTGATGTGTACGGACACCACACTAATTGTGTCTACTTGTTGTGTACACCACAATGAAGGTGCAGTGGTTGATCTTGACAGCTTACAAATTGTCGTTTTTGTCAATAACTCCATAGTTATTCCTCTATACCAGACTGGAAACAATTTTTTCTCCTGAATGAGATCTTTTCTTAAAGCTTACAGCACTAAATAAAAGACTACTACTAAAAATAAACTAAAAAATAATCCACATTTTCTCATTACATATACGTTTTGTAGCCTACAATTTAAGCAGTTTTATTCCAAATACACGATTTGTTTTTTAAATAACTATTAAACTGTTTGCTAAAAATATGAATGTTAATCAGTTAGCTGCAAATTCGTGAGCTCATTGGCCAAGGGGATAATACACTCTGTAAATGAAAAATAATATAAATTTTAAGTGACTTGTCGATGCATGCACGATCGCGCGTGCGCGCGTGTGTTTGTGTGTCTTTTTCTAGAGGTGGGTGCCACTAAATTTCTCGGATTCGGCACTGTTAATTAATTTTAACATTAATGAATTGTCTTAAAAAATTTCTTTTACAAGCTTCGCCAAATAAATGAACGTTAGAGGATGAAACACTTGTTTACAGAATTTAGAAAATTTGTATTAAGCGTGAATGACATGTCACTGGACAATAGTCACAAAGCAAAACTACTCTTAACAGTTGTTAAATAATGAGACATAATAGTGTTTATAAGAAAATTAACTTTGAAATACGTTCGGGTCTAATCACTTAGCGCTGAAGATAAGAAACAGTGTGATATAAAAACTTTTTCCCAACTGAGACGGGGACTGGTGGTTGAGTAGTTGAAAAGAGCTGCAAAATCAAAGTTCACTGAGTGGAAACTGCAAGCTTGTGATGTTTACTTAGCCCAATTGAAAGAATGACGGATTTCCTTTGGCAACAGAGATAAACGCATTCCTTAACATCTTTGAGTAAAATGTAGATTTTCTTGAATGATATAAAACTCATTTCGTGAAAAGGCTTGTAGTTTTTTTGAAACATATTTACTATGTGGCGGTTTGATGTGGCTCGCGGAATTGCTTGAATAGTAGTCTAACGAAGGTATACAAAACTCAGGATATAATGTATGGAGGGTTGCAAAAGTGCACGAGCTGTTTACTTAGTGTTGCCCGCCCTCGCCTGCTCTAACTCATGAATTCTTCAGTGGTTAATCAAGGCAGCCACGAGCTTCGCCCGTAGCAGACCTTACCTACTTTGAAGTGATCAAAATTCAATTCAGCTTTACACATATGTGTACAGACGTGTTGATTTTGTGAGCGTGTACACGTGCGTATATAAGAGCTGTTTGCTCGCGCGCGCGCGCGCGCGCATATGCGGGTGTGTGTGCGCAAATCAGCGTGGGGGCGTTCATGTTATATGACGGAGAGGGCGCAGAGGGAAGACGTACGCAGTTATGAAGTGTGAACTTGAATAAGGAGATCGGATAAAGACTCGTTAAGAAACACAGTTACAGAAAATATGCAATAGAATACGTATGGATGAAATTATTTAACAGTAATTTATTGAAACTGTTATTACAAAGACGTAAGTTTTAGAGATCTGTCTAACTTTAACACATATTTTATTCGATCTAACATTCAGTTTGCCTTACGAACCCTTTCGTAAGTCCACGTGTAATAAATACTACCTAGGTTACCTTGTACAATAAAAAAATGAAACCGATTCTAAATCTAAGGCCTTTTCTCTTAATCTTCTCTGATTTCTTAAAAACTGAAGAGTTGAAACATTCATATATAAGGAAACATTCGTGCTCTGTTGTTCTTCTTGCTGGCAGATTCCAAGTATGACGTCGCCAGTCTTGATATATTAGTAATTTTAAAGTTACAAACACTGTAACGTATGTGTAAAGCCTATATTGGACGTCTATGCTGTTTTCTTATTGTTTTCTGCCTAACACTATTGAAAAATACGTTTCTTGAAACCCGCCTTTTCAATCTGACGGTAAATTGTGTACCTTATTTTTAATTAACACCTAAGTCTATCGATCATATATCTTTTTATTTTATTACATTTGAGTAAACTCTCACAGGCTACCAGTATCTTTATTCATAAAAAGAAAAGTCAAATTATGAAATTATGAGGAAAAGTAACAGAATTCTCAGAACTAACAGAAGAAGTAGAAAAACTAAAAAAGAGCAGATATTTGTGGATGTTTTCTGAGGAAAATTAAACAATTGATGGTAACGTGCTGTGCTTGATTAAAATTTTATGAAAGTTTTAACTTTGAGAGAAGCATTTATTTGACTCTTTAAATTTTAACACAATATCTAAAATTCATACATAAAGAATAAATTTTATTTAAAATATTTTATTTATTTTTTTTATATATGTTTATTTAAATAATTTCCATTGATTTTATTTGTTGATAATAAACTCAAGCAGTTTTGTCTTAAGCAGGATTTGATTGTAAACTACTGATAGATAAAATTTAAATTTGGATATTATTATTGCCAAATTATATTTGGAACATATTATTAGCCGTACATGATAGAGGGGGACCGCAGTCAAGCAGTAGCCTTACACGGTACAACAAGTATCAATCTTTCTTTTACTTTTAAATGTGTTCCCATAGCAACCAAGAAATCGAACATCTGGTGCATTAATTTCTTCCAAAACCTAATCAGCCCTCTATATTCCTATGATGGGGTAAGATTTCTATTTTCAAATTCGCAGTTATTGTATCATTTTTTTTTCTTGTAACGAAATAATTGTACAAGCACGTGCGCATATATACATATAGACCTCTATTTAAGTGTTTGATGGAATCAATAGCCTTCGATACTGCTACAAGATATATAAAATGTTTAGATTACTTTTCATGAAGTCATTCCTTACATTCATGAATTTTTATCTATCAGCCTAGTTAAAGGTTTTATTGTTATGTCAATATAAAGTTAAAGGTTAGTTAAAAATCAATATTGTAATACTCTCAACCTCTAAGACAAGTTATAACGTTTTGATTGTACGTGAATTAACACAAGGTTAATTTGTTTCAATCCCATAAACGACACACTCAACGGTGCAGTAAGTGTTCGGACTTTAGGACGCATATTTCTACTCGTGGTCGGTTCCTAGATTCGATTTCTCTTGTTCGTATTTTGTACGCGTATTATGCATTCGCAGGTCCTCCTCCACTTAATATTAATAACAATCGGTGTCGTCGTCGTCGACGTCGTCACTTCACGGTGTAGGCTTATAGCCTGTTCCGTCTTCACTGCAGCCATCTCTTCCAGGGCATACCCACAGATGTTCTGCCAACTGGTATGTAGTCTACAGCGCGCTTTACTAGCCTCCGATGGTCCATTGTGTAGACGTAATCCAGCCACTACTGCTTTCGTTCTCCTATATATTATCACCGATGCAGAATATACCCAGTTCGGCCCTTGTATGTTCATTACGCATTCGATCCCTTAGACGATAACTACTCACGTGGCTTAAAAAAAAATCATTTGAGCGGTTTATATAAAGCTGCTTTCCTTTCCCACTTTTCGTCTATGTTTCACTATCATATGTAAGAACACGTATCGCCATTACGTTATAGAACATAATATTAGTATCAGTTCTTGTTTTGTTTCTCAGTGATCGTTGTATTGTACCACACATCATCTTATACTTATTTACTTTTTCATTCTTATCATTTTCATAACTTATGTCACAACCACGAAAAGCAAAGTGCGATACCTGGTCTAAAATCTTATCCCCAACAACTATTTTGGAACGGATTGGGAATTTCCCTTTAAAGGCAGTAACCTTTGGTTTGCTTTGAGGTATTTTAATATTATGTCCTACATTGACGATTCAAACGGTATATCGACTGCTACAGAGCATCTTCACTCTTCTGGAGTATCACCTGGTCATCAGCGAATAACAGAGCAACTGTGCATGTGGTGACAGGATGTAAGTCTATCCCTGGATTCACTTCAACTTTCCGCTGTCTGATCATATCATCCGAGTATATATTAAACAATATAGGTGAAAGACTGCACCCTTGCCTGGCACCTCTGTTAACCATCACTGGGTCCCTCTTCCATCTTCCAGTACGTATCACAATAGCCATGCCGTCATATAAGTTGTTGATCACTCTAATTAGATGTAGATTGTTCGTAAAAATGGAAAACTTTCTTCACTCTTATTCCCTAACTCGCTCTTTTTAGCAGAGTATACTAATCTATCTCTTGTAACCTGAAAGCACAGTAGGCCTATATGTAGTTAAAACAATGCCTTAATTCTTTCCAATAATCTGTGTTATAACAACTACGCAATCTGAGTAAGCCTGTTTTTTTTTCATAAGATATTCTTAATTTAATTACCAACCACACGCTACCTACTATCTGGAACCTAAGTCCCCTAGTATCGTCCCATATACTGTTGAGCCCTTTAAAAATTATCATAAACTCATAGTTTAATGCAATTCTTGAGCTTACCTGTAAAGCCATCAAACGTTCTTTACGAAATGATTTTCACGAATGTATTTGGGCTTAAGACACTTCCTTCATCGTATTATCACAACAACTTTAATCAGCATAACAAAACTGTCACTGCCACTATAAACGCTGATGTCGTTAATTAATTATGCCCATTTAACTGTGTGTTATAGAGTTTACTACAACTACAAATTAATTAACTTAAATCATTATTAAGTTTATGTAAGTTTAATAACTACACATGCTATAAGTTTATGTGTAGCCTAGTGTAACTTTACGCATCTATAAGAGTAGTTTCCTCATTTTAAGTCACTGTTAGTCCCCAAAAAATTAGCTGTCGCCCATATCTATGCAGAATTATTTGGTCATGTTTTCCTGTCTATAGACTGATAACTGTGATTCTCCTGTGAGTGGAGCCACGGCCCCAAGATCACCAGGTCCGCCTATTCAAATATGACGTCATCGGGCACAGTGACACCGCTACACACTGCAGTATACAGCGTAAAGATTTAATTTTAAAATGGTTCTTTCTACTTGAACTTCTGAAAGTGAAACTTATACAATAAATATCAAACTAAATAATTGTTAAATAATTTAAACAACTATTATATTGCTGTTTTTTAGCTTGACTTATTTCATGTTTTGATACACGAAAACGTATTTTTCAATTTACGTATGTGTTCAACAATGCAACTTCATTATCTTTCCGCATTAACTTAATAACTGTGTTGTTTCTAACAACGAAAACAAAGAAAATTTACGAGAGAGTACTATAATATGAAAATAAATAAAAATAATTATTTAGTCTTTATAAATATCCTACATAACACAGAAACACACTTTTTCATTCAATTTTCGAAGTTGATTCATTCTACATATCACATGTTTAAAAATAACAAATTTATAAAATTATTATTATTACGCAGAGTTATCAAAGATCTTATGTTCAGAGTTGACGTCACTAACACATGAAAGTGCACATAGTATAATATAATAATATTATATTTGTAGTTACAACTACAAATTTGTATTTAAATTACAACTATAAAATATAAATTTAATTATAAATTAATTATACACACCTACAACACAAGTCATGTATAGACATATAATCAGTCGTGTCATATATAAATGAATTGTGTGATTCATTTAAATGACATATATTACATAAGATGTTAACCTTGGATAATTGAATATTAATTTGATTTAATAATTTTATTTACTTTGAATTTTGATACATTACCACTCTAATGAACTATGTTGTGCACCCAACTTTCTTTTCTTTCTGCATTATCAGTAGGCATGTGTGTGTGTGTGTGTGTGTTTCATATACATTTACACTAATCGACTAATTGTATAAGGGCTTTCTGTATAAACAGGGTGCCAGTCGTGAACTGAGCCCTTAATCGCACCCCATTCGATTTTTTTTTAATGGGAAAAACGAAATTCCAAAATAAAAACCATCTTTTCTGTTCATGACAGGGAATACTACCCTGCTCTTATGCAGGGTAATATCAGTATCGCTTTTGAGGTAATCCTAGTACACCATATTCCATTTGATGTGAACTCCAAAATTACACTTCAGATCTGATCTTGAAGATGATAAAGATGGATGTTTGTTGAAGATGGTTTATCCACTTAGCCTTGTTTCATTGTGCCCTCTCCAAAATCTTAAAATATATTTATGAAAATGCAGTTCACATAGCTAAAAAAAGGTAATATTCTACTCGCTATTCATACTAATGTGATTTTTATAATTTGATTGCATCAAAATTAAAAGTAATTCGTGAGTATGAAGACGGAAAAATTCTACGTTCAGCGTGAAAACTAAACGGCTGAATTTTTAAGATCTGTTCCTCCATTTCCTTGGTTGCTAATCACAACCACCCGGAGGTCATGCAGTAATCTAGTTAGTAACAAATAATAATTACGTTGACGACCGTAATCAGCCGGACCCTGGCTGGAAACATTTAGATATCACTAAACTTTTACGAATATAAATGTTAAGATAGTGTAAAATAACCCGGAAATGGATCGAAAGAAATACATTATAAATTTGTAAAAATAATTTATCTTAAATAAATTTGATTTATTTATTATTATCGACACCATTACAGAATTTAAAAAAGTGCATCTGTACTAAATAAACAAAAATGTGTGTTGAGAATATACTGGAAAACTCTACGTTCATTCTTAAGTAAATGTACCTGTCATTGTAGAAGTGAAAGTTTGTATTGTGCGGTGGGGAGTCGAGCTGCCTGGGCGGGGCCTCAACCCGCACACATGCCCGTTTACTGTGAGAGTCTAGAAAAGGAATGTTCTCGAAGTTTTAAATAAAAGGAAAGATCTGAAAGCTGTTTTTCTATATAAATAGAGATGCCCTCGACAAGTACAGTTTCAGTTTTAAATGTGCTCTTGTAATGTGTCCGTTTTATGTATACTTGCTACTAAACTGTTCCTTCAATAAAGCGTGTGTTTGCTCCTGTACTTAAATTATTCATTATTTTTACCCATACCTCAACAGGTTATAGGCCCAGTGGCATTTTAAAATCGGAGTGCAGTGTGTAATTGGAGTGCAAGTATAAAATATTTGTGCAAAAATGGAACCGAATATAAAAATTGAAAAACTTTGAGACAAAGATAATTGGCATCAATGGCGCTTCGTAGTATGCACATTGATGGAAGAGGATGATGATGTGCTGGATGTTTGCGAAGGAAGATTAGCCGAGCCAGCTGCAGGTGCAGAAGATCGTGACGCGTTGTTGGAAAAGTTCAAGAAGGCGGACAAAATTGCCAGAAAGTTAATTGTTACAACAGTGGAGAGAAAGCCTCTCGAAGTCTACAGCACCTAAGCCTATCATGGCTTAGTCGCTTTTACGGTGACTTAATGGGTTGTTCTACTGCCAAGGAGATGTGGGACAAATTGAATACAGCATATGATCTAAAATCTGATGGAAATCTGTCGACGATTCAAAAACAATTTTTTGAGTTTAAGTGGACAGAGTGTGAAAGTGCTAAATACAGTAGAACAGTTGGCTAGAAAAATGAAAAATCTCGGGGGAAAAATTGAAAAGACTATGGAGATGACTCGTGTTTTAACATCTTTGCCACAAAAGTTTAATCATTTTCACAGTGCTTGGGATTCGGTATTTGACGGTAAGAAGAATCTCGAAAATTTGACTGAGCGCTTGATGGCAGAAGAATTTAGATTACAAGAGCAAAAGGAAGTACACGAAGAGACGATAGCGTTGCTAGGTAATCTGAAAATCGGTCATAAGGAACAGAAGAATGACTCTTATAAATATGAGAAGAATGATTTGAAACAAGAGCAGTGTTATAATTGTGGAAGACAAGGTCATTTAAAAAGGGACTGCTTTAGGTGTTATACGTGCAAAAGAAAAGGTCATAAAAGTAACATTTTGCTTCATGAATAAGAATAATGGACAGCGAGGATGGTCAAATAATCAAGAAAGAAGTAACTCGTCTTCTGGACAGAAGAAATCAACATCGAGGATAGCACTAATAGGTGACAAAGGCAGCTGTGGCAATCGGGATGATCTCTGGATTGTGGATTCGGGTGCGACGGATCATATGTCGAAGCATCGAGAATGGTTTTCAACGTTCGAAGAATATACAACACCAGTCAGTGTAAGAATGGGCAACGGTATGACAATGTCTGCATATGGTAAAGGTAATATTGACTTTGAAACTTATAAAAATAGTGAACGAGTAGAAGGTACTATCTATAATGTATTATATGTTCCTGATTCAATGTATAATCTGTTTTCTGTTAAATATGCGGGTAAAAGGGGTATAGATTATGAAATAACACATAATGCTACGTGATGTACTTTAAAGCATGGTAATGAAATTCTTGTAACTGGTTCCGAATATGAGCCTGGTAGTTTGCTAAAATTAGACATTCAAACTTTAATTCCAAAAGAATGTAACGTGGTAGAACAAAAGAGTAGATCGAGCATTTCCAACGGTAATGTTTTACAATTATGGCACGAAAGACTCTGCCATCAAAATGTAAAACATGTGAAGAATTTTTTGAAAAATCTAAATATAAAATTTACGGATGAAAATTTCTTTTGTGAAGGTTGCGCTTATGGCGGATTGCCTTTTCACAGAAAGATCGATCGTGCCACTAAAACTCGCGAAATAATTTATACTGACGTTTGTGGTCCTATGGAAGTAGAGTCTCTCGGTAGAAAGTTATATTTTGTTTCTTTTAAAGACGATTTTTCAAGTTATAGAGAAATTCATTTTATTCGAAAAAAATCTGAAGTAATAGAAAAACTAAAATCATTTTGTATCGGGGTTGAGAATCAATTTGCAACAAATATTAAAGAAATTCATTTTGATGGTGGTAAAGAATACGATAATAAAGCTGTGATCTCTTTTTTAAATAGTAAAGGTATAAAATATTCGATTAATGTTCCATATACGCCCGAACAAAATTCAATTGCAGAGCGCGATAACCGAATCATTGTAGAGGCTGCTCGATCAATGTTATATTCAAATTCAAACTTACCTCTATTCTTATGGGCAGAAGCAATGAGTACTGCTGTACATGTAATTAATAGAACAGGCCCAACAAAACAAAATAATAAAACTCCTTATGAGATATGGAATGGAAAAATAGCTACTGTTGATAGATTTAAAATATTTGGAACCATGTGTTATGTACATATATCAAAAGAAAAGCGTAAGAAACTTGATAAAAAATCGATGAGGGTTTATCTGGTCGGATATCATGAGGATTGTAAAGGTTATCGTGTATATGTTCCGGAAGTGTGAGATGTCATTATAAGTAGAGATGTACTTTTTAAACCTGAAAGAGTATTAGCTGATTCAATTATTTTGAATTCTTTGAACAATAATAATAAAGAAACTGAAGAAAATGAAATTATAACTCCTAAAAATAATGAACTTTTACTTACAAATGAATCAAATGAGTTTGAAGAAAGAGAACCTTTACAATTTTCAAATAGCGATAACAATCAAACTGGACGACAATTGCGCGATAGAACAAAATTAAAACCTACAGAATATTATGGATGTCCGATCACGTTTATTGCTGAAAAGTTACCATCTAATTATAACGAAGCAATTACAAGTAAAGAAAAAGATAGTTGGCAAGCTGCAATGCAGGACGAAATGAACTCTTTGTATGAAAATAAGACATGGGTACGGTATTAGTGGAAAAGCCAAAAGATAAAAAGGTGATTAACAATCGTTGGGTTTTTGTGAAGAAGCTAAATCCAGATGGTACAGAACGTTATAAAGTGCGGTTGGTTATTAAAGGTTATTCGCAACAGAAAGATATAGATTATAAAGAAACTTTTAGTCCGGTTGTTCGCTTTGATACAGTAAGATTGATACTTAGTATTTCTGCTCGTGAAAATTTACATATCGGTAAATTTGATATAAAAACGGCCTTTTTATACGGTGACTTAAAGGAAGATATATATGAAACAACCTGAAGGTTTTGATGATGGAAGCTCACGCGTATGTAAATTAATGAAAAGTTTATACGGGTTAAAACAAGCACCAAGATGCTGGACTGAGCACTTCACTAATTTTCTTGTAAATTTAGATTTTTGTCAAAGTACGGGTGACCCATGTTTATACATATATAACAAAATAATAATAAGATCTTGTTAGCAATTTATGTTGATGATGGACTTATTGTAGCTTCAAATGAAAGTTTGATTCATAAATTGTTGAATGATTTGAGTAAAAAAATTTAAAATTACTAGTACTAAAGAAGTTACTAATTATCTTGGAATGGAAATTTGTAGATTGAATGGTGGGTCTGTTTTAATTCATCAAAGTACTTATATTAACAAAATCTTAGAAAAGTTTAATATGTCAGAAGCTAATATTGTATCCACGCCAATTGATTGTAATCATGATGAATATTTATCAAAAACAATTGTAAGTAATGTACCTTATCGTGAAGCTGTCGGCAATTTGATGTTTTTGCAAATTGTAAGTCGTCCGGACATAAGTTTTGCTGTAAATGTTGTATCTAGAGTTTTAGACAAACCAAGTGTAGTTCATTGGTCAATTGTTAAACGAATTTTACGTTATCTAAAAGGTACGATTGATTTTGGATTACTATATTGTAAGGATGGCAACTTTAAAGCTTATAGTGATGCTGATTATGCTAGCGATACAGTTACACGTAAATCAACTTCTGGCGTAGCTTGTATGTATGCAAATGCTGCAATTATTTGGCGAAGTAAGAAGCAACAATCTGTATCATTATCAACAACCGAGTCAGAATTTGTAAGTGCAGCATTAGCAACAACTGAAATAATGTGGTTAAAGAAGCTATTTAATGAATGCGATTGTAAGACTGATAAATATGATTTATATATAGATAATATGAGTGCATTAAACTTATAAGTAATCCTGAATTCCATCAAAGGACAAAACATATTGATGTGAAATATAATTATGTACGTGATTGTTTTCAAAATGGAGAAATTGATGTGCATTATGTTAAAAGTGATGAACAAGTCGCTGATATACTTACGAAAGCTTTGTCAAAACCAAAATTGTTTATTTAAGATCTAAACTTGGACTTAAGAGTAAAAATGAATTTTTTTAAAATTAATGTGATTGTGAGAATGTAGAGTTTTAGGGAGGGTGTTGAGAATATACTGGAAAACTCTACATTCATTCTTAAGTAAATGTACCTGTCATACTAAAAGTGAAAGTTTGTATTGTGCGGTGGGGGGTCGAGCTGCCTGGGCGGGGCCTCAACCCGCACACATGTCAACCCGTTTACTGTGAGAGTCTAGAAAAGTAATGTTCTCGAAGTTTTAAATAAAAGGAAAGATCTGGAAGCTGTTTTTCTATATAAATAGAGATGCACTCGACAAGTTTCAGTTCAGTTTTAAATGTGCTCTTGTAATGTGTATTACGTGTGTCCGTTTTATGTATACTTGCTACTAAACTGTTCCTTCAATAAAGCGTGTGTTTGCTCCTGTACTTAAAATTCATTATTTTTACCCATACCTCAACAATGTGTAAATATGATGAACATCCATAAATAAAGATTTTCGGAAGTTAAGCAATTGACATTCTTCTTCATGTAATTGGTGTTTTATTTTTTTTAATCGGATAATAATTCTTGTTATCTAGTCATAAGAAATTTCTTTATTCTACGTTAAACGATACTGACATAAATGTTTGTCCTCCGTGGTCTTAAATTATTTTTAAGGCACTAAAATCTTTAATATTGTGACAGATCTTAATAAAAAAATTACTTTTTGCTGACGGAACATTAAGACTGTGATTTTTTCCGCAAAACATATGAAAGTTTAGTTCGCTAATGTCAACATGTTTTCTAATGCTTACTTTACTCACATTTTTACAAAATACATACTCGTAGTACAACAGATTTAAACCAGTAACTTCTAATCCATTTTGCTCTATTAACAAAATTAATAAAAATATAAACAACTATATTTAACACTAAAAAAATTAATTGCAGCCTTAACATTGTTCTATTCGTTTTTATTAAATACTGTAAATTATAAGATCCCAGTGTAAATTACAAAATTCTTAATACGAGACACTCGTTTAATGAACAGCTTATAGCTACGTATTAATTAGTGGTGAATTAATCGGCCAGCTGTGTTTTCCTTCTGCCAGGTTGAAATAATAGATTATAACAAGTAAATTGTATCTATGGATTAAACGTAACACGGTAACCTGATAGTCGAGCAAAGTTCACCGAATTACTATTCTCCAACTTAATACCAAATCAAGTCGGATGTCTTTTGAGCCGTTCCTAGTTCTGCGTACTTACTAATCTTGTGATTCTCCGGTATTACACGAACTTGTTACTAACGCGGTGTCATACTTCAACGATTGTTCTCAACGTTGCACTATGAAATTGATTGAATTTCCTTGTCTTAGACATACCTTCAAGAATGGTTGCACTCGATAAGTCCCACTCGGTTTTAAGGTTGATTTATAAACATTCAGTTTGTCCTACTACTTGACTGGTTACTTGAGACTTCATGTTTAGTCGTAGTTTCCTATGTGTGCGATTTCCATCTCGAACACTGATTTTTTGTGTACTGTTTGGACTTACTATAGGCGATGTTTCTTGCCGCAGTCAAGTAATGACCGACAATCTTGGCAAGTGGTAGAAGCCTCTCAGTGAACTGTCAATGAATTTTTTTGAACCATGTACGTAATTATTAAACACAACACTGCGAAGCATTAAAACTAATTTAAATACAAAAAACTTTCTTCGGTAAGCTTAATTTCGTCTTATTATTGAATTCCTTGTTAAAGTTTGTTCAAAATACCTTCAACTTTTTTTTGAGGTAAAAATTCAGACTCTTTTTTTAATCTTGATACTGGCAAACAATGTAATTTTATGTAACTTACATGGATTTTAAAATTTCCTTCATATAAACCTGTTCAAAGGCCTATAAACATATAGGCCTATACCGGTAGAGAAAGTAAGGGTAACATTTTGTTGTTACTACTGCTACCACCACTACTACTACTACTACTACTACTACTACTACTACTACTACTACTACTACTACTACTACTACTACTACTACTATTACTACTTCTACTGCTCCTACTACTACTACTACTACTACTAACAACCACCACTATAATAATTTAATGAAAATATCACTGAATCTTTCTTGAATATTACTATATTTAAACATATCCCATTTTGATGGGATTAAAGCAACGTTGACTTGAATTGGGGACTATTTAAGGCAGTGCGCCAGCTACCGTGGAGCCGTTTATCAAATTGTTTGATCTTGAGACGACGGTGCTTTTCTTGGGGGAAAAAGGTGAATTTAGATTGGTCTCCAGGGCTACAGAATGGATACAATTATTAAAGGACTGTGTAAGATGTGGGAACACTGAAAATCCATTTTACTTAGATGTTCGGAAAAATGTTTGTGGAAAATTCTAAATTAATAACCGGCAATTTGAAATTTGCTTACGGAAGGTATCGTATCAAAGTAATACTAAGGGAGCCCTGGCACCGCGAGCGTCTCGTTGTACAGAACCGCACTACGTGGACGAGATCTACACTAATCACAGGGAGATAGGCCTACCTAAAGTTAGCGTATCAACTTTAGGACTTAGGAACTTGCATAACGACATAATTTGCTGCTAATTAGCTGTAAATTTGTAGTGAAATAGTTTTTTTGTCGCGCCCATTTTTTTTAAGTAAGTGGTTGATAAATTTGTTATTAAGTTAGTGCACCAAATACTAAATTTCAGACTATAAAGTGTCACAATTTGGCGCTAATTTGTTGTGAAAATCGGATTTTTGTCGGGCTCATATGACGTTATCAGAGCACAGCTCATGAAATGAAAAAGAAGGGGACGCAAGGATATGTAATCTATTCAACAGTTATCCCTTTTTAACCGTAAATAATGCTTCAATCGCCCCCCTTCCAAATCCGTCTCGACAAAAAGCAATAGAAAAAGTAATGTTCAGTGAGAGGCAAATTATGCAGTGGTGCGGTTAGTTTGAAGATCCAATAACTTCCAAAAATACGGTAACTCTCGCGTGACGTTATTCCTAATATGCCGCTGGGGGTCTAGTACTTAGTCGTGAAAAGTAAATAATACACACGACTTAAATTTAAAAAAATTACGATCAATGAATTTTCCGGTACTTGACTTTTAAGTAAACCAACAAGTTATTCGAAAGTATTGGCATAACATTTAGTATTTTTAGTGTGCAATAAAAAATGTTGGTAACTATAACAACTCGAACTAAGGTAGTTACTGCTTACAGAATTCGATTACAGAATTCTCCCACTGCGTTATAGAATTTGATTTTGAACACAGTTCATTTTTAATAAACATACTCTCTCACAAACCAAGCAATTCTAATTTACACTGGATTTCGTAACAGATGAAAAAGGTGTAATTTCCGAAAACCAAATTGTTCAGTGAAAAGTAAAAAGTGAGTTGTGAAAATTTTCACAGTTTAAAGTAAAAAGTGATTTCAGTTACACAAGGGAGTTCATATAATAACCCTCCGAGTTATAAATTGTGGATTTTGCACTAAAAATATTTTATTTTTGTATACTAACCGAGCAACAACACATTTGGTTGCCGATAACGCCGATTAATAGATCTATATTACTAGAAACGCCTACATTACTAATATCAAATGACAACAAAACGCGATTAAGATAAAAAAACAAATGTTTTATTATGTGAAACAACTCATGAGTTATATGAAATTCGTTTGACTGAGAAACAGTTGAACAACAATTCGACAATGAAATTATAATCTCGTTGTAATGCATTGACTCAGCAGCTAATTGTCAGAAATTTTAGAAAATCTGGGTTGGTTAAATGATAAATACAGTTCTTTGTTATAATAGATATTTTATTCTCATATAAATATAATTCGAAGCATATTTTTAATATTATATGTTAACACCTGCATTATTATTCCGTTAAATCTCGGCAATTGTCCGACTTCCTTCGAAAAACTGGCTCGTCCCAAAACATTCGAATAACTAGGTGGGTGACTTAAAAGACTGTTCATGAGCTATTAAAAATTCCAAACAGGTTGCGGTGTGATAACTTTAAGGGTCTGCAACATTTGTAAATATGGGTAAATTTCTACGTAACGGGATTCCCAGTTTGCCGCTCCCGGGTATAGTATATAGTCGTGAAGAGTAAACAAGCAGACTTAGGCCTAAAAAAAATGACGACCAGTTCTTATGGTATGAAAATTCTATATGCGCGAGGAAGTCCTGTGTATTTCATTACGTTACGTTTACTGTAACTCGTACACCCTACGTTCAGCACCCTCCCACAAAAGTAGTCGCAAATTGCGAATAAAATAATTTCAGCTTTTATTCGACTTGTACATAGGCTATGTAGTGGCGCATACACAACTTTCTTCAAAACTGGCTTAAATAAGACTGGACGCATCTTGTAAGAAACACTTTTCATCACCTGTAGCATACAATTTCTGCTGACTGAAATAGTCACTTGTCTCGTTTTGTAAGGACCAAGCTTCGCTTTCAAAAAGCAATGACGATACGGCCATTGTTTTGTAAAATTCGAGCGAAGTCTCTTTCCGTCATTGCAATCCGTGTCCTTTGTTTAGTATCATGTATTCCCCAAAAAATTTACCCTTAAGTATTAAGAGGTACCCTTCGATACCTCTGCATGTATGAGTATCAGCTCACAACTCAGATACGAAAACATTTAGATAAACTCAATATCTGTAAATACAATGAATGAGTAAATAGATTTCACTGTCAGGGAGGTTGCCGTGGTAACCACAAATCTGTAACATAGTAAAACTAATTCTACAACAGTTTGGTTTCTGTAGATGAAATGAAATACATATGTTTAATATTAAGTTATTGTCGAATTTCTAAAATTTAAGTAACTTATTACTACATTTATAACGGATTGGCAGTAATGTAATTTATAAGGGCTGATAGAAATTACCTGTGAATGAGTAAAAAACCCTTCTCCAGAGAATTACATCCTGTAACAGGACAGACAAATCACACCCTTAAAGATAGTAAATTGCTGTATATTTGGAATTTTTGCGGCAGACGAATATTCAAAGGTCATCTTTTTTTTTAAAGCCCATGTTGAATTACTGTTCACGACTATATACTAAACCCCTAGCGGCAGTTTACGGTTTTGTCACGAGGGAATTTAACCGCTTTTGAGTAAACTACAGAACGTTAAAGAAAGTAGGCCTGCACCACAGCCTCTATGGAATTTTCATAACGGTCATCATTTTTGTAAGCATTAGTAATTATTAGTTAGCCTTCCATTTACTACTAAATAATATACACCTAAAGGTAAATTTTGAATTTCTTTGCACAGAAATGTTTAGGCCTAGACGTATTTACAAAAGTTACTGATCCTTAAATTTAGTACACAACAGCATGTATGGAATTTATGCCAAACGAAGACACGAAGATCATTATTTTGTTTAGACTTAAGACGTGTCTAATTACTCTTCACGACTGAACACTATATCCGAACGGCAAATTTGCATTATCATTTCATTTAAATTTACCTACGTTTGAAAAGGTTACAGATCTTTAAATCTAGCACAGTACAGAAATTTTAGCCTGAAGAAAAATTTAACGCTTATCATTCCTTTTTAGTCATGTCGTACTTACTTATATATGTTTATATAATATGTCACAGCTAAATGACAGATCCCGACCGGCAAACTTTAAATCTCGTTACATGAAAAATTACCGCCACCCCTAAATTTACCTAATCATCACTTCCATGAAATTTTCGTAGCATACCAATGTCAATTCATTTTAAGCTTAAGTCGTGTTCATTTACTCTTGATGACTACACAGTAGATCCTGATCGGAAAATTTTAAATTTTATTATACTGAAATATATCCGTATTTGTGAAAGTTACAGACCCTTAAATCTATCAAACTACTGTCTGTATGGAATTTTCGTAGCATTCGGTCGGTCTTTCTTTAAGGTCATATCATGATTAGTTACTTTTCTCAACTAAATACTTGACTCTAAACGGCAAATTTGTAATCTTGTTGCAGGAAAATTTGCCCATGTTTCAAAATGCTACAGCACCTTAAAATTACCACAGCTGATACCCTATGAAATTTTCATTGCTTATGAATATTCAACGATAATAATTTTAGGCTTAAGTCGTTCTACTCTTTACTATAAACATAGTCCCCGAGGTAAATTTGGAATCATGTTACATGAAGGGTTTTCCTTTATTTTTGGAAATTAATTTGAGTCTTCAAATTGGCGCACCACTCCATAATATTTAATTTACTAAACTGTTAATTTTTTTAGTTCTTTATACATATCTATGATTAACTGCTTATTGTGGACATAATTTTTTTAAGCATTGTTTATGTGTAAAAAACGCTAAATTAAGAACGAGGATTACATAGCTTTGTATTTCTTTTCGTCGTTTTTAATGATACTAACATTTGATATACTTGAGGACTGTAACTCAGTGCCGTACGTTCACATTGATTTCATAACAGCTGTATGCAACAGGAAGTTATCCTGTAGTGACAAAGCTAATTCTGTTTCAGAAATAGACACTAAATTTTTTTAGCATTTAGATCCATTTCTGTTCTGTTTCTGAAGATCATTAATTTTTCCAATTTGTTGAAATAGAGTCCTGTATCTAGCTCCTTTTGTTCTAGAGATTCCCATGATATTTAACTGAACTGAGAGATTTTCAGCACTTTTTAATCTGAATGTAACAAGAAAGCTTTCGGTTTCTTTTCTTTTATTCTCCATGTGTTTAACCGATCCGTGTGAGCTTGCAGTTCTTAACAACTACCTGTGGAACAATATGTCTACGTATTATCACTTATTATTGTTTTCAAAATTGGTCAAATTGAGTGGGATCGGCTTGAGGTTACTTTCAGAATTTGAAGCATCGCTGTACAATTATTGCTTTTCCCTTCCGCGTAAAAATGTTGCCGTTAATATTAAATACTTTCGAGATATGTTTACAAAAGATAGTTATACACATGTAAAAAATGGCATCCGTATCTTCACCAGAACATTATTTTCGTTGTTATTAACAATGATGGTTAGAACACAACATGTTGAAACTACAAACCGAGTTGCTTTCGAAACCACGAAAGTTGCGAGTGAGACCATATAGCTTCTTCTGGACGTTATGGTATAGGCCTACGGTCTTCGAATTTTACGTCAAACTACACATCTTTTGATTAGAACTTTAAATAAAATAGAGCTCCGATTGTTCTAACTTGTGTGGGAGGCCTCTTTGCTATCCATACTCTATTAAAATTTCTAATATGCTGATACATGATTTCTATGATATCTTCAGTTCTGTAGCTCGGTTCGTTATGTGGCTCAGTGTAGTTAAATTCTCAATTATAATTTATATTTCGTCTTCTTTTTCTTTTTTTGGTCCGCAATCTACAGAGAATGCAACAACTTTTTCTTTCTGATAGCTCCCTAATCATTATCAATAACTTTCTTTTTGCAGTTTTTGCACCATCTGCCATCTGTATTCTTTACTCATAAAAATATTTATAATACAGCTTAATACGGTGTTGTATATCGTGTACTGTAGAGCAGAAACTTTCATCCCCATTTTGTGGATCCACCAGTTTTCCAACCCATTCCTCAGCCATCCGCAGAGGATGCTTTATAACTAGTTTTGTAACCAGCAAGTGCCTCAACCCTATTAACTATTAATTGCAGAATTAAATAGAAGTGGGGTTTTTTCGTGATCAATTTCTCCAGTAAATACAATTGATACAATACTGAATTGCCGATATGAGTATGCTCCATGTAATTCAGTTTTGTATACAAATACTATGTAGGCCTATTAGTATATACGATGCAACTAAAAACAGTACTCAGACGAGACTAAAAATTGGAATCTTAGAGTATTATTTTAGAGTATTTAAAAGTAAACAGAATTAAAATTATTATTGTTTTTGTGGTGAAAATAAATCATTAAAAATTTGTTATTACGTATATTTGCAACCTCATAAATAATCTGTCTGTAGCCCGTTTCCAACTAGTAAAATATATTATAATGTATAAGATTAAATTTTGATTTATCTTTGCCGCACATTGTGTATTTTATTTACAACACATAATAAGTAAAATAATACATTAAATGTGACACGGTCAATGATTTTTGGTTGATAAAGAGCCAAAAAAATTGTTTAACCAAATGTCCATCCTTTAGTGCATTTTACTTTAAAATATCTGAATCGGCTCAATATCACAGCCACTGGGGAGACGTAGACGTCCACAATACATTGTGGACACGATGTGGATAGCACCATGATTGGGGTATGGACAATTCTGGTGCTGGGGTATGACATAATTAGTAATGAATAGATAAAAATCATATGTTTTCTTTTAGGGGCTCGGCCTGTATATAACTGATCCTATATCTACTTCTTTTTTTGGGTTAATTGGGGAGGGGTGCATCATTACACTTAAGTATATTGCCTCGTAATCACGCGGACATGCTCACGCGCACATACGCATATAGTAAATGTGTGTATCTACGAGCAAAAACGATCAAATACACACAAGTTCTCGATTTTGTGAACATTTTTACAGACATCGAGGATATTATCCACTTTTTTAAATGAATACTCTACTTTTTTTTTACAGAGAAGTTATTGTCTCTTTCAACGCGAAAGGAGATAATGTTTATCCGAATTGAATTTTACTTAGGGAAACAGACATTACAATCGTATAGATGTTTAGCTGCATGTGAGTACAATCTCATTGAGAACAATTGTTCTAGCCGTAGTAACTAAGTTGTTCGTCTAATAATTACATGCACTGCAACTACGGCACTCTATAGCTTCGCGTGTGCTAAATCCATTTTCCAATGGCACAATCGTGTACTGTTAGAACTCGTACTCGCAAATAATGAGATATGGTAAATGCAAGTACACCAAGTTCCTCATATTTGAATCACTGGCTGCTTCTATTCACTCAACTGTCAGGTTGGAAACCACAGAACTGTCTCCGGCGCGTTATTTATTATTCGCTTAATTGAATCAAATTTGGATTCCACGACAGTGCACTCAGCACTTACTCTGTTATTATTGACTTATGCTTTCCCTTTATGTTTCCATCACTATGGTTCGCCCATATATACGCGCACAAAAAGAGACGCTGTTAGTCTGCACTTAATAAGTAGACCTATATCTGAAGAACCTAATTGAATTTAATAAAAGTAATTATTTTATTACCTATCGACAGGACTTATTACGCAGTTCCGAGGTACTTGAATTTAATACGGATTTAAAGGACTTATTTACTTAAATTGTTTTCTTGAATTTCAGATAAATTTAAATTCGTTATGACAGAATCGACACATACTTTGATCCGTGAATAAACTCTTTCCACTTATATTTATTGTAAATTTTTAGACGGTTTTCAAATTCTGCGTAACGTAAATACGCTGAGATTCGTGTGGAAACCAACGTGGCCAAGCAAGCGGCGGTTAGCAATGCATAACTCATACAACGCTAGGGGTGTACGGATAAGCGCTGTGTTTACCCTCGCTAAGAAATACTTGGGGTTCCTGGTCACGCAGAGAGGGTTCCAATGAAAAAATGATTAACTCAGATCCAGTACTGTTGACGTCAGACCCGTGATAAACGCAGTGTTTCCTAATCCGGTAATTTAGTACTTATAAAATTAATACTTGAAGTTTTAACACTTGCATGTGTGGCACTTGTAGCGGTCCCGTGAACGTGTAGGCGCTATCTGATCGTGGAAACAAATTAGTAGTAGACGGTTTCATCTTATCTCGCAACTTTTCACTGTAATTATAAACCAAAATTCTCTGTTTATATCCTGTTCTAATGGTCGTATTCACGTTCGTGTCGCCCGCACGAGCCAGCCTCAATATTTCAACTCCGAAATACAGTATTATGTGTATCGTTTATATATGCTGCGACGTTACGTGACCCAGGGTAGTGTACACACTGAAATTCGAAAGTAGCTGTTATTCACAACTTCACGTTAAACACTGAACGTGTCTGATCCCGTCCATTGGACTGTGCATTCCTTTGACAGTTTTTCTTGTTCCAACTCAGTCAATGACGTTGGTTTAGAAACTACAAGGCATAAAACTGACTAGTTCAGGCAGCAGATGTACAATAACTCTCGACTTCTACACGTCACATGAGTTACTTTCGATAAGTCTCTCCCGACATAGTTCCACTTATAGTGGCATAAGTTGCTTCCCGTTCTAGTGAATTTTAGACCCCAGACGTAATAGGATCCGCTAGGATAAAATTTCAGTAATATAATAAAAAAAAGTTTAACTGACGACGTTTGAGAACATAAGTGATATTTTATAAACAATGTCAAGACAAGAAAACATCTGTATTTCCGCAGCTTCTATTAATATGTTTACTTAAAACGAGAAAGGTTTTCATAAAGTTATTTTCAAGTAACTCAACATTTGACTTAATAGTTTAGAGCTTAACTATAACAATTACTATTGAATAAATAAACTACTGAATAAAATTAACTATCCACCTACGGATTTGACTGTCCAGGAATGGGGAGATTTTGCTAGTATTGTTTAAAGTGTTAGATAACAGTGACGGTTATTATCTTTGATAGAAATAATTTAAAACGTACACGTGAATTATGACAAGATTACTGTGAACTTGGTTTAATTATTAATTATTCTGTTGTAATAACAATAGTCAGATGATGTTTTTATTGCCGCCCCGTCCTAAAGATGTTAACGGTTTGTAACCTTCCAATACAGCGGCCGAGGCTGTTGATGAAACACCGTCTTGCGATTCCCAAACTTCATTCTATTCAGGTAGGATGCACAGGCTCACTCGTGACATCGATAATTAAATATGGGATACCGCACTTCAGCGCCGTTCCCAAAGCAAAGGCAGGGGCACAACAGTTGACTCTCCAGGTTTACTTGAATGTAAACATAGTAAATGTTTTGCGTATATAACTGCGCATCATCATGTTATACTACTATTACTACAACTGTCTACACTTAGTGTACTCACAACGTAACACAAACATTGTAGGTGTTTCAAGTACTGTATACGTGAAAATATATCTGCTTCATCACTGCTTGACAATAATATCACAATTATAAACCTACAATATCTTCTTTTCTTTTTTTTTGTAATGAAGTAGCCTACTGAGTACCGTTACTTGAAAAAATATTTATTGACTCTGTTGTGTTAACTATACATTTTGTTTCGTTAAGAGCAAAAAAAATAATAATAATTTGTTCCCTTCTTTGACAAAAACTAAATTGTCTATATCTACGTTCATTCGTGTCACAGTAGGCGCGAGAATTATTTGACCTGTCACAACGGCCGGTTAGCTAGACTCTCTGCAGCTCGTGTGACAGGTGACACTGTTGATACTTAATACGAAACACATCAAGATACACTTCTGTTAAATATTATTACTATATTTATACACATATATAGGTCCAGAGATATTTAGATACCGCGAAAAAGCTCAACTCATTTAATACAATTATCCTATGTTAAAACAATTCACTTATCCGTGTTAACAGTGTTAGAGACTAATATATAGTTGATAGTCTCGATCTATGAATAACAAAACAACAGTAACACCCCCTCCCCCAAAAACTGATTCTGCACGAAGAGCGTAGGCATGAGCAATGTACGGATTGTAGCAACCTATGCATGGTGCTGCTCCTGGACGCGGTGGACGGTTTAGCTACTATCGCGCCATTTTATCAGTGGGGACACCGGTAGTACTAGTAGTAGTAGTAGTAGTAGTAGTAGTAGCAGCATCAGCAGCAATAGTAATTAGTAATAATGTCAGAGGTAAATGCAATGAGATTTCATGAAAATATAATTATTGGGGTGGAAATTTACGCGAGAAAATTATTAGTCATACCTACAGTTGTATGGACTTTCTAGTTTAATTATTACTTTTTAATCATGCCGCAAGCAGTAATTGTAATAATAACGTTGTTTTTAGTTTGTGTCACAATCACAGATGTTAATGAAACAGTTCCCATACATGCTTACAATTACAACACACAGCGTAATGTAACGTAAATAATATACCTAATTTAATTGTGTCGTTAAATAAAATCCAAACTAAAAGTAATATAAAATGCGTAATTAAAGTAGACACATTAATTTTCACAGTGCTCGTGTAAACAATAATAATGATATGCAATTGTTAACGATAAAGTATATGTAAGTTGTGTGTGTGTGTGTGTGTGTGTGTGTGTGTGTGTGTGTGTGTGTGTGTGTGTGTGTGTGTGTGTGTGTGTGTGTGTGTGTGTGTGTGTGTGTGTGTGTGTGTGTGTGTGTGTGTGTGTGTGTGTGTGTGTGTGAGAGAGAGAGAGAGAGAGAGAGAGAGAGCAGTGAGTTTGTAAGACACAGCTGTAAAGATTGAAAGCCTTCGAAAATTGTTAAGCTTCATTCTTTCCCTCTTTACGACATGAAAACAGATTTTTCTGATATTGTTTAAAATATTAGTTAACGGTAACGGTTATCTTCGCTAACCGTGGTTTAATACATACACACATACACATATGAATTACTACAACATTACTGCCAACTTGTATTCGTTATTAACTTTAATTTTGCATTAAGTATCTTACGAGTTTTCGGTACATTTTGTTTTGTGTTCTTTAGATGTTTCAAGAATGTAACAATTGGATTTAATGACTTTTACCGCTTGAGATAGGAATGGTGCATATCCATTGTTACGTTTTGCAAGTGTGTAACAACAAGTAGGCTAGGCTAAACACGTTTATCTACAACGTAACAGAATTAAATGACTGCGATCCATTGCCTATGACCGTACGCAACATATTCTTCTCAGATCAGAGGTATATGTAATTTATGAATGAAATTGTATCTAAATAGGCTGTACCATTTCGTTTATTGCTGTTCGCAAAATAGTTTCCTTCATCGATGCGTTTTGAAAATAAAAATCCAGCACGATAGTATGAAGCCAAAAATATATATTTAGACGATATTTTCTTCAGCAATGAAGAAATATTCAAAAGCTGTTTATATTCATTGAGCATGGTAGGTCTATATCAAAATATGTCCTTTTTAATTAATTCTTGCTACTCGTGTGAAATTTTGTCGATAAACAGTGAAATTATGACTTGATTCAGCCTTTTAAAATATCACTCATAAAATATCAATCTCTGTCTGTCTGTCTCTGTATCTGTCTGTCTGTCTGTCTGTCTGTCTCTGGCTCTGTCTCTCTCTGTCTTTCTCTCTCTCTCTCTCTCTCTCTCTCTCTCATATAAGAAGAAACAGTCCAAGCTCACTACAGATCTCATCTGATTAATCTACTTTCACCAATGCGCTGAACATTTTGAGGATGTCAGCATTCTTGCTGACAGATATGTAATAAATATACGCATTTATTACATTTATGTGAATATTCTGTAAGAACTGCATTGATTTAGAAAATTCTTGTTAAAAATTGAGAAATAGGCTTATGGTCTATATTACCTAATAAATAAACAAATTTTTTAAATTCTATCATCACATAAATATAAAATAAAATTAACTAGTTCGAAAAAAAGAATTTCAATGTATAGACCTAAGAGTTTAAGGTTTGTATGGACTGAATCTTTATTTGAGTAGGGAACTATTGTAGAAAATGAAAGAAATTCATTATTCAAAATTTGGCATTAAAATATTAATATAATTTTTAGAACATGTACATATTACAAAGGATTACTATAATGCCATAGGATATCTCACAGGCGTATTAAAAGACACACACATACTCTTAGATGAACATACAATTATATTAGTATACATGAGAAATGGAAAATTTTTAACAGCAGTTACTAAATTTCGTAGGAGGAGACAAGAGTGGTTGCCTGCAAATCGCGGCGTTGAGCATGCGCGCATGTACAGTGCTGCAGCCTATTGAGCAAAATTCTAACCACCCAGTACTAGTAATAGTATGTGTCGGATGCAAACGCTCAGTTGTAACGGTGAAGTCGTCGTTGTCGGTTGAGCGCTGTCGTTACTCACTAATGAAATCGCGCTAATGTGCATTTGTGAATTTAAATTTTAAAGTTTTTTTTTTTTCGAAAACTGTAGTTATTAGTGAACCGCTTAAAAAGGTTTGAGCGATTTTATTTTTCCTAAGTGTTTTAAGTGAAATACGTTTTACGTGTTAAAAAAGTTATTCAAATTATATAAACAGTTAAAAACGAAAATTTTTATAGTGAATGTATAAGTGCTTACTTTAACAGTGAATACTCAAACTAATTGTAAAAGCCGTGAGTGTTTGTGTAGGAAATGAGTAATGGTAATTACAGTTTGTGTAGGATTTATAAATATTTATACTAACATGTGTATAACAAATATCAGCCGTTTGATAATCACTCTCTAGCGTGCCGCCATGCTGCTAGCTAGTCGTATTACTTTTTTTCTTAAGTGATATCGCGTGAAGTGAAAATGAGGAATAGCCTACTGTTAGGACTGGCGTTAACGCTGGCATTTTTTGTAAGTAAAGCGTTAACAAAACTGGAAACAGCAGAGCAGTGTACGACAGCGGACAGCCATGAGCCCGGTAAGGTAGCGGTGTCGTGTAGAGTACGAACATTAGCTGCGGACGCGGCCAATTTGAGTTCTATTCCAGTGGAGGGAACCGTGCGACTCAATGTGGACTGTAGCGATGTGTTACTGTTTGAAAGCCTCTTACCTCCGCGTACGTTCCACAGACTGCACCAGCTTGAAGATTTAACGTTAGTTAACTGCAAAATTTTAGAACTACCTTCGGGAGCGTTCGATGGTCTTAGAGACCTAAAAAAAATATCCATATTTACTCACAATATGGACTGGGGAACGGGTAAGACTTTAGAAATTGTTCCCGGAAGTTTTGACGGGTTGCGAGAGCTCCAAACGCTAGACCTAACCTATAGTAACGTTAGAGCCATCCCGGACGACGTTTTCTGTTCTTTAGGAAATCTTCAAGTTATAAATTTGACCAGAAACAGCATAAGGGACGTCGATTCGCTGGGGTTTTCACCGAGACGGCAGAGGGATGTAGCAGAGACTGGTGTCACCGTGTCTAGGGTGGAGTGTAGTGGTGCTATGGATCTTCGTTCGCTAGACGTTTCCCACAACGACATCAGGACACTTCCTGACGACTCCGGCATCACTAGGCTGCGCAGACTGCAACATCTCTACCTACAGCACAACGATATCTCCGATATCGGTCCAAACGCTTTCAACGGGCTTATTTCGTTAAGAGTGTTAAACGTGTCAAATAATAAGTTAGAATCATTACCTGAAGGACTGTTTGCTAGTTGTAGAGATATCCGTGAGATATATATACACAACAATACCTTGTACGAATTAGCTCGTGGCGTGTTTCATAGGCTTGAACAGTTGTTGGTGTTAGATTTGTCGAATAACCAGCTGAGCAGTAACCAAATCGATGACGCCACTTTCGTAGGGCTCATCCGGTTGATTGTTTTAAACCTGGCGCATAACGCGTTAACTAGAATTGATGCTAGAACTTTCAAAGATCTTTCGTTTCTTCAAATACTAGATCTCAGAAATAATACAATAGGTTTTATTGAAGACAATTCTTTTTTACCTCTTTATAACCTTCACACCTTGAACTTGGCTGAAAACAGAATTCATCACATAACATCGCATTTATTTAATGGTTTATTTGGATTAAGTAAGTTAACACTTAATACCAATTTAATTGTAAATATTGATCCTCAGGCGTTCCGTAATTGTTCTGATCTTAAAGACCTTGATCTCAGCTCCAACGCAATCCAGTATATTCCAGAAGCATTAAGTGAATTGTCCTTTTTGAAAACATTGGACTTGGGTGAAAATCAGATAAGCGGATTCACTAACGGTTCCTTTAAAAATTTACAGCAATTGACTGGCTTACGACTTATTGATAATCATATCGGCAATTTAACAAAAGGTATGTTTTCGGATTTGACCGGCTTACAAGTGTTAAATTTAGCTAAAAATAAAGTGCAACAAATAGAAAGAGGTACGTTCGAGAGGAATACTCAACTAGAGGCGATCCGATTGGACGCTAACTTTCTTACTGACGTCAACGGTGTGTTCACAACGCTTGCTAGTTTGTTATGGTTGAATTTGTCGGAAAATCATTTACTCTGGTTTGATTACGCGTTCGTTCATAGCAACCTGAAATGGCTAGATATTCATAGTAATTATATAGAGAAACTCGGAAATTATTATAAGTTACAAGAACTGCATATCAAAACATTAGACGCCAGCCATAATCGAATCACAGAAATAAACGAACTGTCGATTCCAAACAGTGTTGAAGTGGTTTTTATCAACAACAATTTTATTTCAGAAGTAAAGGCCAATACGTTTTTCGAGAAAACAAATCTCGCCCGAGTCGATATGTATGCAAATGAATTGGTGAAATTAGAATTAAACGCTCTCAGGCTTATTCCATTTCCTCAGAATAAGTCGTTACCTGAGTTTTATCTCGGCGGTAATCCCTTTCACTGTGACTGTTCTATGGACTGGCTTCCCGTGATTAACAACATGACTCAACTGAGACAGTACCCCCGAGTGATGGACTTGGAAAACGTGATGTGCAGAATGACTTACTCCAGAGGAATGATACACGTTCCAGCAATCGACGCCAAACCTTCGCAGTTCCTATGCAGATACGAAACCCATTGTTTCGCGTTATGCCACTGTTGTGATTTCGACGCGTGTGACTGTGAAATGACGTGCCCTACTAATTGTTCCTGTTACCATGACGAAACGTGGAGCACGAATGTTGTCGACTGTTCGGGCCAGGGTAACGATCAGATACCAAGACGAATACCAATGGATGCGACACACGTTTATTTAGATGGAAATAACCTTCAGGAGCTCCAGAATCACGTGTTCATCGGACGAAAGAACATGAAGATACTGTACGTAAATGGAAGTAGAATTGAGACAATACAGAACCGGACTTTCAACGGTTTGAGTGCATTACAAGTTCTACACTTGGATAACAATTTGATCAGGCGTTTAAACGGCTTCGAGTTCGAACACTTAGCACATTTACGTGAACTTTATCTTCAAAACAATTTAATATCGTATATCAATAATTTGACATTACTCCCTCTTCGCTCGCTTGAAATTCTTCGTCTGGATGGTAATCGATTAGTGACGTTTCCTGTATGGCAACTAACGCTGAACTCCTACTTGGTAGAGATCTCATTAGGAAATAACCAGTGGTCGTGCCGTTGCAAGTTTCTACAAGAGCTGCAGTTGTGGGTCTCCGATAATTCGCACAAAGTGATTGATAGCGACGATATCTGGTGTTACAGCAACGACACGAAACCGCCTCATCGCCGCCCAGTTGATTTCAACAGTACAGCCTGCAGTGATTACTATTCAGGAAGTTCCGTGATTCAGAGCATTATCGTTTCCGACTACCTGCCCATGATGATAGTGACATTATCCGCGTTCCTAATCGTCGTGTTGTTAACAATTATTATGTTTATATTTCGAGATCCGGTGAGAGTATGGTTGTACTCCCGCTACGGTATCAGACTCTTTCATTTTAAAGCAGCGTCGGCGAAACATTACGGCGAAGATCGAGAAAAACTCTACGACGGTTACGTCGTGTACAGCCCGAAAGACGAAGAATTTGTTTTACAAAGTATTGTTGCAGAGTTAGAACACGGAAATCCTTCGTTTCAGTTGTGTCTTCATTACAGAGATCTTCCGCATCATGCTGTGTCTTCTACGTCTCCCTACCTTCAGCATTCGTCTCCGGTCGTAGTAGAAGCAGCTGAAGCAAGTCGGAGAGTAATATTGGTGCTTTCAAGAAACTTTCTTCAAACCGAGTGGTCAAGGTTTGAATTCCGATCAGCTCTTCACGAAGCATTAAAAGGTAGAATATTTAAGTTGGTTTTAGTAGAAGAAGGTAGCATTCTTCCTGAGGCAGAACTGGATCCGGACTTGAGGCCTTACTTAAAGACGGGAGCCAGAATTAAATGGGGAGAAAAAAGATTCTGGGAGAGGCTGAGGTACGTAATGCCGAACACGGATAGTCAGAGTAAGTCTTGTAATTATCGGAGAAATATTAATAATTATAGTTTAGACGCGGGCGTGCATCGCAATAACACCAGTCATAACCATGCTTATCTGCATGAAAAGTCAAAACAACCGTCGTCGCCGACGTTACAGCAAATAAACAGTCATCCACTATTCAAAGCTGCAGCTGTGACAAATAACGAAATGTTAGTGCCGCCGGCGTACTCGTCAAGTAGCACGCTGTCGAGGACGCCTACCAAGCAGGCGACACCGCAGGACGATGCCAACTACTCGTCTGCTGCTACCGCCACGCCGTCTCCGCGACCGTTGCACAGACACCACGGCTACTCCAACCCGGATAGACCGACGTCCGAACACATATACTCATCAATCGATACTCCGGAATACAATAGTTTCGAAAGGGGTTCAACGAGAAGAGCTGTAAACGGAGGAGTTCCTGTACACCAGCAGCCCTGGAGAACAGCAGGGGCGGCGGTTGTAGATTCCGGAGGAGTACAATCCTACCTTGTCTGATGCACGAATTATATGTTTCAGGTAAGTGGTTTTAACTTTTAATAATAATTAATTCTGCCAAACTACTCCTTTAACACATTAAACACAGAATGACTTATTCGAGCAGTTAACAAAAGTATTTTATAAGTAAGTAGAGAAAACAATGACGTACAGGGTAATTATTTAAAATAAACACTCGTGTATGTTCAGCAGTCTTGTGGAAGAGCCTTAAGTTTCTTCGTGTATACAATACCGTGCACGCGAAGCGTGCTCAGTTGTATTCCGAGAATTGAAAGTCAGAATTCGGTCATTAATTCTTTTTGATAAGAATCTCGAATTTTTACAATCAGCAAATTCGAATAATTCTCAGTTTCTGTTTTATAGATTCTAATTCGTGGTACTATCGTTCGAGTATTATATCAAATTGTTGCATACAATTATGTTACTATTTACCTACTTAGGATGGTTTAAATAAAATGTGTTTTGAAGGTTAGGTTGTTCCGTGTGATAGTGTACCCGTAGATATCGGTTAGTGGATAGTGAAAATAAAAGAACGCATGTACAACAGGTTGGCCTGAATTACTAGCGGAGTTGTTTATTCTGCACACACCTAAACCTGTTTGCGTGCCTTTGTTATTCTGTACTTTAATTACCGAGGAATTTTTATTCAAATGTTGCGAGCAAATAGGTACAACGTAGTCTAACATATTTTATAGTCCTACTGCCCGTGAAGTAAGACATCATTTTATGTTAATACTTTGTAAGTAACCCGTGTACGTGACCTGTTACTCATTCAGGTTAATGGTTTCCTCGCGCCTTTAGGTAGTCGCCCATTGTAATGGCGTACACCGGGAAAAGCCGCCGCGATTCGTCGTTGTATGGCAGAAAAGTAAATACCGTTCCCGTGATGCGTAACAGAATACAAATAAAATACGTAACTGTTAAAAGTGCCTTATTATTTTAGTGGTATTTTCGTGCACATAATCTCAGAAAAGTGTGCAGTCGGACATTTGTGAGAAATGTAACAAAAAACGTAAGATCATTGCACACGGGGCTTAAGCTTCAGAAAATTGTGAACTGTACTGCATATTAAAATCTGTGTACAGTTCTATATATCAACTTGGAATTGTACAAGTGAAAAAATTGGTACAGCCACTTATTCACCTTTATTCAGGACTAATTTTCTTAAAGAATAATCACCATAAAAACAACGTTGCAAAGATCTTCAAACTGTGATTTGAATATGATAAAAATTTCAACTTTGTATAAACTAAAGCCTGTCCCGTTGCAGAGACGCGTTAACTGAACACAACGGTGTACGGAACACAACGCATCTGTAAAAGGCAGTCGGATAATAATCTAATCCGTAAATTTGATTTTATATTAATTTTAATCGAAATGAAGAGTCTGGTTTGAAATGCTTTAAAAACTGTAACACGACTGAACGACTTTGGTTTTTAAAATTATATTTCCGCCACCCGATTACTGAGCAATATAATATTGTTGGTATCGTGCGTGTATGTAGGGAGGTGTTCCTCTAATTTGTTTATTTTACGCGTAGTGTTCCAACATTGGTAGAATCCTGTTTTGGCCCTGTACTGTCCGGTTGTTAAGGAAATTGTTTGATAAAAGTACTGGAGTGTTTATGGGTTTACGTTTATTAATTTTAAAAAAATGATATTACCTTCGTGAACATGCAGAATTTACTCCGTACAATAAGCTTACAAGCGCTGTATTTGTTACGTAATAAATAAGCAAAATTATATATAATATACACGGAGAACAGAGGAAATGGCGTTAGATGTCAAGTTTACCTACAGTGAAATACTAGATTAAGACATTCTTACGTTGTAGTAAACAATACGCTTATATAAGAAGTGCAATTTAGCGGATTGAAATACATATACGTTGAACATATATGGCGTTCTATTTTCAGACAGTTAAAATATGAATCGCCATTGTGATCCGGTACGAATTTTTTAATAGCGTTTTCAAAATATTAACGTCCGTGTACGTTGAATAACGATAGACATTTTTATTTTAAAATCCACGTAGCCTACACGAATCATGGTCATTTTGGAAAAGTGAATGTTCAGCCTTCGCTGCTCATGTTCGCAATGTGGTTAATCAGCACTTTCACGTTCTCAGGTCGGTCCTACTGATACAAAGCACATAACATTATTTAAACTTTTACTGGTTTTTCAAGGTAAGTATTTAGTTCCTACTACGCTGCATATATGTTCTACGCGAACTTTATTCGCCGCGTATAACGGCCTGTTTTGTTTCTTCTTGTGCTCCCAGAAAAGTTTATAAGTTTAATTTTTCACAGCAAAATAGCGCTTACAACCGGAACGGCCTTGATTTTAGGGGACGCCCGAGGAGGATGCTGTGTTCACGTAAACGTCACAAAACTGTGGGGTAGTCAAGGGGTGCTCAGCGTTATTACAATAATGAAATAATACAAAAAAATGTTTCGTATTAATATTTAACTGCGGTGAGGACATTCATCACGCCAGAAACTCCAGTGTGTCAGACCGTACAACAATTTGTCAAAACACAAGCAATCACTGAAATAAAATGTATTTGCTTCGTATTTTTGTCGTTAAAAATATTTTAACAAGTAGGCCTAGGCGCCAGTTATATCTTTTCGCGTGGCGCTGCGGTACGGGGTAGTGAGGGGGTGGTGTGTACGTTTTAATTAGTGTAATTAATTTTAATTTAAGCGTGTTGGTGGCGCTTTTGTTATACTTGATTCTTTCTGCTTCACAAAGTAATATCATCTTCACTTCAAAGTGTGTGATGAAAAACGTACCTATCAAAGCAGTTTTCTTCGACCTTCACAGATGTATTTTTGGTGCCATTCAGTTTCAACTGTTGTAAAAATTAAATAATCAGATGCCTTATTCAATCAACTTTTGCTGTCAATGATAATATTTTATCGTTTTGTGTTCGATTTTCATGCTAATACAAATATAAAACTACAAATATAATATAATCGTGCTGGGCCTAAATTATGTCACTTCTTGAAGATAAAATTTTCAGATATGATTATGTTTCTTATTACTGAAGCAGTTTTTTATTATAAAATAAATGTAATAATGATAACAAGTGAATCCTTTATAATAAAGTGTATTAATGGTAATATTACTGAACAAAAGTAATTTATCACAGGGAGTACAAATGCTAACTTTAAGTCATTAATATTGGTGTTACTTTCACTGTAAACTTACTTGGTTTATTCACTCAGACGATGTTTCGGAGTGGTGTTCTCCTTCTTCAGTGAGTTCGGATACGGAATGTGCCAAGTTGTCGGTATTTTTATAACAAAAAATAAATGCCAAGATTAAAAACAAAAAAAAAACGACAACTTGGCACATTCCGTATCCGAACTCACTGAATAAGGAGAACACCACTCCGAAACGTCGTCTGAGTGAATAAACCAAGTAAGTTTACAGTGAAAGTAACACCAATATTAATAATTAATAATTATTATGTGTGTAAACAAAGAAGTGATGAACAGTCAAAATAATTTAAGTCACTCACACTCAACACATTTCTCAATATTACTGCACGTTACCAAACGTTTTTAATGTGCTTACACAATTCCTGTAAACGACATTAGATCTGTCTAAAATTATCCCTGTGAACGCAGAGTTGGTAAAGTGAGATTAATTATATAAGACAGACACAGAAAGAACCAAAGGGAACAAAAAATGACAAATAGATCGGTAAAGTCAACGCCTACCATTTAAGTAATGACATCCAGTTAGTAATGTAAGGGTCGCCTACACGTATTTATAGAGAAAAGGCAATTTTTTTTTTAATATCGTCCAGAAAAATATCCTTTCTTGCTACAGACAAGAATCTAAACTAAGTAATCCCTTCATTTAATAGTTTACTCCCTTTAGATCTCAACAGGAGTGAAAACCCCAATTAAAATAACGACATCTTCATATTTCTCATTTCGGATTCTGTTTAAATTTGGCTCTGTTAAATAGACAGTATTGAGACATCGCGAAATTTAATAATTGTGTCGAATTAAATTATTTTGTCTCAAGATTAGTTTAATTCTTTTAAACAACTGTGTGCTTTGCAACTATGAATTAGTCACCGTTTCATGACGTTCGTTTGCAGACATTCTGTTCGTAAGAGTGAGGGAGAAGGGAGAATGCAGTGTGAGATAGAGCGAATGTGGTAGCAGAGTGATAATTTTCCGTTATTATAGTTATTAGGTTAATTTTAATTGCAACCAAAACTGAAGAATAAGAAACAAATACACCTGTTGGGTTTGTTTTACATAAACGCAGGTGAATAACTGAAGACTTCTCTGTGGAATTTTCGCCGTCTCTGACGGGTTTTGGTTATTTATTATAAAAAATCTATAATTATATGTTAATATTTAATAATAAAGTTTGAGTAGTAATAGTGATTATAATGTTTTCGTGCCCGCGGCGAGCGT
Source organism: Magicicada septendecula (assembly GCA_034769895.1). Lineage (NCBI taxonomy): Eukaryota > Metazoa > Arthropoda > Insecta > Hemiptera > Cicadidae > Magicicada > Magicicada septendecula. The sequence continues at coordinate 650,854,022 of CM068368.1, read as the reverse complement.
TAGACAACCGACACAGCATAGGCCTGGCTCTCAGTTTTACTGGCCTTGCATACAAAAGTAGGCTTGAAGACTTCGCTTACACTACGGATGTAAACACAACTTTCAAAATATTACTGAATATTAATATCTGGTTTCGTTTTTAAGTTTTACGATTAAAGCGTTGTGTTACAGACTTAAGTTTCAGTCATCACGAATGTATTAGGACACTATTGTCTTCATGTTGAATAAACATCATACAGTTTCGGTTTTGAGAGTGATTGTTAAGTACAATGTTATGACGCAATTGTGTTTCAAACAAGCACAGGATCAACTTTTAGAAATTCAACGAAAGTTCGAATTTATAAAGGTTTTACATCAGACTTTTACGAATCCTTGTTATTAACAGAGAAAGGAAAGGGATTTTAAGAGAAATTTAGCCTTATTAATTGGACTTAATGAGGGTTTGAGCATCAGGTCAATATGATTATGTGATTTTGGGTAATCTTGCCTCCTTCCTTTCAATTTAAAAAAATATGTAGTAGTGTCGTATCAAATCAAAATTGGTTTTGAATACATGTTGGTCGTTTCTTATTTAAGTGTGTAAAAATATTTAATAACTAAGAGAATATGACTATAATTACGAGAATATGCTAAATTTACATCTGGCAGACAGTAAATAAAATAATAGAAAATAGTTTTTCTTATATTCTTGTCGACCGGAAATACAGAATTCTACATTTCTTTGTCGAATGTTTGGTTATAGTGTGTCAAGGAACAACTAAAGATCATGGGAATTATGAGATGGGGGATTACTGCTGAAATAGCGTAGGATTATTGATCTGTGTAGCCACAGGAAGAAGAACAAGAAGAGGAAGATATTTTTGACTGAGAAAAGGATGATGTGGAAGCCAGAATTTTACGGGCGTGGCAAAAATTTCATTAGTATTATGCATTGCAATTATTCATAAAGTAACTCTGGTAATTGAAAAGTTCGTAAACTTTGTATAAATATAAATATTATATATATTTTCTCTTACTACAGACTTTACAATTGAAAATTGTCTATTTAAAAACCTAGTTTGGTTTTAATTTATCTCATTCATTTAATTTGATACGTAGTACATGTTTGACAAAATTAGTTTAATTTTGACATCCTTTTAATTGACGTTTTATTGTTTTATTCAAATACAGTATCTGAATACAGAATCTAAAATTAAAAATGAAATGAAATTCATTTCCTTGTGTCTTGTAATGTTTTAGAGTAATAACGTAAAAGAATTGGTTTAACATATTTTTTTTAGGTTTAGTGTCGTCTGGCTCAGGTTCGCTTTCAACGAGATGTGCGTTGCTCTTATAGCAAAGGCACATTTGCTCTTTAGTGACAACTAAAACTCTGCTCGACCGTTTTGAAATTCAGAAGTCACGTTAGTAACCCGTTTGTCACTGTTCACGCGGACTTTGGCAGTTGTAGATGCGCGCGTGTTCAACGTGTGAACTGTTTCCGTGTAAACAGTTAATAAATTCGTGTTTCACATGACTGTCCCGTCTGGAGAATGAGGTAGATTTAATAATTCACTCGGCCTACACACCGCATGCGGTTGCTTTGTTTCTGCCATGTGAAAAAAGACTAAAATTAAAAAAATACAATGCCGAATAATTGCAGCTGTTAATTGTAAATAATGTTTGTGGCGTCCACCGCGGCAAACTGTTGGGCGTTTGTTTGTGTTACGAAGTGTACTGTATGTCAATACATAATGCCCGCCACGTCTTTTGAACCGTTTTACACATGACAATTTTTGGTAACGTTTACTGTAGGCTCACATTGAAGCGATCTGCCAGTACTGAGAAACCTTTGGAAATCGTTTCCTATACTTGTTTTAGCTTTACACCCTATCCGAGGAGCGACTTAACACTCGCTTCTCCTTCTATGGCGCTACAGCCCGAAGTCAAGCCTTGGTCTCCTCTATCCTGACTCTCCACCTCTCTCTAACAGTAGCAACGGACTTCCATCCTTGCACTCCCAGCATCTCTCTTGCATCCACAGCAACAGCATCTTCCCATTTTTTCCTTGCTCAGTCTTTTGGTCTTTTGCCATCCATACTCCCCATAAGGACTCTTTTCGGTGTTCGTTTGTCATCCATTCTTACGACATGGCCAACCCATTGCAGCCTCCTCAGTTTTACGCATAAAAGCGTAAGGGTAGCCCTAGAACCAAGGAACAGGTACTGTTCTCTTCGTTTCGACGTCCCCTACAATATTCAATTGTCAAAAGTTAGGATTGTTAATTAAGTTTGAGTACCTAATTGGTTCTACCTTTAGTTCGTTGAAGTGACAATATATCTCATCATTATGCCGCATCCTCCACTCCCCATTTCTATATATGGGGCCCAGGATCCGTCTCAGGAGCTTGCTTTCAAATATCTTCAGACGTTCAATTGCTCTTTCTGTTAATATCCCGGTTTCACTGCCATAGCATAGGGTCGTATGATAGTTTTGTATGTGCGCATTTTTGTCTGCCTATGAATAACTCTTGACTTGAAGGTGTTGATAAGCGTGAAGTAGGCCTTGTTGGGTAGATTCTCCTTATGTCTGCCGCTTCATTCCCATCTTCAGATATCGTCGCTTCTAGGTATGTGAAAAAACCTCTCACTGCTTCTATACAAGCTTCTTCTATAATCAAATTTTTCCTGGGTCGGGTAGACCTTGTCTGATTTATCATTTTGGTTTAATCCACATACTTAACACTTACTACCAGTGGCGTAACTGGAAGCTGCTCCTGGCGCGGGGGTGATGAGACGAGGTTGAAGGGTGGGCTCCTCGTTTTCCTCGGGGAAAGTAAGACGTTTAGGATTCTTCCCATATAATCTAATCAACAGATCTTGTAATTTTTTTGCGTCTCAATGGTGCTGGAAAACGTACTTTATTAACCAAATGTCGAGCGATTATCATTATTAAGAAAACTATAATTTTACTTCATGAATTTTCAAATATTTTAATTCCTTTTTTTGCAGTTATTTGTATAAGCCTGATCTTAACACACGCAACTGGTCAACTGACTTAGAAGTAGGCCTGCGTTGAGTTATTATGGAATTTTGCTGTAATTTTTAATATCTCTGAGGGGGATGTGATATTAATCCCCTGATTCCCTGAAGTAAATACACTTTATATAAGGTCATTATGACGTATCCGGAAAGCATATGTAGTAGGCCTACTTGTTTCGGTGTAGTGGTATTCGTGGCGTTAGACCTTGGAACAAATCATTATTTACTGTGAATAATAAATATAACGAATCAAAATAAAAACCTGACAAATTCAATTGGTATATGTTTGTCTATTTACCTTACGCTGTGTACTGTCTATTTATAACATTGTCTAGTCATGATCTGTTTACACTGGGATCAACTCTTTCTTTGTGTTATCGGTCCGCTTGCAATAGAATCGTTTATGTTTAAAACCTGTGTAAAACAAATACATTTTATTATTTCATTTGGACTTGTTGACACAACTCCAGTTATGAGATTATTAACACACACGTATATTAAAGTCGCTAACGTTTCCTTAATTTCGAAGATCCTCCTCCTGTGGCATTTTATAATCCAACATCGAGCCTAGCCTCCTACATATCTTGACGTTTCATCACACTTTACTAGCAGTGAAGGACTTCTAGCATCCTCAGAGGATGTGAGGTAACTTCCTCACACTTGCAGCATCTTCCCATCTTGTTTTATTATTTCATTTTGATTTATTGATACTGAGGTTGTTAACGGACACCCATTAAAGTCTCCAATGTCGGTTTAATTTTAAAGATCCTTCTCTTACTTCTGTCGGGCTACAGACCAATATCGAGCCTTGATGCCTGTATCTTGATGCATCATCTCACTCAGTCGGTAGTGCAATACTTCCATTCTCGTATTTCCTGCACCTTCAGACCCACGCCAACAACGTCTTCCCAACCTTTCCATGAGCGGCTTTTTGACTGTTTGAACATTTGCACTGTTTTACATATTCTAGAGCCCAACGTATAATCTACCCGTCTCTCTCTTACACGTCTGCGAGAAATTGTGTGTCTCTTATTATAGGTACATACGCGTATATACAATACAACCATATACATTAAGCCCAAACTCAATAGATACGGCGTACATTTCGGTTCATGTTTCCTAGTGTAGGCTAACGTGGATGTTTAGCCTGAAATTAAACAAAACCTTAAACTAAAACGAAGTTAGGCAACTTAAACTTACGGATTTATAAGTGCGTTCGATATCCGCCACCGTCTTATCGTACTGATGTCAAGAGCTGTAATCAAAAGTGATTAGAAAAAAATTTAAGAACATTTATTTACTGTTCTACTATAGTAATATATGGGCAAAATAACGTAATATTATAAAAGATACCAAATGAGATGCTTCAAGAACTTGATACAGAAACACGAAAATAGATGCAGTCGTCTATCTTCCATGTTACCACTTCATTTGTAACATATCAGCGTCAACAAATCCTAATATGATATATAATTATTGCTAATGATATTTTTGTTGTTACTGATAAAACTGTCGTACTCATAACCTGTTGTTGTAATAGGGCATTAGGGTAGTTGTTGTACCCAGGGTAGTGTCTGTGTAGGCTCGACTTTGCGGTGCTGCCTACAAATCCTATATACGTCATGTAACACACAACTTTTCACCTGAAATTGTACGTTTTTTTTAATTTTATTTGGTAAAATTTGGAAGGATATAACCAACGAGGAACAAACGCAGAATCTGTATCGCAGCTCTAAATCGAGAGTTAAATTCCAATTTTTTATCAAATATTTGCAGCGCTCTGCAAACTTTTTTTTTTTAAACTTCATTTTCTGGACCTTTACTTCCACTGACGTTTCATATATATACTGTATTTTTGTTCTGTTTCATGCCTGCAGTAATGGGAATATAAGCTATATCGATTCGGTGCGGTACGGAGTAGGCCTACCAGTTTCAAACTTTCGTATTCAAAACAATCCCGTTTTCATCAGTTATGACCCGCTTTGTGGTTTATTAAATTCTAAAATTTAACGTTTAATTACAGTAAGGCAGGTACTGGGCCGACAGTTGTGTAAATAGTATTGACCGCGCGGCCGGTGTGTAACACGCAAAATGTCAACAGTTCAGCCATAATCTTCCCTCACAATTTTTTAGCATAAATTAGATTTAACATAATTATCATTATATCACCTACTCTACACGCACGCACAGTGCATACTTCTGAGCGTCGCCTTTGTGCGTCTAAATCTTTTAAGAAGATTACTTTTTTGCTTTGTATAATTTACGAGCAATGCTGTCCCTAATAATTTTGCTTTTTTTAATCTTACCAACCGTTTTTTCACAAAGGAAAGGGAATTATTTAATATAAGACACAAATAGTTTCAGTGGAATTCCTGCTATACATCGGTAGGCTCTTAAATGTCCTTTGATATTTTATGTTTTGTTTGTAACTGTGGATGCATGCTCAGTAACAGTATATCCGATTAATTCTACAAGTTGATAGGGGACTTGAACTGACAAGAATACTAATATACAAGAAACTACTTTATCAGTAGCAAAAGCCAGTTTTTGTAAAAAGTTACTGTTTGTATATAAGGCGTGAACTGTAAATTAGGACACGTTCCGAATTAGTTTCTTCAGCCGAAGATAGAGGATCGGAGTTGTCTCGTGATTTCGCTTTGTCCATTTTGAGGTAATTGTCCAACATTAAAATGATAACACAGGATGGATTTAACAAGAATTATGGCCTTCAGGAAAGTTGATCTTCGTTATTAAAAATATAAACCGACTGACGCTTGGAAATAATCGTTCGACAGCCTTTGTCACATCGTCCAGACTATGTAGACTGTCTTCAGGATTGCTTATACGGGGGTCCAATATAAACGTCATAAGAACTATTCTTGATCGAGTAAATTTGTAACATAAGACCCTTTTACGGGAATATCATTGACCAGTAAAATTCTAATAATGGCAACTTTTAACAGTTTTTCACTTCAGCTTAGTAGGCTCATTAAGATTCTATCGATTAATTATAAGCGGAAAGAAAATCGGATGCAGTGAGTGTAGGCATTGTTGATACTGTTGGTTTCTTACTCGTAGACAAGATTTAATAACATAGTAATGATAAGATATAGAACAGTTCATTCTTAAACATTAAAACAAAAACACTGATAGACTGAAAAGACAGCATTACTTGGCAATCTAAGCTTCTTATAAAGAAGTAAAATGTTCGCTAATGACGAAATAGAATAATTTGAGAAACTGGGTACGAAAAAAATAATTAAAATATTCTGAGATTTCAAACTATATATCGCCCTAGTGCCAGCCGTTTTTCATTTTCTGGATTTCGTATTCTCATTTCCTTCACCAAAACAAATGAAATGATGCTTATTTATCAAAGTCTGTGCATCTCTTGTGGAATACAAAAACATATACAACAGAACAACACATAACTTCCTCCATACTTAGTCGCGAAATCAGTGGTGAAGTCAAAACGAATCGTTTAAATTAATTTGGGTTAAAACAGTGTCATTGATACATTCGCACTGGCAGTGCCTAGACGTGTCATTGATACATTCGCACTGGCAGGGCCTAGACGTGTCATTGATACATTCGCACTGGCAGGGCCTAGACGTGTCATTGATACATTCGCACTGGCAGGGCCTAGACGTGACGTTGATACATTCGCACTGGCAGGGCCTACACGAATCCAGTCATGTCTCCCTCAGCGGGTATTGAAAGTTTTAATATTTTTATCAACATCTAACATCCATCGTGTCTTCAAGACACCGTACGGCGTAGACGCTCGCATCGATGAGAAGAACATTCGAGCGTCTTCATACTGTATTGATACATTCGCACTGGCAGGGCCTAGACGAATCCAGTCATGTCTCCCTCAGCGGGTATTGAAAGTTTTAATATTTTTATCAACATCTAACATCCATCGTGTCTTCAAGACACCATACGGCGTAGACGCTCGCATCGATGAGAAGAACATTCGAGCGTCTTCATACTGTATTGATACATTCGCACTGGGCAGTGCCTAGACATGTCATTGATACATACGCACTGGCAGTGCCTAGACGTGTCATTGATACATTCGCACTGGCAGTGTCTAGACGTGTCATAGATATATTCGCACTGGCAGTGCCTAGACGTGTCATTGATAAATTCGCACTGGCAGGGCCTAGACGTGTCATTGATACATACGCACTGTGCAGTGCCTAGACGTGTCATTGATACATACGCACTGGCAGTGCCTAGACGTGTCATTGATACATACGCACTGGCAGGGCCCAGACGTGTCATTTATACATTCGCACTGGCAGTGTCTAGACATGTCATTGATACATTCGCACTGGCAGTGCCTAGACGTGTCATTGATACATTCGCACTGGCAGTGCCTAGACGTGTCATTGATAAATTCGCACTGGCAGGGCCTAGACGTGTCATTGATACATACGCACTGTGCAGTGCCTAGACGTGTCATTGATACATACGCACTGGCAGTGCCTAGACGTGTCATTGATACATTCGCACTGGCAGGGCCCAGACGTGTCATTTATACATTCGCACTGGCAGTGTCTAGACGTGTCATTGATAAATTCGCACTGGCAGGGCCTAGACGTGTCATTGATACATTCGCACTGGCAGTGTCTAGACGTGTCATTGATACGTTCGCACTGGCAGTGCCTAGACGTGTCATTGATACATACGCACTGGCAGGGCCCAGACGTGTCATTTATACATTCGCACTGGCAGGGCCCAGACGTGTCATTGATACATTCGCACTGGCAGTGCCTAGACGTGTCATTGATAAATTCGCACTGGCAGTGCCTAGACGTGTCATTGATACGTTCGCACTGGCAGTGCCTAGACGTGTCATTGAAACATACGCACTGGCAGGGCCCAGACGTGTCATTTATACATTCGCACTGGCAGTGTCTAGACGTGTCATTGATATATTCGCACTGGCAGTGCCTAGACGTGTCATTGATAAATTCGCACTGGCAGGGCCTAGACGTGTCATTCATACATACGCACTGTGCAGTGCCTAGACGTGTCATTGATACATACGCACTGGCAGGGCCCAGACGTGTCATTTATACATTCGCGCTGGCAGTGTCTAGACGTGTCATTGATACATTCGCACTGGCAGTGCCTAGACGTGTCATTGATACATTCGCACTGGCAGTGCCTAGACGTGTCATTGATACATTCGCACTGACAGGGCCCAGACGTGTCATTTATACATTCGCACTGGCAGTGTCAAGACGTGTCATTGATACATTCGCACTGGCAGGGCCTAGACGTGTCATTGATATATTCGCACTGGCAGGGCCTAGACGTGTCATTGATACATTCGCACTGGCAGGGCCTAGACGAAGCCAGTCATGTCTCCCTCAGCGGGTATTGAAAGTTTTAATATTTTTATCAACATCTAACATCCATCGTGTCTTCAAGACACCGTACGGCGTAGACGCTCGCATCGATGAGAAGAACGCTTGAGATCCACTTTGTCAGAATCGGCGCTAATCGTTTTGGAGATACAAGGAAATATACAAACAGAAGATCTACAATATACTCAGACATAAGACATATTATACTTCCCTTGCATTGATGGATGAAACTTTAAGAAATAATGGTTACCGATATATTGGAAAATATTTATGAACCGTGATCTTAAAATAATTGTACTAAAATATGCGTGTTTTGAGTAAATGTTTCCGGTAAGGGGGGTTAGTATTAGTCACCTATTGTAAAAATAAAATTTGGGTGTGCTGTGCTCTACGTTTGAGACAAGACGTTGAACATCAGCTTAACATGGAGTAAAAATACATTACTCTTGAGATACACTAAGAGTGTGTGTGTGTGTGTGCAAATATACTTATATCAAAGAAGAGAATACTTCAGAATGCGTTTCCTTAAACAGTAGCTGTAACAGTTCTCCCTTTATGGAAACAAAATATAAATCAAATAATAAGAAATAAAAAGTTCGTAAATAAGTCAATTGAACAATTTTAAAAGGAGCTTAACAAAAGAGAGTTCTGTGAGGGAGGAATCAGTAAAAACGTTAACTTATCATTGCGTATACAAAACACAAGAGAATTTCTACGATATTAAAATGATACTGAGCGAAGAAATGTAGAACCGATATTAACTTGTAAGGCAAAAGGAAACTTAAGGCATAAAAATAAATACGTAAATTAAAAAAAATAGCTTACATCTAAACTGTGGTTAATAGAAGAAAAAAATATGATTATTTCATATTCAAAAAACATGCTGACAGTAATTACCATACGGAATCATAGAATATAAAATATTATGAAGTAACGTGTGATGAGATTTAAGTAATAAATAAACTGTGTAAACACATAACATGTTATTCATAGTCGCACCCATAATTACGAATTTGATGTGAGAACGCTTGTAAATTAAAAATAAAATTCATATCCCTTTTCATCGTTTATGTGTGTTCCCCCGTAACTGAACCCGGACACTAGTGCAACTGTTCTGTTGCTAGAGGCGCAAGTAATCGTTAATGAACATCCATTTGAAGATTTTTATACATTTGAAAATATCTTTGTATTTTAAGATCAACTTGTTTGGAATAATTTATTTTGCTGTGAATATTCAGAGTCAGTTATTATTACTTTCGTATGTGTTGTATTCTCTGTCCTGGCGGAATGTATAAATTAGTTTTATAGAAATATTTACGTGCGATGCTCATTATCTACCTGAAATACTCTCATGTCATTAAAACAGTTGTTATTATTAGAATGGTTTTTAATGTCTCATTCGCGCGCGCGCGCGCGCGTGTGTGTGTGTGTGCACAGATTTTAACAGAAACTTAATTTAGATAAATTTTAAAAATTCTCTCTGCTTCTCCCATACCAATCATTTCTCTTTTGATGCCGCGTGTCCGTCAGAGAACAGACGTAAAGTATAGGAGCAGTCCAGCTGCGGTTAATTTAACAGCAGGCTATCACTTTGTGTATAGAGAGTAACACATACTGCACATACAAAGGTATAAATCATATAAAGAGCGCACCAGTAAGACGGGTACAAAGTCCTTGGTTGCTTTGTGAACCTTCGGAGGCAGCAAGTAGCTATCTGAGAGCTGGAAGCTGGTAATTGTCTTCCTTCATATTGTGAATGCCAAGGTCTCTCTATTATTTTATATTGCTTCACACCGGAGCGAATGTGGCTTCATTTGATCTTCTTTTTATCCATCAGACAATTCTTTTCAGTCGAAATGTACCATCAAATCAGACTTTATACAAGCATCGACGCTTGTTATTGCGTCTCTCAGACAGATTAAGAAGGGTTAGTTACCACTTTCGATTCAAGTTAATAATGGCCTAGACGTATTAATTATTTCTAAAGTTCTTCCAGTAATACGGTGAAATCGTCTACCATTAATCTTCATTATGCTTTTGTGTTGAGTTTAAAAAAAACGCTGTCTTATCTTCTCCGATGAGACGGTTAAAAATTATGATTTCACAAATTTGATGAGAATTCAAGCTGTGTTAACTCCATGAACTCACTACCATGTCGCTTTTTCTTTTGAACTTGTGTTCTGTAATGGTGATTTATTTCTTCGTCCGCGCTTCCGTCCGGCGTAAGCCTTTGTTTACAAATGAATCCGACAGTAGGCCTACGTCGTTTAAAACCTATGAAAGTTCACCGTTTGTGACTTTTTCAGTGCACTTCTGGCATAAATGTAGTGAGGTACCTTTAACAAATGGTTGCAGTGTTGCACAACCATCAATATAGAATAGCTAACTGTAAAATCATACACGAAAGCATTAAGCAGTTAAAAGTGTCATACATTTCAACGGAAAACGTACCTATTAGTTTCGTTATGGCGCACAAGCTGGTGGTTGTTAGGCCGGTTGCAACTTGAAGAATAAATGGAAAGCTTACTACATAAACGTATGGGAGGTCGTCCGGTATTCTTCATACTGTCCCAATGCTTCATATGTGAGATCGATGGTTGTTAGGCCGGTTGCAACTTGAAGGATAAATGGAAAGCTTAATACATAAACGTATGGGAAGACGTCCGGTATTCTTCATAATGTCCCAATGCTTCATACGTTAGCTCGGTGGTTGTTAGGCCGGTTGCAACTTGAAGGATAAATGGAAAGCTTAATACATAAACGTATGGGAGGACGTCCGGTATTCTTCATAATGTCCCAATGCTTCATATGTTAGCTCGGTGGTTGTTAGGCCGGTTGCAACTTGAAGGATAAATGGAAAGCTTAATACATAAACGTATGGGAGGTCGTCCGGTATTCTTCATACTGTCCCAATGCTTCATATGTTAGCTCGGTGGTTGTTAGTCCGGTTGCAACTTGAAGGATAAATGGAAAGCTTAATACATAAACGTATGGGAGGTCGTCCGGTATTCTTCATACTGTCCCAATGCTTCATATGTTAGCTCGGTGGTTGTTAGGCCGGTTGCGACTTGAAGGATAAATGGAAAGCTTAATACATAAACGTATGGGAGGTCGTCCGGTATTCTTCATACTGTCCTAATGCTTCATATGTGAGCTCGATGGTTGTTAGGCCGGTTGCAACTTGAAGGATAAATGGAAAGCTTAATACATAAACGTATGGGAGGTCGTCCGGTATTCTTCATACTGTCCCAATGCTTCATATGTGAGCTCGATGCCTGTTAGGCCGGTTGCAACTTATAGGATAAATGGAAAGCTTAATACATAAACGTATGGGAGGTCGTCCGGTATTCTTCATACTGTCCTAATGCTTCATATGTTAGCTCGGTGGTTGTTAGGCCGGTTGCAACTTGAAGGATAAATGGAGAGCTTAATACATAAACGTATGGGAGGTCGTCCGGTATTCTTCATACTGCCCCAATGCTTCATATGTGAGCTCGATGGTTGTTAGGCCGGTTGCAACTTGAAGGATAAATGGAAAGCTTAATACATAAACGTATGGGAGGACGTCCGGTATTCTTCATACTGTCCCAATGCTTCATATGTTAGCTCGGTGGTTGTTAGGCCGGTTGCAACTTGAAGGATAAATGGAAAGCTTAATACATAAACGTATGGGAGGTCGTCCGGTATTCTTCATACTGTCCCAATGCTTCATATGTTAGCTCGGTGGTTGTTAGTCCGGTTGCAACTTGAAGGATAAATGGAAAGCTTAATACATAAACGTATGGGAGGTCGTCCGGTATTCTTCATACTGTCCCAATGCTTCATATGTTAGCTCGGTGGTTGTTAGGCCGGTTGCGACTTGAAGGATAAATGGAAAGCTTAATACATAAACGTATGGGAGGTCGTCCGGTATTCTTCATACTGTCCTAATGCTTCATATGTTAGCTCGGTGGTTGTTAGGCCGGTTGCAACTTGAAGGATAAATGGAAAGCTTAATACATAAACGTAATGGAGGTCGTCCGGTATTCTTCATACTGTCCCAATGCTTCATATGTGAGCTCGATGGTTGTTAGGCCGGTTGCAACTTGAAGGATAAATGGAAAGCTTAATACATAAACGTATGGGAGGACGTCCGGTATTCTTCATACTGCCCCAATGCTTCATATGTGAGCTCGGTGGTTGTTAGGGCGGTTGCAACTTGAAGGATAAATGGAAAAATTAATACATAAACGTATGGGAGGTCGTCCGGTATTCTTCATACTCTCCCAATGCTTCATACGTGAGCTCGGTGGTTGTTAGGCCGGTTGCATCTTGAAGGATAAATGAAAGCTTAATACATAAACGTATGGGAGGTCGTCCGGTATTCTTCATACTGTCCCAGTGCTTCATATGTTAGCTCGGTGGTTGTTAGGCCGGTAGCAACTTGAAGGATAAATGGAAAGCTTAATACATAAACGTATGGGAGGACGTCCGGTATTCTTCATACTGTCCCAATGCTTCATATGTGAGCTCGGTGGTTGTTAGGCCGGTGCAACTTGAAGGATAAATGGAAAGCTTACTACATAAACGTATGGGAGGACGTCCGGTATTCTTCATACTGTCCCAATGCTTCATATGTGAGCTCGGTGGTTGTTAGGCCGGTTGCAACTTGAAGGATAAATGGAAAGCTTAATACATAAACGTATGGGAGGTCGTCCGGTATTCTTCATACTGCCCCAATGCTTCATATGTTAGCTCGGTGGTTGTTAGGCCGGTTGCAACTTGAAGGATAAATGGAAAGCTTAATACATAAACGTATTTGAGGACGTCCGGTATTCTTCATACTGTCCCAATGCTTCATATGTGAGCTCGGTGGTTGTTAGGCCGGTTGCAACTTGAAGGATAAATGGAAAGCTTAATACATAAACGTATGGGAGGACGTCCGGTATTCTTCATACTGTCCCAATGCTTCATATGTTAGCTCGGTGGTTGTTAGGCCGGTTGCAACTTGAAGGATAAATGGAAAGCTTACTACATAAACGTATGGGAGGACGTCCGGTATTCTTCATACTGTCCCAATGCTTCATATGTTAGCTCGGTGGTTGTTAGGCCGGTTGCAACTTGAAGGATAAATGGAAAGCTTAATACATAAACGTATGGGAGGACGTCCGGTATTCTTCATACTGTCCCAATGCTTCATATGTGAGCTCGGTGGTTGCAATGTTTTCGCAAATCATCCTTAGTTTTGTCATGAAATCAACTGTGTCCGGTTTAGTGTCAGTTCAAGGTAAACGTTACTCGTTATTTGAGGTTATAGGAATAACTTTGTACAACTGTGATTGTGAATAGTAAAGTATCTATCAACTGTCTTAATTAATGTGTGTTAAGTTTTTCTTCTTCTTTTATTTAGTGCTGCTGTGTGCTTTTTGCAGTTAGCGATTCTGTGTGCTTTCAAACCACTTGTAGTTTGTAAAAAGCACGATACTGTTTAACTTTTGCCTTTTGCTGCATATTTAGTATCTGGTTACTGGTTACTGGTTAGTGATGCTTTTAGCAACCATTCATGAGTACGTTGGAACATGGAATCTGGTAGACGTACCTATAGAAGTGAGGTCATTGCATTATCAGTGACAGCTCTCTTTTGGGGGAATACAGTAACTTTCTATTTTTTCCATATGATAGCACTATGTGTGATGTAGATATGTAGATCTGCCTACTGTTTTAATGTATTCTTTGAACCCCCCCCCCCACTACATCCAACCAACTACTGAAACCACCAAAATTTGGAACCACCACAGCCGCCACTGATAGACCTTATTTTTCATAGTAGGCAAAGTGCGCGTGTGCAGTAAACTGGTGTCTTATAAGTGCCCAGTAGAGGCAGTGCCTGATTTACCACTAGGCCGCGGGCTCAGAGGGGCACGTAAGCTACAGATATATTTTTTTTTAACAGAAGTATTTTATAAAAGTAGGAGGCACTTTGATTTATTTAAGTATGATTTTTTGAAAGTAAATTTTCCGCAACATATTTTGTGTATGCTTTTCCCGACATTAATTCCATTAAGCACATAGTCACTTAATATTAGTTTACCATTACCTTGTTGTATCTTTGGCCAAAGAATAAAAAAAAATCTAGACCTATTTTTTTAATTTTATGAAAATAAAATAATTTTTTATGTTAAATTTCTAATAAGTTTAGTTAAGTTACTCTACTTAAAAAATTAATTAATTTGCTGAATTCTTTTGCATGGTTGTCAATATTTTGAAAAGGTTTACTAAATGAAAGCACGCTTTTTTATAGTAGCCTACTGGTATTAAATTTGGTAGTATTAATCTGACATCAAATTACTTCTCCAGTACATAGGGCAATATTACTTCAAAGTCATAGCCGGGGGGGGGGGGGCCTCAGAAAATTTGCCTAGGGCCTCAAAAATCTTAAATCCGACACCGAGTAGAGGATAACATTTGACGAAGTCTTGACGTTTTGTAAGCTCAGTACCGGTGCAAAACAGCCTTTACATGCTAAGTAGTTAAACGCATATGCACACGCACACACATAAAAATTCATTTTACAACGAAGATGTGACCCGTCTTGCAAATTACTAAATTAAATTCACTAACTTTACAAACTAAATCCATTATTACAATTAACCGAGTTAGTTTACAAAGAAAGGCAAGACAAAGAGTCGACACTCTTGTATTTCTGAACAAGGTCATGTCTGAGTCGTGAAGTTTAAGCCGAGACAAGAAGGAAACCCTTTATTTGTGTGTGATGGTCTATGACCGAAATCAATCTAAATTAAGAATATGAGTAATTAAAACTTTATTATAAATCATATGTATGGTATCTTTAGGTTATGAACAATGAATACATCACAATAGAAGATTTATTGGAATATGTTATTAGAGCCAATATGTTGATAATTTCATTAAAATAGAGCCAGTTACGCAGACTATGATACATTTTCTGATTGGTATGCCCTTGTGAAGCACAGAAATATGACGTTCGTTTAAAAAACACAAAATATAGACTCGAGTATTCTACTATAGAACTGAAAGTTGTAATGAAAATCTGTGTCAAGAAACAAGAATTTTTCCGAACATTTCAGATGGAGGTTTTTGTAGTGCAGACAATGAAACCTGTCGACGTAATTACAAAATACTGACGCGTAATCAGACTGCTTAGAAAGAGAGGCAATGAAGTCGTTTGTTACTGAGCACAGACCGTTGGCCACCTATGCTAGACGATCAGTACATAAGCCATAGCTGTGTGTGAAACTTTTCCGCGGAAAATGTCCCCTACCTAATATATTATTGTTGTCAGCTCCAAAACGCTAAGTGATAAGTCTTGTCACTGATGAAGTTTCACGAACACACGCAGGGATTCTAAAATTAACCTCCGCTTGTCAGTTTACACACAGTAGTTCTTGTATAATTATTTTATAATCATAAGTAACGGTTATAAAAGGGATTTTATTTGACTTGTTTGTTTTGTTCGTATTAAGTTTCTGACCTATAGGCAATATTAAATATTCCTACAATATTAGAATGGAACCCAGTTTCAGTCTTAAGCAACGGATGACAATTTATAAATATATCTGTTTAAACAACTGAAGACGATACCAAGAGATTACAAAATTAGCTGTAAGGAATATTTTATATAGCGATTAACACACATATTAACAAAAAAAAAAACATAACAAAAAGAAATCAAATTTATATTGCATTGGTGCCTTCTGTTTTCAAAAGAGAAGCAATTTTTCATAATTTGTTTTCGTAGACATCGATAAAATGACGTAAAATATACGTTCGGTGGGGTAAGAAAGGAAACGTAAGTGGTGGGAGAAATGATTATAAAGAAAGAAAAATAGCAATAGCGCGAGGGACTGGTGCTTCGCGCTTTTGTACCGGCAACTCATTCGATTATTTCCACTCTCCATAATCACAAAGCGGTGGTAACCATAATTTTCATCTTGTTTAATGTTCTGTGATTTATATTTGTATGGCGTTAGCTGCAAAGTGAATAATTCTTTTAAACAAACATGCTGATTCATTTTTTTTATCACCGCTTGTTGAAAGTTTATTGTTTTGTGCTATGCAAATAAAACAGATATTTTCTGCTGCAATGTGAAGTGTCCTGATAGCCTACATGCGCACAGTGTTTAACAGATATTTTAAGTAATTTATTCTATTTGGATGAAGAATTTTTTTTAACTTAACAGGTTCTAAAATGTTAATACTAAATTATAGTTAGTTAAGCAATACAATTCAAGGCAGTTCAATAATTACGAATAGCGTAAGCGATTTAAAAAATATCGGTATGGAGAACCATACATGACTTCCATGTTCTAAGATTTATACTTAAAACCATTTTCAAAATGAAATATTTCGATAGAAACTACTTCTTTCTTCAGCCTTAACCACAGTACTGTGGTAACTAACGTATACCACCTCACGTTAGCGCACTCGATTTTCACTGATGATGGCAGTCGATAGCACTGCCGAAACATCTGGTTTTGTACAAAACTTTGGACCGCGGCCAAACAGCCCGGGAAGGAATTTTAACAACAACCTACTTCTTTGTTCTGAATAACGTAGTACACATGACATAAATAAAAATTATCCCCTCCCACTTCAACTATCATTTTCATTTATAGAAAATTACCCCACCCCCTTCATCTAGCCTCTTCATTTATAGATATTCCATCGACGTTTCTACAGTGGATTATTATGATCTTCTTATCAGGATACTCATTTATCAAAATTAAGTACTTTACTCTTGCTAAAACATAAAATGTTGCAGGTAAACTACCCTTTCCCCGTAACCGATCTTCACCAAAATCAATAGGCCTTGAGTTTTCTACAATTCAGGAACGTACACAAAAAATATTTGATTCTGTTTGAATGTGCGGCAGTTATCGTTCGTCATAGAAAAAATTACCGTTGTTTAAACATAATGTGCTGTTGGTAAACTACCCCTTTCCCTTAACCGATCTTCACCAAAATGAACAGATCTTGAGCACTTAACAATTCAGATACATATGCAAAAAAATATTTGATTCTGTTAGAATATGCGTACTCACTTTTAACGGAAAATGCTTATATAAGACACCAATAATTAAGCGGCGAGCCGGTGAGATTACGTATTGCCCGGAGTTGTAATGTATGACATGGGATGCGTGCGTGTGTGTGTCGAGGCGTACACGTGCGTCAGTGACTGGCTTTGATGCCGAAATTGATTGTTATCCCGTTCCGAACTGTCGAGAAGCCTGCCGTGTCCTGCACGAACATCCGCCTTCCTACCGCTGCCGCTGCCACTGCCGCTGGAATCGACAAGATAAATTAAAAATCGATTTCACCCATCAACTTCTGGTAATTCGTATAGTTATATGATAAATAACGGATATCTGCCTTTACATTTTTCTGATTCAAAGTATTTTACACATGGTTAGAAAATATGTAGGCTTAACATGTGTCCGCAGACGCCATGATACGCAGGTTATAATATGTTGTAACATATATTATATGTTATAATATAACATATTATGTGGTCAGTCTGACAGTAGAAATAGATCATACGTGAATCAGGAAAGGCTGTTTTCGTCTTTATGAACGCGTAATTAGTCTTGGTAGTTACAAAGTTTTATCTAAGAATCTGTGTACTGTTGTTGAACAGCTTGAAACTCATCCTAATACATCGACCAATAAACTTCATGGACACGAAGTTCATGGAATGAATGTCAGCAGACACGAAGACTCAAAATCATCAAGCCGTTATATTTATCTTTTGGTCGAAGTGTAAGACATTACAAATGTAAAAGAAAAATAGTAATAAACTTAAACTGTTCTCCTCACAAGAGGAATTAATCACCTCATACAGTTTTCTAAGGATCATACATACGTGCTTATGTTTCTTTGTAATCAGACCGTATATTATAAATGAAAAATTTCCTTTTAATATTGATGTTTTATTGATAATGATGAAGAAAATCTCGATACACGTTTTCACGAATTACACGTCTTCGTATATATGGTATTCATGTACTAATAGTCACAGTGCGTGCGCGCGCGCGCGTGTGTGTGTGTGTTTTACAGATTTCTAGGCGTTATATATAATGAATATGCGAGGACGTGTTTACATATATATCAGTATATTTGTCGACGCGTTGGAGGCATCAATATGGACACCAACATTACAGTAATTCGTGCATAAATTATTGTAGTTAAATTGTCATTATACTCGGGATGCAGACTGCATTTTTGTGACTTCTGACAGCTGATTAAACTATTTAATTCCATCAAACTGACACCGAGCAACGAAACTACTCTCTCACAAAACTATTCAACGCTGCCATGAATGGCAGTATCGCTATCCCTGTCCCATACATTCGGTAATCCTTGTAACAAACTGAAATTATTCAATGTTTTTGTATTTATTTTCAATTTTCAGCTGTTGTCCACCACCCATTGCAGGGCATTAAATTTGTTTAGGAATAAAATTGTCAGAGCGACAAGTAATTGGCCGCAGAGCGGGTGTAGGGTGTCATGTCATACGAACTCCCTGGCGCGCGCGCGCGCGCACACACACACACACACACAGGCTTGGTCTGCTACCTGCTAGCTCCTCCTCCCCGTCCATAGATTGAAAACTTAGATAACGCGTTGTTTGAAATCTCTCATTCTCGACCCTCGTTTAGAAAGACAGCAGCAGAAAGATAAAAGGTTGTTTACAGCCTGTTTTTTGTAAAACAGCCCCCAATATTAAATGGAATGTGAATGACGAACTCATATATCTGTCCGCTAACTTAAAAAAATTAAGCGATCCTATCATGCGGAACCCATATTGCTGACGGTAATGTTGTTTGATCCTCTGCAGGGCAAGAAATTAATAACTTTCGCATATCCGAGTCGATTTTAATCGTTTAAAAGTCCTCAGTTCGTTTGTGTTTTACATTCTTCCGTAGAGGTTGTCTATTACGGAATACAGTACGGCGTGTAGGCCTACTGCACCGAAAAACTGTTTTGTATGTTCTACAGTATTTACTCGACAGTAAGACCACCTCATATATTTTGGAGTGACTTGTTTAATTCGTTCTGATTTTAGTGTCACATTTATTGTTGGGTTGAATACAAAATCCTGTTAGATTTGAGCTATAATAAAATATGTTTTAACCCTCTCAGTGCCAACAGCTTTGTGGGGTTAACCTAAAGTGCCAAGCTGATTTCTCACTAAACAACATGTGTCCACTCAAAATTTAATATTAAAGATGAAGAGCTGAAATTTTTAACTTGCCTAAAACAGATAGACCTATGTATATTCTATATGCTGAATTATAATTGTTTCTTCATTTATAATTATAAAATTTATTTAAACAAATTTTTATGCCCATTTTATTACACACAAAATAAACATTATTGCCTTCCACATTGAAAATTGTACTAAAACACTGCTACTGGTGCCGATAAACACTACAATCACTAAATCTATATATACAATTTTGTAATATTAGTCAAAAAGTAATTAGTCAAAAAGAGATTGAAAAAGTCTATTGGTTTCTGAACATTGGAGGGTATGTGTTTTGGTCCTGTGAATTCGTGGACAAACTTTTTTGATAGAATGTGTCATGCATTCTTCTCTTGTTAGGTTATAAATGTCACTGTTATTATTCTGTAGTTTGGTATTATCATCGTCAAAATCACTGTCATTGTCAGTTGAGAAAGCACTTTCACTGTCACTACATTTATTAGTTGTTAGATTTCTTCTTCTCAAAGGTACACATTACTCATTTTTGAAGATATATTACAAAAATAACAGTGGAAACATGCACTAAACAACGACTTGCCCGCTCATGGAACAAATGTACTTGCAGAAGTGTAAACAACAACGGACTGTTAAATTTTGTGTTCAACCATAGCCTCTTAGACAAAGAACATAAACGTTTCACACTGTATAAATGAATAATGTGTCTTTGCAGTTGTATATAAAACAACGCTGTCTGTTAACAAATAACTATGAAAGACAGATTGTTCGCGGGCTGATTCTATCGGCGTTGGCACTTTTGGCAGATACGACTGTGCCAATGCGATCGGCCCGTGGCACTGAAACAGTTAATAAATATTTGTAACCATTATTGCTCATTGCACTCCTTGGTTTTCCTGTTACTATATGTTCAAGTCTAAGCTTGGATTCGAGTATAAGACCACTCCCATAGTTTAAAGAAAAATCTAGCAAAAGAATTGGTCATATTTTCGAGTAAATACTGTATTTATTTATGTAGCTCGTCTTTGAATAGTCTGTTTGTTTTTCGTACCATGAGATCAAGGCAGTTTATTTTTAAGGAGACTGTATGCATCCAGCCAGGACGCGCTCTGTTTTAATAAGCCGTTTGGTCCAAAATTCGTTGGCTTAGCAGTACGTGAACATTTTAATATGAATAATAATTTCTGAAGGAGATTCTATTACCTAAAACGAACATTGTGTACTTCCTGCCTGCGTTTAAGACATTCTGTTGATAAATTAGTTCAACATATTACTAAAATAATACGGACTACGTTATGGGAACGCTTGGGTGTACGTACACCACGTCCTTGTTTATTACCGACAGTGCTTTTAAATAATTCAGCGAATGAGTGCGCAGAGACAATGAAGTGGCGGATATTAATATGAATGATACGTACAGGTAGTGTACATGTATATATAAACCTGCCGTATGCCCACGCGTAGTTGTGCATATCTGTACGGGGCCCACCTACTGTGGCACAAGAAAGGTTCTTCAACTCACGGATTGCGACGCGTGTGTTTACTACACTCGTTATCCCATCTATATCTCTGTACATGCTGTGCTGTTCTTTAATCCGCAATTAGCGACAACTTAGCTGTGTGTGTGTGTGTGTGTGTGTGTGTGTGTGTGTGTGTGTGTGTGTGTGTGTGTGTGTGTGTTGGTGTAAATGTAGAAAGTATTATGACCGGGAATGCAGTACACACCGACGCTAGCACACTCCTTAATCTTCTCTCGGTGTGTGCGAGAGTAACCCGCGTCGCATTCGCGCGCCTCGAGTAAAATGTTTGGTCAGGGGAAACAAATTTATTCATTGTAAAGTGTAATAAGCTCGGCAGACATGTAACTACTTGTGGTTTACCAGCGTGTCGCTTCCCCGTAGGGAATCTTATAGTGGTAAATGATTTGTGTTCCGTGGTGAATGAATTATTGTGCCTTGTTGATTGCACAATGGTCGATAACACTGGCCTGTCACCACCTACCGGCTATTAACATTCAACGGAAATTTAAATATTTACATATTTCCACATTCTTCGATAATTCGAAACGCGTTTTTATATTCTTATACACGTTATTCAGATTTGGTAATGAATTACACGGTGTCTTGTACGTTTAAAAAGCCATCGTCGTGACAGTCATTAGGATAAGGTTTTTTTATATCAAGAACATAGACGGTGACGATATTTTTTTTTATGAATTCAACGTATTTAAAAAGTTATTTAATCAGTAAAAGAGGAAGGAAAAAGGAATACAGTTCCCTTCGTTTGTAACTCTTGAATAGGCTCCGCAAAGTTACAAAGTCCAAAAAATTCATTTTCGTCTTATCAAAACATAACTTTTGGAACACGCAACTTTACTGTCAGTCTCACTTCCTCTCCTTCCACTTCAGGGATAGTGGCGACTTTTTTCTTGCCCCATCCATCTATTCGTGGGTCACCCTACAACATCGCTTCTTTTAAATTACTTCGTGTCACATCTTTGAAGATGTTCTGGCCTATAAATGCTGCTGCGATACTGTTTCACTGTGCCTTGTGATTATTTAGCGTTATTATGAATTAGAGAATAAATTGCAACCAGTATGGCTGCTTTTTTTAAATATACGACGTGTGTTTGTCCGTATCAGATTCTTTCTACAACTGTCTCCAAGTTATCAGTTGTATACAACAAGGGTCTTATACTCGTTTCATGCCCCATTTTATTTATCGGGCCACGTTGAACATAATTGAGCGTGCGGACTAAGCATGAAGTTTGTATCCGTATTCTGTTGACAGGTAATATCGCATCCTTGCAGCCAGAAACCTGTTCTACGATAATACGTCTAACCACGGGTTTTAATTTTATTGGACTCCTTCCACCGAAACCCATAAATTTTATTTTGGCAGTTGACATCCTGAGGCTGTATTCTTTACATGTTTTTAGTTAATTGGGAAGTTTAAGTATTGTAGGTTGGACTCAATTTTCCGTTTTTCTGATCGTCTGCGGATAACTGTAACACATTTCTCACTCTAACCATCTCGTACGATATATAAATTTTGTATTGTAATTATTTGTGTGTGTGTGGGGGGGGGGGAAGCAGTATACGATCCGTTTACAACATAGTATTTTCACAACACAACACAGTATGTTTTACAACACAGTATTTTCTCGTCGAGCTCCAACAGAAGTGTGACGACTCCACTTCTGTTCACATTCTGGTGATTTAAATCAGAGTCTAACTCCTAGCGACAGTTCTGTAATATTTACATTGAACAAGTGGCCGAAACTATATGTGTACACACAGACAAGGGAAGGTGCG
This sequence comes from Magicicada septendecula, assembly GCA_034769895.1. Lineage (NCBI taxonomy): Eukaryota > Metazoa > Arthropoda > Insecta > Hemiptera > Cicadidae > Magicicada > Magicicada septendecula. The sequence continues at coordinate 650,831,071 of CM068368.1, read as the reverse complement.
TACGAGCGGGGTCTGGGAAACGCTTTATCCTTGATCCCAACATGAACCAAACCTCACGTGACTAATCATATTACTTGTGACGTATCACGTTGTTAGCGTCTAATGATGCTGACGAGACACCTGGATCTTGATCAAACTTTGCCGTCCTAAAATTTAATTAACGCGTTCACACTCTTTCTGAAATTACTTACATTTCATGCCGATATATATTACCATTTTCATTTACTGTATACTTTTACTTAACTTTGATTCCAGATTCAACTTTTACTGTTGTTACTTGCGTGTTAATTTCTGTACTTGGTTCTGGTTCTAAATCAAAACCATCCGCAGTTCTGTATACACTTTTATGTATGTTTTGCGTACATTGTCTGCATAAAATAAAATAGTACAATATTCTACCGTATCTTATCGTACTTTAATGGATTTCCTAAGCTTCAGTTTTATGTTTCCTTTTGATGTTATTAATTTTTTATTTAATGTTGTAGTGTTTATTAGCCTTATACACTGAATAAGATACGATAGCTAATTCATTGACCCGTAAAACAAACGCTTACAAAATTAAATTTAACAAAAGTTGTCACACCAAAGTTTAGTTGCAAAATCCGATGTGTTATTGATATTAAACTGCACAAAATTTCCGTCTTTCCTCCTCACAATCGTCTGCTTATGCAGTAGCTTAAAGAGAGCTAACAGCCGGTTCCGTACTGATTCTCGATCCCTAGCGACTTCAAGAATTCTTCGACTGCCCACCCAGTAGGTCAGTAGGTTTTCTTTCTCATCTGCTCTCTTCTTGGCACAGTAAAGTATAGCAAGACACATTTTCGTATCTCAGTTCGTGTACAAGATCACTTACCTCTTTTATGATCATCTCTCTCTCTCTCTTTCTTTCTGTCTCTCTCTCTCTCTCTCTCTCTCTCTCTCTCTCTCTCTCTCTCTCTCTCTCTCTCTCTCTCTCTCTCTCTCTCTCTCTCTCTCTCTCTCTCTCTTTGTTATTCTCGACCTTTTGTCTTGAGTACACCTTCGCTGATGATTTTTACGACCCATCTCTTAAAACCCTTCATTGTAGGTTTGAAGGTTAATACCTTCGATCGCCTGTAAAGCTACTGAGAGTCAAACTTTCCATTCCATCTGCATAATAAGTAGGACTAAAGTAACGCTCTAGAAATTGCTGTTTATACTCAAACTAAATCGATGCCGTTTATTATTTATTTAATATGTGGTATCGTGTTTCTGTTAACACACGCAAGGTTACAGCGTTACTATTGAGATTTTATAGCGAGACGCAGCGCCATTTCGTTTGCTACGTCTTCGGAGTACAGTATACGGAACGGCAGTTGTACAGTAAACGGTCGTATTTGTACTGAAAAGACCAAAGCAGCGTAGTTTTCCAAAAATTCTTAATTCTTAATTTTCGTGAAAAAAAAATAAATAAAAATTTATGTAAACACCAGACAGTAAATACACACATTCATGTGCGTTTTTACCATTTCTTTTGCATAGTCAATTAATTTGTCCTCACTTTCGTACATAATTAAGTATGTGTAAAATTTTATAAGATATATAAAGGCAGTTTTTGAGAAGTGAGGATGATCGGGACGTTTGTGAGTTATAATAATATACGAACCATTGCCTTGATGGGGCTAGGAGGGATAAGTTTTTTTTTACATATTTCGTCTTACTTTGAATGATTTAAAAACGTTGTGTTAAAAACTACTTATCAGGTTTCATTTGTATTAGAAGGAAAAGCGATAGAATGTGTTTTATATTTTAATTTAAAATTACTCCATTCACCACATTAAATTCATTTGTTAAAAGCTATCTCCGGAATGTATATACTGAAACAACTTTACGTTTACAGCAGGTTTCAACAATAAATAATAAACCGGATGATTGAAACGTGCAGTGTAGTTCATCATGCGCAGAGGTTTGTAACAAGCGTCGATGCTTGGTTGCACTAAGCTTCACGATAAAGAACTTATGTCAAATCTGATCATAAAGCTAAGCAGCAAAACTACATTCTTAAGGGGAGAGCCACGCTTTTTTTGTTCAATGGATTTTAAATGGGCGAACCGGGGTTTAGTTAAGTACCATTATTAATTATCTGAAGTTTAGTTAAGAAAATTGTGTCAGTGGTTATAGTCTCAAACAGAATTATCACTGTTGCACACCACCATTTCCGATCTGACGATGAGCTGAGAAGCTTGAAATCGCTAATCGGAATAATTTTTGTATAGTGGTGTGCAACAGTGATTATTCTTTTTGTAATTAATTATCTATTGAAGCTATGTATATCTGAAATTTCTACCATACCTTAACACATATATTTGAAACATAATGTACTAGTTTGAAGTAATTTAAAAAAAGAGTACCAATATAAAAAAATGACTTTTTAAATTTTTTAAACACATTTTTTTTTATTAAAATTTTGTTTACAACATTAACTTTTTAAAGGAAGAAATTAATTCTAGTACATTTTGATTATTACATTGTACTCTTTAATCACACAAAAAATTGAACTCAATAGCTCTCATAGTTTTAAGAAAAGTGTACCTAATTGTTGAAATCCATTGTTATGGAAAAACGCGCGTAAAGCTTAACAATGGGAGCCGGAAAACAACATGTAGTACGTTTTATTTTATTTTGTGTGGTCACATTAATATAGATAACCTCATAAAATTATATATTTTCTTAATCAGGCTATAATGGAGAATGTTTGGGACAATAAAAAAAAAATCGATTTTTTGCCGAAAAACCGTTGATCTCCCGTAAGGTAATATTAATTGTAGCCTACCTGCAAAGGTCACTTTGAATGTGCACTAAGCCTACTGCCTTGAGGTGTTGAATTTATTGCGTACTTGTTCCAAACTCTTTATTATCACCTTGCGTTGCTTACGAGTTACGTCAGGAAGGTTCTGTACGCTGGTGCGTTAATGGAGAAGAAACGAGATTTTCTTTGTAATATCTTTTAACATGTTTTGTTCCTACAACGTGGGGATTATTCTCTACAGTAACAACTGTTTGATAATCTCTGTAGAAATTTTGGCTGAAATTGCTAGTTTATTGCTAGTGACAGTGAAGCGCTTTTCTACCTACTGTTTCACTTATGATCATTTATACAGTATTGCCAGCAGGCCATGTTCCTTAATTCCCAAATAAAAATATGTTTTTAAAAATGTGTTTTGTAAACTTTCAACGTTAAACACTTAAATACATAAAAAAGCTTCAGAATCCACTAAAATTTAATGTTTAGTCTTTCACTGGTAAATTTTTCCAGCACAGTTTTACAGTTAATTGACAAGTTTTCCTTTTCCCGCACAAACACACGTACTGAACTGACATAAAAAAGCGGCCAAGCTTAAACATAGCTAGCCAGAGTGAATTTACAAAATACATACCACAAAACTAGGTAAGTACCACAAACCATTTGTGGGTCTTCTTTAGTCTTTAGTCTCAATATCTAATCGTCGCACTGTGAAAAGCTTGGCTAGAAGTATTACTTACCTGACAAACAAATAGGTAAGTTGTTGTGTAACTTACAATTCCCTAGGACTGTTCTAATTCATTCAAGCAACAGAATAACTTAATAAACATAACGTAGTGTCATCAAACAAGCGACACGTTTTGAAAGACTATAGAATTGGTTATCACACTTGAGCGGATAGTTGCTTTAAGAAAAAAAGCTGCTGTCTGGTTCACATGCCATGATGCCGGCAGATGCGCGGCAGAGTGACTATCAATATTCAGACTTCTTTTATTAGTTGTCTAACAATTTCTATACAATACTTTACTTCATACTATACAATTTCTATACTTTCTTTTTTGTATTAGGCCTACTGCCATGTCTGCTATGCTAGAGAAGAATACAATTTACACAGAACAATTCATGCTATAAAATTTAAACATTCTGATGAAGAACCGAACTGTAGGATTTGTTAGTGGGCAGAGATACTAACTTGAACGAAGAATAATTGGAATGGAACTAATCGTTTTGAATTATGAGTTAGGGTGTTATATATCATACTATTTGCGAAGTTGATACCAGTGAAGTCCAAACGACCTGTGTGGGATTACGGTAGGCCAAGATCAGAGAAGAGATTCTGTCAAAATATTGTGGTGTGGCCATTATTTTGTGAGCAAGTGAAATCTAGCTATAATAATTTGAAGGAACAACGGCGGCATTTGTCGATTGTTTGTTTGTTTCACCAGCCGTAGCCTACGTGAAATATTGTTTCATAAAATTGAGAAGAGAATTCAGTTGGTAAAAAACCGTTACTGGCAAGTGACTGAAACAGGTTGTGTATAGACGCCTCGTTATCATTTTCTGTTTTATTTAATCTTAAGAAAGCCAAGTAAAATGTCCGATCGTCCTTGGATTATGAAGCAAGATCAACATCAATAATAAGAGTTGCAACAGGTTTTACAGCATTAATGACTTGTCAGAAAAAATCGATATGTAAATAGGCTATAACTACCGGTTTGTTAAGTAACTCAAGACGGGCTGAATACGTCAATGAAAACGAGAATAAAATCCAAAGTCTTATCCACTTTAAAAGTAATCTAGAATGTGATTGAAATTATGTGGTGCGGAAAGGTAAGGTCTTTGATTTAAATAAGAAGGTGAGTTGTCGTAAGTTAGGTTATGGGGAGGTAAGGGTAGGAGGGGTTAGAGGTATCCTGCTGTCCGAGTTGACAATGAAATATCTTTGTGCCACTCCCTGCAGGGAATATCCACACAACCATTCACTCCCTTTCACGTTCGCAGACCTTTCTGTCCCCATTTCATGCACAGAGACACACTCACGTTCTGCAGTGAAAATAAACTACGAAAAATAATTCCGTCCTGTCACATTTCGCTGCGGTGCAACTGAAGGCAAACACATAACCTTTGTATTTTACATGGCCGGGTGGGTGGCGGGATGAATATTAAAATTACGCCTGTTACAGAATGTTTGTACAGTCGAACGGTAATGTATGTTTTCTTGAGTCAAATAGGAGCTCTATTTTTAGTACAAGAATAACAGCAATTTCTGCAGCAATTGATTTGAAGGGGAAAGGAAACTAAATTTGTTTTAAAAGGATCGATATTCTTGCATCTGTTGATATAATTCGACCAAATCTTTAAATATGCTTTACTCTGTCCATTTAAACGGTTTCAGTAATTTAAACGGTTTAATATTTCTGTAAAATAAAAAAATGTAACGCTCAGAATGTAATATTTAGTTCTTTAAGTGGGTAGATTATGTTGACAAATAATTCAATTCAATATTGTAAATGATAGATGAACATTTAAATTTAGTACTGCAAATGATAAATGAACTCATTAATTATACTAAGCGACAAGCAGACGTGAATGTTTACGATTCATTCACACAGAAGACGAGGATTTGGGAACGTCAACGCAGCGGCGGTGGTGCCTTCAGGTATGACATAAAAACAGTGGGTACCTGAGCCGAGTCCGACCGCTGGGCGCCATTACGCCACGCCTACGCTACGAAACCTTGTTTTACAACGGAACCGATTCTTTTCCCTGTTTAATTGACATTGCATAATGTACAACTGATGTTAGACAATTAAAAATTATGGACTTAAAATTGGTCAGAACGTAGAATGTCCATTGTGAATTACCGAATCGTTTTAGTTTTATTGTTTTACACAGCAAAAGGGCCAGATGGGTGGCCTGCAGCGCACATTGATTTAGCCTTTGAAATCTTTTCTTGGTTTCTAAATGCATAATTACCGTAGCTATTCGTTAGAAAAGTCGAGACTTGGGTAAAATATGTTGGCCACGATTCACAAGAATTCCTAATCCATCGTTGGAATGTATTGTCTTGTTAACTTGTAAAAGAAATTACCACCGATACAGATGGGTTAAACTTGATGCATATTATTACTTTTGATGTGTACAAGTACTTACATAATAAGCAGCAGTATATCAAAAGAGGTCATGTGTCATTGTAGCCTATTGAACAATTTAATGTCTCTCCCTTGCAGTATTGGCAACATCGTGTGTTACTGAACTGTAAAGCTGTGTTTCCATTTCCGTTTTAACCTTTAAGAATAACTTTTTGTTCGCCGCTTGCCAACGTACTGCTGGAATGTGTTAAGTGGATATGAAAAACTCACAACAAAAGTAACCAATGCCTGTAGTTATAGAGACGTATTCTTAAAATTAATTACTGTTAATTTGAATTAATGGGTTACATTTTTAGTATCGTATAAGTTGTGACATCCTAAACATGGATCTTACAATGCGTTTCCAATTACAAAATTTGTAAATTTAGACATGATGACCGTTGTTTTTTATTCATTCTGTATGTAGTAAGTGAGAGCCTATGATCTTAAATTCAATTTTATATCTTTCCTATCAGAACGATTATTGCTTGTCGTCATTGTATCCAAAGTGAGAATATTGTGTAAAAAATTATAAATTAAAACGTTACTATCAATATTTCCATGCTGCCAGTCGTCAAAGAGCACCCACAATCAATAACAAACCCCCAAAAATTTATTGAATTTTTATCCATAACCCCATTATCATATCATCGTAAATGTTAAGTTTATAAAATATATAATTTGAAGTATTCACGTTAACTCATAACGTAAAACACTAAAATACAAAAAATATAACTAAAACTACAAGAGAAATACGTCTCTATTTCAATCGTATTGTAGGTGTTACTCTTGTAGTAGTATGTGTCAACGGATAGTGAAGGAATATTGTTCGAAAATAGAACTCGTAACAGAGCTTAAAGTACCTAAAGCCAACAAACTCTAACAATACCTTATTTTCGGCGCCAGTTAATTAGAAATGATGTCTCCAAAAATTGTTAGGAGACATGACAATTAACGCACTGGAAATAAAAGTTGTCTCGAAAACAGAACTTAACATCGTCAACTATAATTATTGAGGGGAGAGAGAAAAACGGTATTTTGTTTTAGTATTTCTTCTTTTCTTGATTTTTATTACGAAAACTCGATTCTGTCTTTATCTGGAGGAAATCGGTCTGCGAAAGTAAGTTGACTTTAAACAGTTTTTCTCTCTATAAGTTCGTACACCGTTCTGAATGCGGAAGCCTGCCGATGGGTTGATATCGATTTTGTTTAACCTAATGAAAATGTCACATCTTAAAAGCAAATGAAAAATGCTACAGATTTTTTCATAAGGTGTTTATTATTCGATGAAAGAGAAATCAGTTGTATTTCTTTCTTCAAGGACATTAGGTAATTTACTAACTAGAATATTAATAGCAAGCCTTATATGAGCGATATTTGCCAAATTATTTTTAGCAGCATCATATTCTCCGTCCTGGTGTATTGATGCATAGGATACAGCCTATTTATGTTACATAAATGTAAATCATGAACTCACAGTTTCACTGAGCTTAAGAATTGTGGAACATGAGTCTCTGAATACGGTTTACCCAGTCCGTCCGAACTGCCTTAGCTCCAATTTCTATTGTATTTGCTTTACTCCGATGTTTCGTTTACACTTTGTTCGAAGTCCACTGTACATTGTAGGCCTACATTTGCTACATTAGGATATATATAGCAAACTAACTCTTTGTTCGATTATAATGCGATTATTTGTGTCATCGACGTCATCGTACAAGTATCTGCGTCTTGACAATCGTGGCACATCAAAGAAACCCAAGTATATGTTACACATCATACTGAATCTAGATTCTTCATATTGGCTACAGGAAAAGTAATTTCATAAAATGCTTCTCAACGATAATTGGACTATTTAAAAAATAATACGTCCTAAGATCAACCAAACCAAATGATTTTTTTTTTTGCAAATTTGAATCGGCTGTGGCCCTAATTTAGACTTTACTTACAAGACATTTACATTTTTGTCGTTACTCTTTATTTACTTTTCGTAATATGGCAGTTTCTATCACTCTCCTTTTATTTTTCAGTTCTTCAGAACGTGAGACTTCTATGTAATTCGATACTGTTACAGCATTTTACTATTTGCCGCGAAGGCCTATCTGTATTTCCATTACTTTAGTTTCGCAAGTATTCGTCTCCATTCGCCTACAAAAGTATGAGGTGGTAGGTGTTTGGTCTCTACGAATTTCAATTTTACAGCGTACACCATTGTCACATCTAAATTTCTATTGCATGGACTCTTCTACTGTAGTGTCTACTCAGAGTATAGTCGTGCACACAGCAGATTTTGCAGTCAAAAGGAAGCTTCGGTTGCAGTATAACAGATGTTGTACCTATTGAAAGCCATCACTTACTGGTGTATTCTCACTGCTGGTCGCATGTTGCAGAACAGTGATGTCAACATTAACCACTCGTTGATCACATTGATAGATAATTTTCTTGAGGTGTGTTACTACTTTTTTAGATTTGCTTGAAGGTGAACTCGTACGCTTTCTACATTATACTCTATTATATTTTTAAATACTCTGATATACTTTTATATAAGGCTGATCGTATAGTACAATTTTATTTGTTTTATGTACCTTACTACATGCACGTTTTTCCCATAAGTTTGCGCAAGTTGAAATTTTTATCCCACAGTTTACATTATACTCTTTAAACACTAGACAACATGTATTTCTTTTTCAGTGTGGCTCATAACTTTTGCAATAATATTTGCACAGCTGTTGTTCTCGAAAGTACAACTCGTTTTGTATGAATCACTTGTCAAACTGATATACTTCATCACTACGTTGTCAGCGTTCATGATAATGTTTCACAAACAAATTTTAATGTTTACAAAGAAAATCAGTTTCATTATTTTTTAATTAGTTTTAATTTAATTATTGGCATTCATTTTCTTATTTATTGTCTTTTTTCTGTTTGTGTCTATGGTAACAAACTAAAATTATCTTTTCCATTGATTAATTCTTCCATATGCAATTTATACGTTCTTATAATGAGCCTTGATTACAGTTTTCACTTCTCCAAGCTTTCCTTCAGTTTCGTTCTGCTTTTTGTTTCGATTGTTTACAGTACGCTTTTAAAATCCTCTCATTAAAAATGATTTCGTAGTTTTTACTTGTGTAAATTGTACAGTTAGGTCAGTCTGGTAAAATCAACTTTCTAAGTTCTCCATAGTGTTAGTTGCTCTGTATCGTAGTATTCTCTGTCTTCATGCATGTGTCACGTCCAGTGTTCATCTGCCAAGATCTTGGCAGATTCCTACACAATTCACTTATCAAACATAGACCTAATACTACAAAGTTCAGACATCGTTGATTAGTAAAAACTGTTCAACTCAGCGCCTGTACGTTTTGTAACATTAAGCATTAATTATTCATTCACTGTCTTTTCCATCATTAATTTTCATCTGGGTTTTCTGAGAACCTGCTACCAGTGGAACTGATGTTGTGGTGACGAGTTTACGCGGTAAAACATTGATCCCACTTTTCATAAACGTTACTTCACTTACAGACATACTTCTTACAGAATCTGATAATGTTTTCCACCTGAAGATTGTTACCGTCTCTTGTGACGTATTCTTTGACTTATTAAGGTATATGTGTTAATAGGTTTCCAGCAAATTTATTCACTGTTTTTAAATGGTTTCCATTCATTCGCCTAAAAAGAATATCATGTGAATTACTTGGAAGAATTTGGATGATGATAGACCTACATATTGTTATACTAGTAAGTCACAGAAGGTTTACAACAAGAAACTGAGTATGGCTGTGATTAGTATTCGCATTATAGGAAAATTTTCTTTTGTTTATGACCGACAACCACCCGCACAGAATGTTGATTTTCAACCGTTAATACCTAAAATTTGAGGGAAAGCATAAAACATTAATATTAATAAGACAGTTACTTACCTATCCATTAATTACTGAAATTAGAGAAACATAATGACAAAGGAACTGATTGAAGCTGAGTAGGTCATATGTGACCAGTTAGTGACGACCTTACGATGCCAGTCGGTGTCATGATAAAGGGCAATAATTCGATAGTATTTGTAATTTGGATTCTAATACTATTGACATATTTATAATCGCTTGCGAGTTAATACGCACATTTAATTCCACGCAAGATACTCATAGTAAACAGCGATTCAAATCTAGTGTAACGTGTGAGAGATCAGCAAAGACAAAGTTTGTGTGTATGTACCAGGCTTTAGTTTGATTTAGTCACTTTCTTTCTGTTTCAATGTTACCAGTATTACTTACCCACGTAAGTTCTACTGCACGTCCACGATAGCAAACGTTCTGCAGTGACTTTGGCGATGACTTGTGTGGTCGTGTTGGCGGGCGCGCAGTACCCACGCACTACGCTTGGCTACGTTTACTGAAGATGGTCGCGTTACAATGCCTGGCTTGCAAACAGCGTAAAATTTGATATCTAAGCCTGCTAAATGAAAGACGATTGTATGTGAAAAAGGTTCGTAGGCCTATATAATGATAAAAAAATACACGATAAGGTACGTACATGTTTTTAGGTGTAGAGAAAACGCTTTAAAATGATATGTAAACTGCGCCAAAAAACTACTTGACTCCTAGAAGAGTGAGTCTCCTTCCTTTTAAAAAAAAATTGTTTACTTGAAAAAATGTCGTACAAAGACTTTAAGCAGCGTATTAACTGTATATTGGCGAGAATGAAACCACAATTTAGTGCTCATGAAACCAGAGATATGTGGACTGTTGGAAAACGGTCCGCAGACTATCCGCCGAAATTTATAAGCACTTCATAATTCACTGGGAACCGTAGTTTAAATACTTGTTCGACATAATTTAAATGTTCTAAAGTTCTTTTTCGGTAATTTGACGCATAAAAGTTTTCAACACAATTTCTAACCCTATTTCCAACACTGTTCGTATACCGTAAAAGTACTGTAAGTTTTCCTTGTTCAAATTTTACACAGTTGTGTTCAAGCCACTGCACAGCAGTCAAGATGTTTGGCGAGATAGACATACTAGTTGTAATGTAATATCGATTCGTCACGTAAGTATATGCATAAATTTAGTGCCGACGAAAAGTTTTAATTACAGGAACGGACACTCGTTCCCCACCTACACATGTCATCTGCCTACCTACGCTGTTAGAAACACCGCACCCACGCACATTCACATGCAGCTCGGACAAGAACGTAAGACAATGCGCGCCTGCCTTCACATCCTGTTAAATAACACGAAATATCATGGCGAATAAAAAAAAAAAAAAAAAAAAAACTAAGAGAGGTCGATGTAATGTATTCAGAAAATACGAAATTATCTGTCAGTACAATTCGGTTGTAGAAATCTAATGAATGCAAATCCTGCTTGACGTAGCAGAAACCCCTACGCTACGTGTGGAAACTCTTGCTTCGTGCGACCACTGTGTGTTATCGATTACTAATTACATTTTTAATTATCCTTGTGACGAAATAATCATCTACCAATTCAGGGGCCTTGACTAGTTGTTTTTCTCACACGATGCGCAACCAGTGAGCCACGACAAACGGACTTCTTGTAGACCTATGTGACAAGCGAATTGTGCAATATTGTGTAATCTTTTAATTTGCCAGTTTCTGATTAGAAAACGTTTACATTCATGTGGCTGAATAGACTAGTTGGCACATTTTCTGTGACTATCTTTATATATTGACATCAAATATGAATCCACCGTATTCATGATATCGATCTATAGGTCTATACTTCGATATGTGTGGAAATACAATCTGTAGAAAAATTTATTTTCAAAATCAATGTAAACAATTCTGTTACTCATTGGAAAACATTCATACGCTTATTTTGTATACAATCTTATAAATCAGTAGGTTAATTCGGAAGTAATATTATATGGAAAATAATTAACAAACTAATAAAAAAAAGTTCTAATGTTAATAAAACGCAGGCCAGTCGTTTATTAAGAATGCTGTCCTCCTCAGAATCTTTAAATTTAAAGTATTGCATTGCGTTTGCTACATTTGGTTAAAATTTTAAAAATCGGTGCACATAAACTGAAGTTATGTGAGGCTAGTAAAACTATTTTACTCAACTTTTTTTATTGCTTACAAATTTAAAGTATCCATAATTACTCACAGTTATTCTTGTTAGTAATCAATATTATTAGTAAACAATATTTTTAACGAGAACATATTTTATTTATTTGTACGTTTAACTGTTTCCACAGTTTTTCTTAAATAGCGTCTTCAGAAAATATCTAAATTATTAAGATTTAAAGTAATAGATTTGGTTTGTCAGCAAACGTATTTGGGAAAGCATTTAACCATAGCCGGTTGCCGGAATGGTAGGTTGCGTATGATGAATAAATTAATTACTTAAACGTAAAAGAATGCTTAAGGTAAAGAGTCAAGTGTTTGTAGGTGGGAGGGACGAATCGTTACATCTTGCTACCGGTCTCCACTACCACATGAAGTGTATTAATAGTTCGTGGACTTGTTTCAGGAGAACCACTACAACCAGTCTGTTGATTAGTTGATGTTATTAATTGCCTGAAAATACTGTAGCCTTCATGGCAGCAGTCATAAGCAATTACTATAATAACACTTGAATTCCGAAGAAGCAGTTGAACGTATTATTTTTTTTTTAATAATATAAGACAGGTTTAACAGGATTTCCAATCATTATGTAGATATTTTTTATCATCGCGTTTCTGTATGCACAGACTTTTCAGTGTTCTGTCCAGTTCGTCCGCTCAATAATTGTGACCAGAAAAAGTGCATGGTGTAATTATGGGGGACACGAAGTACAACGTGTATCATTCACTCCCTTTACTCACTGTAATCCTTCGTTTTCCGTCTTCCCATTTTTTTGGGCTCCCCTTTACTTTTCTTTCTAACTTCATCTCTGTTCCGTTTTCGTACGCATATTCCTTCATGTGTTCTTACTGTCAAAAGAACATTAGATTCTATTAAATTTTATCACACATCTTTAGTCTGTCAGTTGTTGCCAATATTAAGCGCAAGGCGTACGTTAAAATCAGGTTCTCTTACAAATTCAGTGTATACGCGTGTTTAACGTTTGTATCGTCAGTGAGGTAGACGTATTAGGCAAATTTACAAACACGATATTACAGAAATGATAAGAGCGATGTTCTCCGACTAGCCGCTAATGGTAGCACATTACAGAATGGGCAACACGTTTGCAAAGCGCGGTTTTCACCTACACATTGTATAATTAACAGCGTCGGCCACGCAAGTTTACGTGTGAAAACTTCACGTGTGTTAATTTATTTAATTAGTAGACGTAGCAACGATAAAGGAGGACGAGGCGAAGTGTATTATCATTTCACTGTGTTCAACAACCAAAATTTGATACAAGCACAAACGATTTTACTGTAAGTGATTTGATGTATACGCGCGTCTTATGCGCTGTTTTACACAAATCGTAAAAACCTTTGGGTATTTCAGAAATATTCAATGAAAAACTATGAACTACTAGAAGTATTTTAAAATTTTATGCGATAAATGTCATATTATAAATAGTGAAAACCTAAAATATAAGTAGTGGAGTCTATAACTTAATGTCTAGATTTTAAAATTGTTTGTATATTTTGTTGTTGTTGTGAGTACGCAATAACAGATTCGGGCTGCCACTATAATATGTTTTTTGAAAGATCTTTCGTTAACAAAACCGAAGCCTTCTTCACAACATAACGAAATGCATTCACGTAGTATTATACCTGCAGGTTACATTACCAAATCACAAGGCCATCACAGTCTCCTCCTCCCCCTTCCAACACAGCCACCACTATCAGTACATCGACATCAAGATTCATTTTCACATATTACTGTGAAAAGTGTTGAGTCCGGGTTTAGTCCGCGCTGGTTAGACAGCTTCTATCTCAAACCTATCTCATTAGTCAAGCCAGCATTAATCCAATGTTGACAGCCGCAAGAAAAATGTGATCACCCCGGTCCTGTAAGAAATCCATTAAACAAGAATTTTGGCTTGACCGCCAGTAATAGATCCCGAGTCACAGCGGGGTTTCAAACGCTACGCATCCCCTCCCCAGTCTGGTCCACCGCACCCTGTTATGAATAGTACAATCGAACGAAGTGGAACAGATATGTTTCACCTCGGCCCAGAACGTGTACGTTGTAGAAACTTGATGGCGGATACACGCGTACGTTATAAACATGTCACGCCGCTCCCGAACTTGTTTTGTGTTGGTAATTTATCAAATAAAATAGTTCCTTCTGCTTACATAATAAATTTTATTGGACGTTACGAAGAATTTAACAGAAAGCACCGTTTGCTAGAAAATAAACGCGTCAGAATCGTCACGAACAGTTATTTCGTGCTTGGATTCGACATTTATGAAAATCGGTTTTCTGCAGAAATTACTGTTCACTGTGCAGTGACAGGGAGTTCAAGTGCAGCGATCCAATACAGTCCTATTTTACAATGACATACATGCATACATGACGGTGCCTCTAGAAAAAGAGCACTCTTTTCTCTCTCTCACGCAAACACACACACGCAGTCTTAGTAATAAAGTTAAACTTAGTAGAGTGCCATTATTCTTCGCATCTTACATATAATAACAAATAGTAGGAGAAATTCTTTCCGCTTATTTCATTTTTTCGTTTACATAAAAGTAAGAAGAATGGGTTTACCGTTTCTTATTGTACAGAGACAAGCGTCCAGCGAGAGGACGTTCCGTTTGTTACCGGACTACAAGGATTCCTTAACAAAAGGCACGGCGACACCGTTGCCATTACGAGAGACATCGTCACACACCAGAAACTTCACTAACGAAAGAATAAATTAACGTTTCCGCGAATTAAGTGGCTGCACAAAAAATATGAGAAACTATTAGGCAGATATGCGGTTAGAGTCTGAAAACAAATTTAATTCTAGGAAAATTTGATAACCGCGTTTCACAACGATACACGTTAACTGCAGCAGTTTGTTCTGACCGTCGCCGTCTCTGCTTCACATACGGACACCAGTCTTCTATATCTGTGTGCTAAATGTATAATTGAAGGAGCGAGGCGAGTTCTCAGTTTTAATTCGATCGTTTGGCATTTGTTTGTCTATCTGTTTGGGGTATGTCTCAAGATAACGGTTGAACGCATCAACCGATTTTCGTAAAACTAGGCAGCCGTGTTCATACTTTTACCCTACAGAACCCTATTGGTTTTGAGATTGATCCCCAAAAAAATAGGGAGGCGGGAGGCAATAAAGTAGGGAGTCAGAATATTGAAAAAATCCATGTGGAGTATCAAATTAAAGAAAATTTCAGCTAAATTTTGGAACGCCAGGGCCATAATAAAAGTTGGCCAAAATTTTAATACAATCGCACATTCATGTTGGTACCAAATTAAGAGAATGTTAATCAGAATCTGAGTATAATGGACACTTCTAAATATTTCAAAATCTTTGGATCCCATGCCCCAAAAAGGGAATTAAAAATTAGAAAAAAATTATGAAAATCCATCCGGGAGTCTGACTAAGTGGATTTTTAACAAAAATCCGATTGTTTGGAATTTTTAATGTTCATTGAATGATTCCTCTGCTCTGCAATTGTTATTTTACTTTAAAAAAGTCATTAGTGTAGTCGGGATTTTCGTAATATTTCTGATAATTGAAAATTTTCTAATATCGAAATTTATCTACTTCGTTCAAAATAGTGAGCGAGTTCTGCAGCTCAGGGAGCGTGATAAACTAATAATTTTATTAGTGTAATGGATATAAAACGTTCACACTTATTTTTTACAAAAACGTGCTCAGTAAACTTTTATGGGTAAACTGTTTTTGACATAAGTTTTTTTTTTTTTGCTTGGTGTATACCGTATTTTTAAAATCTTAATCATCGTATCCTTCTAAAATGATGCAGTTAAAATATTTACTGTATCTTCCACACGTACACGACAATCTCGAAGTGAGGATCCTAGTTCAGTGTCAGGTTATACAATGCTTGATACCAGTGTAGACGTTCATGATTAGAAAACTTTTATGGGTAAACTGTTTTTGACATAAGTTTTTTTTTTTTTTTGCTTGGTGTATACCGTATTTTTAAAATCTTAATCATCGTATCCTTCTAAAATGATGCAGTTAAAATAT
This sequence comes from Magicicada septendecula, assembly GCA_034769895.1. Classification (NCBI taxonomy): domain Eukaryota; kingdom Metazoa; phylum Arthropoda; class Insecta; order Hemiptera; family Cicadidae; genus Magicicada; species Magicicada septendecula. Next base: position 650,815,073 of record CM068368.1, on the reverse strand, counting down.
TTACTGTATCTTCCACACGTACACGACAATCTCGAAGTGAGGATCCTAGTTCAGTGTCAGGTTATACAATGCTTGATACCAGTGTAGACGTTCATGATTAGAAAACTTTTATGGGTAAACTGTTTTTGACATAAGTTTTTTTTTTTTTTTGCTTGGTGTATACCGTATTTTTAAAATCTTAATCATCGTATCCTTCTAAAATGATGCAGTTAAAATATTTACTGTATCTTCCACACGTACACGACAATCTCGAAGTGAGGATCCTAGTTCAGTGTCATACCTATACAATGCTTGATACCAGTGTAGACGTTCATGATTAGTTTAGACAATTTCATTGTTAAGATAACGTTATATACGCGTTTGTGTATGATCTTCCTTTGAAAATACAGGTGTTCATGTGACTGAAGATTTAAAATGTGTGATTTGTAAATGTTCAAAATCGTGTAACGTGGAATGCATGAGTGCAACACCACCGGGGTTGGTTGGAAAGCGTAGCACTCGGGACTGCAGTTCGGGAATTGTATCCGTACGAATGTTTTCCTATTGTTCAAAGTGTTGTATTAGTAGTATTGAAAATTATAACTTATTTGTACGTGTATCCGTTCACAATACAGTTCGAATTAATTTCGTTAAAGGTTCAGTATGGATCCCAGAAGGAAGAAGGAACACCGTCTGATAGTTCAGTACATTAAAGCGATTGTCATAATAGTCATTAACACACATACATACTTGCCAACTCTTCTAATTATTTTCGGTTAACTTCCGGAAGTTTACTGCGTAGTACGATTTTCTGAATTATACTGATTCTTATAGACCTACTTTTGTCACACTCGGATCGGTCTGTCAAGAATAAATATACTTAGTGATTCTAAAGATATTCGCTATAATAAAAGACAACGCGGTTTTAAATAATGGTATTTTTAGTTATCCTACATTGTTAGTCTTCAGAGCGTGTAGGGAAATTTGTCTGCATGCTCATTTTTTATTTAATTCTGTTATCTTCTTTTATGCACATTCATCTTTTTTTACGCAGATTCACATTGGAACGCATACATACAAATTGTGGTTAGTGACTTTATGAGGCGGGGTACCTAGTAAACTAACAGTCTTTTTACAATATATCAGCTAATTAGTTACATTACTACGTTGTTTTACTTGAGAGTTATACGATTCCCGGTTTGTTAATTTTTTTATTAAGTTTACTTATGGAGGTTCAGGTTTGCTGAACTTCGTAATTAATCTAGACAATTTTCGGAAATTTCATTTTCAAAGATTGGCGGGATTTAAGGTTCTAGCCTCGTCTAGCAGACTGACATTTATTCAGTGAATTACTCAGAAAATTTACGTTTTACGTTTACTTCCATAAACAGTAGATTTTTGTGTATATTTTCCCGTTCCCCGATTCTTTCCATCGCCTTGTTCACTTATCTCTCCAGGACTCATTCTTCTTCTTCCCGAAGGTATCACGTTCGTAACCCTTGCTTTCCGTCTATCATCTCCCAGTTCTACTCAGTGACCGTATCACGTTAGACTTGTTTCTTCATTGTACCTGTGCATATCTTTCTCTACCTTCATGCTCCTTCATATTCCATCGTTAATGATCGTGTCCATTCTTGATAATCTACAGCTCCGCTTCCAGTAGTCCATTTCCATTTCTGCTCTCAACGTATTAACAAACTAAATTTTCCTAAATTTAAATAAACGTTGCGTAATTTGTATCTGTAACTGAATAACTTCATATGTGCGTGAAACTAATCGTTCGTGCCGTTTTTGTTACAGCACTGAACCTGCATCTTCTGAACCTGTGTGGGACGTCTGTTAGTTAACTACACCTTTGAGCGTACTAACTGTACTCCTCAACCTTTATGGACGTTGTGGTAAATAAGTCAACGAAAGTGTAAGTCTCTACAGTGATTAAAAAAAAGAGTTCACTGTATTATTTATATTAGTTGAATATAAAAAAGAAATTGTAAACAAGTCCCGCTTTTTGTTACTCTAAGTAAACGCATTGTTACAGTCATAAATAAATAATACTGATCGTATTGATATTACATTAATATTGCTACGATATTTTGTGAGATATGTATTATTTAGGAGTATAATTTATTTTTAAGTTTTCCTTTTTTTTTGTTATTGTTCCTGCCCTCTGTTAATGAATAGCTCTACCAAGCTGTATGTGTTCCTGTTAAACATAATGTTCGTTAATTATTTTAGTTCATATTAAATTTAATTAGAAAAAAATAATGTCTGTTGATTATGTCAGTTACAAAGTAAGAGAGAAACTGATTCTTATTTGTATGTCTACCTTACACTATGTATGTTGGATTACTGAAAAAAATAATTTCGCAAAAATTTAATATTTAATACTAATATGTGTAGCACACGAACTTATAATTTCTTGCAAACGGTAATAGTGTCTCGAACCTGTGTAAATATTCACCACGGTTTTACATTTTAAATTCTTCAAAATGAACTTTGACTGGAAGATGATGCACTCAGTATAGACTGAGTGTTTGGAAGATAAAGTATGAACATACAGTATTTTTCTTGTTCTTTGATATTTTCTGTTTGTTTAACATTTCAAAGGTAAAAAAATTACATTAACTAGACATACTGCCTAATGTAAAATTTATCATGCTTAAAACTAAAAAAAATTCATAATTTTATTGAGGTCTTTCTTTTGTAAAAGATTTGAATTTTTCGTAGATCGTATTAAATGTTGCAAATACAGTATTAATTCTGCTATCAATTAATCTAGATTAAAATTCAAATTTATTTCTATATTTCAGCTGCATAATCAACGTTACATCCATGTTGAATCTTAACCAGTTGCTACACAATCTATTTTAACTTCATTTCACCAAAAATGTGTTATGTAAAGTAAATATAAATTTATTTTATTTATATTAATTTATTATTTATTAAGTGCTGAATAGTGATATTTGTATCAGGAAGGAAAAGAATTGTAATTTCTTGAGTTTGTCATTTCTGTATTGTAGTTACAATTTGTGTTCAGTATTTGATTTGATATTGTTGCATTTGTAATTGTTTATTAAATCAGTTATTACTGTTTTCATTGACAGCCATTAAACATGTTTAAACTTGTCAAGTCTATACAAGCTTTATACATTAATGTTATTAATAAATAATTTTGTGTATGTGCCAAAATTCATGTAATCGAAATCAAATCCATCAATTAATGTATCTAAATCGCTTAATTAAATTTTAAAGAACATCAAATGAATGTATTCCTTATAGTGTAATGTGTTGAGCAATTTTTTAGTACTTCATTTTTTCACTTAAGTTTTGTATTTATTAAAAGTTAATAATGATAATGTGATATTGTAATTAAATACAACGGTGTTATTTCTATAATGTACCATATAAATTTATTAGTAATTTTATACTTTTAGGTTTAAGAGCTATGTCTATTAAGAATGTGTGCCTGGAAATAAAATCTGTGAATTTGAAAATGCTTTGTGAATATATAATGTTTGTGAGCACACAACCTAAGGAAAGCTCAAGTTGGTTAAATATTTAAAAATATTTAAATTATATTTTAACAAAATAAAATGTGAAAATGATATGTGATTTACAAGATGTAGGATTTTGTAACTTATGACTGATAGCTTTTGTGTGAGGATCTGAAGCTGCTTATAAGACCTATTTTTACAAGTATAGTTTGTACAGTAAAAGTTAGTGTTTTACATAGACAGTTTTCGTTACTGTAAAATATGTATATATGTCGTGTATGAGAGTTTTTGTACAAATGTACCATAGTTCCTTGTACAGATTTAGCATTACAAATAAATAACCAATATCATACCACTGAATACTGTTTGGACTCATTTAATCCTCTCACTTTTATTTATATAGCACTTCCATATCATTTCTACAAAGATAACACATTGAACTTCTTGTTGGCAATAAGATGATGACTTTATTCACCATAAATAATAATTATATTATTATTACATACATTGTACATTATATTCTTATTTTATGAATATGTGTAACAACTGCTGTCATTCTTTTCTTTAACCAAAGTACCATCACTTTCTCATTTGAACAAATGTAATTACTGGACACAGTCCTTCTCAGTTATGTAGAGGTTAACATTCTAGGCTTGTGAAGAAATGCTGCAGGTACCAGTTCCATGAAATGTCTATAACAAGAGATACCTCTAACATTATGAGGCAGAATGAGTAACAATTTGTGTGGTAACCAGTAGCGGCTCATCCAAAGTTCAGGGGTTCAGTGAATGCCCTAAATAATTTATATATGGTTAAGGATTTGTTAATAGAATGGTTTCATATTTAAATAATGGGATTTGTATGTTCAATCCTGTTGCTCTTCAGTTTTGTGTCACATTTCCCTATTCATTTATCTCCATCTGAAATGAAAATGTGTGCAGTGAAATAAAATAGTGAAGTCTATGTATTCCTAAAATAAAGTGTGTTTAATGTCATCATTAAATAATTATAGTAACCAAATGTGTAATAAAAATTGTTTATGAACATATATAAAACAAACATAAAACATGACTTTTACATATAGGCCTATAACGCATTAGCATATATTCACAACACAAAAGACAAACTAAAATCAAATAACCTTACTTTAACCAAACCTGACAAACTAATAGAACGGTAATAATTTCTAATAATGTTAAGAAGATAAAACTGAAAAATTTATTAGTAATAATAATTATATTTTATTAAACAAAGATCCTACAAGTAAATATCAAATATACTGAAAAATAGTAACCTAACTAATATAAATCCTAAACAATCATACAAGTATAAAATGGACAATCCAGGTGCACCAAAACTAATTCCCTAATAAAATAACACAAATTTGATAAACCTATTAGAGCTTTAATTACAAAACAGCACCCAACTATAACACCACCAACATGAACAGCCCCAAATTATAAAGTAGCTAAATTACTATCACAATTTTTAAAACATAAAATAAAACTTACAAGTAAACAAAGATACAGTTTTCTTTCGATATTTCAAACATGTACACAAACATTCCCATCGACAATGATAAATATTATAACAGGTACACTGAAAACAAATAATGAAAATTACATATATTAGACAATTAGCTAACACTTTAAAATTATTTAAAACAAAATTATTTTCAGTAAAATAATAAACTATACCCCCAAACAGATGGCCTTGCTATGAGAGCCCCAACCTCCTCTATGATATCCTAAACGTTTTTACAAAAATTGATGAAATAATAAATATAATAAAATTTAAAAACCTATTAAGATGTTACTTTAGATACATTGATCACAAACATGCACACACCCGTATATTTTTATAAATATGTAACTCGAAAGTTTCTTGGAGAAACTTTCAATTCACCGTGTGTGTGTCAAAATAAAGGCACTGAAGTTTCTAATATATTAAATTCTATTAATAATAATTTATATAAAAAAATAATATTCACGTTAGAAGAAGATAAAATAATGAACTAATTTACTTAGACCTAACCAAAAACAGAATGAAACTAGTTTTGAATAACCAATGTACAGAAAACCTTCTCAAACTAATTTAATAATTCTAACCACCCCAACATAAAGTGGCAACATTTGATTCCTTAATATACTGAGTGTATAGAATTAAATTAAATTAAATAAAAAATAAATCAAACACATAATGGATAGAAAGTAAAAACTATCAATAAATTAGAAAATAAACTCACTATATACAAACACCTAATAAAACTCCATCTATTAATGATATATAAAATATATGACCTTTACTTATTACATAAATATAACTTGAAAGCTAAGTAAACTATTTAAGGATAAAAATTTAAAAATATCTTATAACACAGATATTATTGTTTTTCAACTTAAAACTAAATCCAACGTGCACAATAAAAATGGAATACACAAAGTAGAATGTCCAGATTTCAATAAATTTTACATATGCCAAATGAAGAAAACGAAACTCGATAGAGTCCTTCAACATTGCGGTGCATTTTTGAAACCAAATATTTATAAATCTATACGTAATATTAGCCACACACTGTGTAAATAATAAAATAAATTTTTACCATTCAAAACAAATTAATTTAAAACCTACATAAATTAACAAAATGAATATCAAGGAAAATCTTGATATTTACAAGCACAATAATAACAATTTACTAATTAAAGAATAAATTCAAATAAAAACAAAGCAAGATGATTTATTTAAAATTATAAATTTATTAAAATAAATAAAATATACATGTTTAAAATATATTTTAATATAATCCTCAAAACAGCTCTGACTACGTAAACAAACTTTACAACAATCGAAATAAAATTGATTATTTGTTAATTTATATTGTAATAGAAACAAATAAATTATTCGTTAATTCATAAAGTAACCTCTGAAGATTATGATATTCTGTTCTGTGAAATGTGCATCGGGTAAAAATACAACGATAATAATTTAACAAATATACTTGCAGAAGTATTTGTTATTTTAAAACATAGACTGTATATTATATTGAAATCCTGCAATAAACAGTCAAGAGTTAGGTATCTACAAAATAAAAGATGAATATATAAAAGAATAATATACTTGTTATAAAAGTCATTATTTACTGTTATTTTGTAATATAATGCCACTGAAGTCATCATTAATGTTAGTCTGCCCCAGTTGAGTGAATGCCTCCCCAGTCATTTTGATTGTCATATAGTGCCACCTTACCAGATCATCCCTCCATCAAGCAAACGTTGGTGTCTCCTCGTCTCCTCGTGTCTTGGGTGTCTTGGTGTCGTGCCCTCCATTGTGCAGCCTTTGTGATCATCTGCCATATTAACAGCTAGCCAGATATTTCCTCATCTCTATTTTATTTTTATGTTTTATAAAACATATAATATGTTATAGTTTTGTTATTTATCTATCTAACAATTTTTCTACCTTCCATTGTTATTTCAAGTATAATCCTTTCCTTATTTTTCCATACAATACAGTATATACTTTTGGGAAGGGTTTCCAGTTTACTAGTATGGATTTGGATTTGAAACATAATTTCTCATTAGAGATGAAACAGCTCTTGGGTTTTCACTGTTTTGAACACCAGAGATGGAAGAGAGAGAGAGAGAGAGAGAGAGAGAGAGAGAGAGGGCAGAGTAGAGATGCAACCTCGATGACAAACAACAAAAAATCAACATGGAGACTTTATACACACGCACACACACATACACACATTTTTATAATATGAATTTCGTTTGTGTAAATATTTTTTCTCCTTCATACATATTGCATGAGCATAATTGCTAAAGCCTTCTGAAGTTTATTGTTTGATTCTTATTTTGAAAATTTGTGTACCCCACACAGATATTATTAAAATTTTTGGATCATTTGAAAAAATCTGTATTTCAATATTCAGATAAATAATATACTCTTGGTATATAACATATAGTAAGTGTAACAAAACAGATTTTGAACAAAATGCTTGCTCGCTTTCTTACACTGTTATAATGATTTTGTGTGTTGATATTATTATTTCTTTGCTTATAAATAATGTGCAAGACACAGCTTGTTTCACTACAGTTACAAGCAAAACTTTGATATAAAAAAATGGAATGAACTGCATGTAAATAACTATTGTTTGTATAGGAAATGTGAAGTAAATTTGAAGTAACTTGTCAATCATATTTTCATGTCTTCCTGTGTAAATATATAAATATACACTGATTAGTGACTGAAATTTGGACATCACATTGTTCTGCAATTTGGTAATTGGTCTGTGAGCCTACTAAATACCATGAACTGTAAAGTTATGTAATTAACACAGCGGTATGTTCGACACACCACTGAATAAATACTCGTACACCAGCATTGCAGTGGGAACCAACTTTACTAGTAACAGCATAGTTTTGTCATTTTTGCTTCTGAAAACAGCAAATGATTCCTGGAACTAACGATGTGTGTGTGTGTGTGTGTTGCAAGATATTTCACAACACTTCTGTTCACCAACAACAGTATTTATAATTGAACTGTGTAATTGCTGCAAACAAAAATTTAATGCCATTTTACTGAACTGCATTTAACTAGGGCAGTACTAATCTGTTCGGTGTTAACAAGTAGTGGATGATTCAATTTTAATCGTATTTTGTTCATAGTAAAAAATTTTGCATTCAACAGTCAACATAAATGGTTTAATCTATCCATTTAAAGTGTATTTGCACATGTAGCAATATTTTATTAAAATATTTTATAAAAACATCTTTTAATTTAACCATGTAGTCTTAAATACTATTAACACTAATGGCACAATTATGGGGGAGGGGTGATGGTGATCAGGAGGATCAATGTCCCCCAAAAATTTAATTACAAATAAAAATTTAAGCAAATTACCATTATCACTTAATGAAGACCTATTTCTAAGCCTGTTGTTTGTGTTAAAACAAGGCTTATAAGTAATTGTAAAAATAAAAGAAATTACAATATTTGTAAATTAATAAAATAACGGGGATTTCAACCAAATTCATGCCAGTCTTACCCCCCTTCCCAGGAGCAGCTCCTATTTGTGCCACTGATCTCCACTACAACAAAAATATTATAAGTTACAAATAGTATATTATGTAAATATAATAGTACTATGTTGATAACTGTTAAGATAATATGGATGTTTGCCAAAATTGATTGTACAGATTGTACATAAACTGATAACAGTCTGGGACTTTTACTGTTACACATCTGGGACACAGGTTACTATCATCTGCAGGTTAAGATACTGCAGTTACATGAGGCATAATTGTGATGAAATAGTGTTATTCACTGCTACAAACCATTTTAGTTGGTTTCAGCGCCTGTGTGCTCCTCTGTTCAGTCTGCTTCCCCGACTTATATTGAAATTTAACTGTAACCAAAGTGTTCATTAAATTCTATGAATGTGTCAGTCAGTTTGTTTTTTAAATTACGTATTTAGTTCCACTAAATAAAATGTGAAAGCATCTACTAAATGTAAAAGCGTTTATTGTTTTCTAATAAACATATGTTACCAAAGTTCTTTTTGATATGTATTACATAAGAGGCAAACTATTTGCTGATTATTGAAAAGCCACACTTACCTTCAAAAAACTATGATAAGTAATAAACTCTTAAAACAGTGTAGACTATGATTAAAGTTGTTTAAATTGTTTCATTTTATATATATAGAATTGCTCTACATTATTGTATTTGTTAATTTATTACATGCACAATCCGTATTTCTGATTTACTGTAATCTTGTACTGATAATATTTCGATTTTGAAGAAGTTGCTTAACAAACTATATGATTTGATTTAATTTGGAAATTTGGCTTTTGTAATGAATAAAAAGGAAAGTAGTTTAGATATACATGATAGATGTATATTTTGCGTGAAGAATTTATTCGTTTTGGGATATCCAAGGGCAAAGGATCATGAAAAGCTACATAACTGGCAGCTTTACTGAAAAATGGCTTGTCAGTGAAAAAGTCTTTTGTGATACAAAGTCACAATTGATAATATTTTCTAATTTAGGCTATGAGATTTTTATTTGTTATGGTAGCCATATGGATAGAAAACTAAATCCTGATCTTGTACAGTGAATAAAAAAACAAACAAATTATAGGAAGTTATCGCAAGAAACATGGTGGTAAGGTTAAGGGCAAATATTTTAATAAATAATAAGAAATATGCAAATGACAACACTCTTATCTTTTAGAAAGTTAACAGGCTAAATCTAAGTAATGCCTCTGAAATAATTTTTGTAGGTATGTTATTGGCTATAAACTAGAGGCCTTTTTTAATGAATCAGAATGAATATGTTACACTGAAGCTCTCAAAATTTTGTGAGAAAAAATGTCTTTTAATGGAAAAAATTTTCCGTTGATTGATTTGAGTAATCAGATAAACGTATAAACAGGTTTCCTCATTGTAATTGTGTAACATATAGCTTACCCCCCCCCCCAACCTCTGAGATGCCTCCACTTCGGATATTCCGTCATATGTATCATTTATTTTTCTGAACTTCACCATCGACCGACATTTATTTCTCCTTCCATACAAATTGTATATTCGGACATTGGTTATGGTATCACATTCGGAAGCAGCAAATCTTGTGTAAAGACTGGTGGAATCTTTGTTACATATCTTTGTGGTGACAAGCAGGTATTCAGTGTCTAATAATCATTGTTTTCACTCTATCCTGTTTTGAATTACCGTGTGCTTCCAAAGGAAATACATTTCTCCTGTCTGGTACCATGGGTGTAGGAAGAGCGGGAGTTTTGAAGTTAAATCCTTCAAATTTCCCACTCAACTAAAAACTGTAATACTTCCCTTTTGGGATAGATCTAAATATTTGTATAATAAGAAATAATAATAATAATTCTGTGTGTCTGAAGATATGTTGTTAGGAAATGGGTGATCATAATATATTTAAATAACCTCCACTAATTCTTAAACCCCCCCAACAAAAAATTTGCTTAAATCCGTGATTCCTTCCATACGTTCTGAACCATACCATACGTAGTAGTTCAGGTACCAGGGGCGTATTCAAGGGGGCGGGTGATCGTGCTGCAGCCCCCACCCCCAAATTTTGAACGCATATGTACAAAACGTACACAAACAGCTAATATTTACAACAGTTAAATATTTTGAAAGATATACTCTCCAGTCAATTAAGATAATGATTATTTGTATGTAGGTACATACTAATAATGGATTATTTGGAGCTGATAATACGTTTCTTCACCCTTATTAAGTTTTTTGATTCTTGTAAATGAGAACAATGAACATTGTTTTTCTCTAATATTGAACAAATATGCGTTCTCTAACACACACACAAGGTGTGTGTACATGGGGGTTTTTACAAGTAAGTAGTAGAGTTTCAGCATGATCAAATTTTAGTAAAACATACTTCATATTTTCAAATCGTTTATGTATTAATGAGTTATATTACAATTCCGTTACTTTTGCCCCCCCTTGCTCCAAAAGAAGATACTATATACGCTCCTGGTAAGGACAGAGCGGACACTTTGTAAACACAAAATTGCAGCTGAATTAAGTTAGGGTTTCACTATTACCAAACAAAGTAAAGTTGAATCAAACGTTCCTTCTAAATTTTAAATATATAATGTTTTACAACTTATGTGAATATCTTGTTACATCTTAGATACAAATATAGTATGTTTCCGTGTTATTAAAACTAAGTGGTAATCCTACACATCCTTCGGACAATGTGTAAAAACGGTGCCGTGATGTCTGTCACAACATAGGCCCACCATTCTAATGTAATCGAAACGGGTAAGTAGTGCCGATGTGTAACTTACAACTACATTAATTCGGGCGCTATTCAAAATGCCATTACTTTTGCTTTGTCATAAGGTATTCCCACCCAAAATCTTAAGCAAACACTGTTTTGCTTACTTTGTAATCCTATAGACGGTCGTCACTTAGTTGTGCTGTTAATGTGACGGCATTGATCAGTCATAATTACTTTCTTTGCCATAATTAATAATTGCCAAAATGAAGCAACCATGACACAGTTTCTTGTGTAAAGTTTTCTGTATTTCCAAATGCTTATCTACAATGTCATAAATTTAATAGTTACCTTCGGTACGTTCTCATTATTTTGGACACATTTTATACTTTGGTTTTCCCAGCCACTTTGAACTCTTCGCTGTGTTATTGATAACGATTTTAAATTTAAATTTTATTTGGTCTATTTCAAAAACCGGGGCCTAGTAGTGGAAATCAAACAAGATATCAAAAAAATAAATTTTATCAAGAATTTAATACAGGCTAATTGTTTAATTAGAAATGGTATGATCTCGTACATGCGAGAATCGGGTAGATTTTACGCTAAATCGCATAATCATACACCTTAAAAACTTCATTCATTGATGCAACAATACATTTCGGTGACTGTAAACAGGAGTACCTTTCTAAACTGGTAAATTCCAAAACACCAAAATGAAACGCAGAGTGGTAGTAGTTCGCCAGCATTGTAAATTAGCGTTTATATTAATAATCTGTATTTTATAAACACTTATAAAACAATAAGACAACCAAACCATAAAGCGGTTTGTAGGTACTGTATAGAATAACTTGTGAAATGAAATAACACACAGAACACAGAAGTCATAAAGAGAAATTCAGGTGAGCGTATAGAATGTTTGGCTGCGGGAGAGGAGAACATCTGACATGCACTTCACTCGGTTACGTTGACGTGTTCGCGAGAAGTTGAATTTTCTGCTACGTCAGTCGTAAGATTCAGAATGTACTGGATTCACGCCCCGTGGAAATTTGAATACAAAGCCAATAATTCATACTGAAAGCTTGTTTCCAAATACTCGTGAGAACGGTCGACATGTAAATTTGAGGATACTTTCTGACAGTTGCGTACACTCAACTCTCGCCTTCCTTCACACACAGAATCTCTTTCTCTCTTTCGTTATCTGTCTCTTTCCAGGCTCATTTTGTCCTTACTCGCTACACAGCACATAGCTAAATACGAACAAAAACAAAAAATTTACAGGCATTGCACAAATGCAATGCACAGAGAAGGGCATTGAAAATGCTTCAATAAATCTAAAAAATATATATATTTATGTTCATTCACCAATCAATGAATTCATTCTTCATTTACCAATGTACAGATTATAAGTTAAACGTAGTCGCATTCATAAGCGAAGTTTTATATGTGTACTACGTTATTGACAACAAAGAAGTAGTTTCTATGGGAACTCACCGGTTCCCATTTTCGATCACGCACCAGCGGTCGTTTTCAAATGTGCGACACGTCCTTATAAACATTTTCGATGTTAAAACAATCAAATACATTATGTACACATGCGTACATAAATATATACACGTGCGCTCAAGAGCAGGTGTGTGAGTGTTAGCAAATGTCATTTGATTATTTTCAAAATGAAATAATCTCCTGTTAGATTTGAAACGATATGGTATTAATTTCATACTAAACAATACACACATTCTTTGCGCGCGCGTGTGTGGTCATCTCAGGACTCTACAGTAACTTTAGAAGTATTTAAAAATACTGTAAATAATGTCAAGAAAAATAAAATAAAATTTTCTGATTCTCAAACAAATTAAAGCAATTCTTAAACGACTTGATTATCAGTTTAATTGTCGTGACCATAGGGAGTAAGTTTGTTTTATTTAGCAGCTGATAAAGAACTATTTCTGCTTATAATATTCCAACGAAAATGTACAAACAATATTCAAAAGAAATACAACTGCTTTCTTTAAATTCCGTAGTCCTGTTCTGAACACAACGGTTGGGTACCACACTTTGCCTCGCAGTAAGCACACAATTTTAATATTATATTCACTCATGTTTTAAATTTGGAATTCACATAATTAGAAGCTCCCATAAACCAAGCGTGTACGCTGACATTCTCGTGAGTCAATAATTGCCAGCGTAGTCCATTAGGCGATATGAGATCATTGGCCTGAAGAACTTCATTATTAAGGGGAGTGGAACTCATTACTGAATGACGTCACTGGTCTCAATTGAAGCAGTATTGAAATAGAAGACCGTGTATTAGCTAAGTCATGGTTTTCTACAATTGTATTTGGAGCTTTCATTAGCACTGACATTAAAATGACAGTCAACGCTGTGTATAAGCTGGGTCTGAAATCATACCTAATGCAGTCTTCCATGTAAAAATGTAGGCCTATCCTTTGACTGCGTTGTGGGCCGCCTGACAGGCATTGTTCTCTCACTCGCATGGCACGCACACGCACGCACACACACACACAATATGTGAGCGTATGTGCCGCGTATTTATTTGATTGTATAGTAATGAACAATTTTTGTAGTTTCGTACAATTTGAATCATGTTTGATAAAATAAAGGTTCATTCTTAACACAAATCATCTAAACATGATGTCTGCAACTTTTTTCTATATTAGTAAATTTAAATAGTTTTCCAAGTTGTTGTTAATTCCCTTTAACTTGTACCAGAAAATTTTTTTATTCCCGTTTACTGTGAACAGTTTTGTTTAAAACAATTAAATACATTATTGTACAAATTCAAAAAACGTCTGTTAAGAAGTCATACATGGGTGTCCTTTATGTACTAAGAATATGAACAAATGTCCGCCTTTGGTGTTCTTGTATAGACCTAATATTTATAAATTTGTTTGCGATTAAGTTTTTAATTAAAATTTTTTAATTCGTTTAATCCAAAACTGTACTCAACATACATTTTTTTTGCTTCTATATTGAGAAGTGTAAGTATAGGACATACTTTACATAGCATATTAAAAATCAATTAATATCTTAATGGATAAACGTATTGCTGGAAATTACAACGTTTATGTTTCAGATTGTTGCGTTAATATCTTCAGAGTAAGAACATACAGAAAATTACCGAAAGAGAATTATTAAATTAATATAAAATATTAATTTTCATATCCATACACCTATTCACAATACTGCGCGTAATCCCACATGTGTAATACTTGCTTTATATTCGTTTATATGCTACCGTCACATAGACTTTCGAAACATAGACTCACGAAAATATCTACTACAGTAATCTCAGTAGACACGGATGAAAATTTCGGGTAGACTTAAAAGTGAAAATATTCAAAAAGGAAAAATGAATCGTTGGACGTTTATAGTTATTGATATCTCATAGCTTTTTGTTTTCTGAGAGCACAATAAAATAATAAGACCTTTAACAAGTGTTTGAAATATGGACTGTTAAAAAAATAATCAATGTCAGCATAAGGAATGAAAATTACTTAGATACCAATTCGGCAAATAATTTTCTATAATACGTCAACATTTACAGTAAACACCGTAAACATGTATAAAAACGTCGAAATTTTATATTATGAATTTTAATAGCTAAAGTGTATTATAGTTAGCTTACCGCTACAAAATAAAATGCAAAAGGAAATAAAAGCATAAGTATTCGATATTAAAGTAACATAAAGTAAGAAGTGCACTTAAGGGGTGTTGGCTGTTCGTCAAAATGGTTATTGGTTATCCAATACAACTTTTCACTGAAACGTTTCGTCCATGTAAAGAAATGGACGTCAAAAAATGGTACGACGTTAGTACTAGAAAAAAGATGTACAGTTAATTTATTGAACGCACTGTACTTGAAATCTGTAAAAGTATTTAGAAAAATAAATAATGCACGAAATGATGAAAAAGTAATGAGATAGGAAAAGTGATCGTGAAAACTAGAAAGAAAGAGGAAGCGTTGTAATACAAAGGTCGATAGTAATTAAATATGTAACGCTGGTGACGTGGGGGGGGGGGGCGTACTGAACCGGAAAGCGACAGCGTAAGAAGATTGTAGAGAATTATGTGTTTCGAGTAAATGATTTAGTGTTTCCTTCGTAAAACAGAATTATATAAGAGATCACTAAGCTAGGATGTACGTGGAAAAAATATTAATTAATTAGAGACTGTCGAGGTAAAATGAAACATTCACTGCGAATAAAATGACAAGAGCGACGGACTACAATAGAATACTGGTAGAAACGAGTAAAGTACTTGCCCGCTGCGACTGCGACTTGAAGAAATTTATGTAATGCTCTGCGATAGTAGGAAAAGCAGCGGTGTCGAGAATGTAGAATAATTAACACAGTTATGTCTTTTAAGTGATACGTCGCGTACCTAGTTGTGAAACATTTTTCCAACTTACAAATAAAATATAAAAAATAAAAATGTCTCGCTTACATTTTTTTAGTGATATGTAAAATTTTCTACTTACACTCGCGAAAAATATCTGGATGTATGAAGCACAGAAAATTATTGTCTTGATAGGTATTGTACAGTTGTATTCCTTATAATTTTATCTGTGGATCTATACACGATACATACAACTTGCCCTCCTGGTATAGGGTAAACGCAAGAGAAATTAAAAATTTCTACGCCCGTTTTCGTAGCTGATGTTTTGTATGGTGATGTTTTATAGAATAGCTTACAAGGTCAGCAGCCTTCTGCATTCAATCAATGGTCTCAACTAACCTTTGGAGCAGCGACAGACGAGGTTAACAAATGAAAAGGTGAAAAGAATGGCGCCAGATGACAAAGGTATAATGTAGGCCTATAGGGGATGAGAACCACACTGGAAGGATTCGTCGAGTTCACTTTAACTATTCATAAATTTGAGGTAAAATAATTTTAACTTGATAGAGAGGTTAGCCACACCACATTGGTTACAAAAATTGTTTGTAGGAATGTAATTAATAACGAGTGTCTGAAAAAAAAACTAGGTAAAGTCGATTAAATGACATAAGGGTGATAAAATATTTCACCTTCATAAATTGTAATAAGATGCGATCTTCCTACTTAGCCACTGTCAGAACCTTCCAGGTGCGTCACCGATGTAGCAAAAATAATTACAAATTTTTAAAATCCAAGTTTTCGGTGCAAAGATTTTCTTTAAAGATACGACATGATATATTTGTACAATTTTGCAATACAATAAATTGACGGTTTTCTGCAGATTTACCGACAGAGTTCGAATGCTCTTCAATCTTACTTATAAAAACGGCGGCAATTTTCAGTGTTTATGGAATATCTCTGAACAATCAGCAAACGTACCTCTCAAAAAAACGAAACATTACCAATCATTTTATATGTTTAGAATATGTGTTAAACGTTGACAGTGTTTACAATTTGAGCTTAAAGTGTACTGTTTGCGTTTGTAGAACTGTATCAGTGAACAAAAAATAAATCACTTACCATAATAAGACAAGATACATTTCAGGTATAAAGCGGTCTGGTGGTTAATGTTGACAACAGGTGGACTTGGGGAACGCTAAATGCTATATTGTATTTTTTGTAATCAGTGAGATATGTCCTTGGGAGCACGGTAATGTAGTTTTAATGTTTACTACGAAGACAGAGAAGTAACGAGTCTGTGCTCTCTTAAACGTCTGGGTATAAAAATAATTTTATTTCACTGGATGAACAATATTTACTCTTGGCTGAAAATCTAATAACGAATAAAAAGCGTTCTTTATTATTTGATGACCAAATGCATTATTTTTTTAATGACAATCGTAAGGGTCACGTAATATATCTATTAAGATAAAAACTACAAGATTAGCCCATTACTGTAAGCTATGATAAGACCTACAATAATTATAAATTAAGGAAATACATAATTACATTGTTATCTTCATTGGTCTGAGCTTGTCTTCTGTGAATCATAAGAGACCCGCGTTTCCTACAATTTATTTGAGAACTTAATTAATTTATTTATTTTGAGTCCGTGCTGTTAAGTAGATTTAAAAAATACAATCACTACGTATCTTATTACGGCTTAATTTTTCATAATATTAGAATATATCAATTTTAAATAGCAGTTATGTAATTATAAAGTAACAACTTTCTTTACTACATCGTTACAAAGTCTATAGGCCTACATATGAACAAACAACATGCACGTAAATATTCTTTAGTTTACTTCACTACCAGTTTGTGTTACCATATTTATCAGTAAGAAGTATATCATGTAAATATTTTCAATATAAATTGTCATTTCTTTAACATATTATTTATTCGGCTCTTTCATGATTTTGTATTTCTGAAAAATCTGTGTCATAATTAATGTTTAGAATTTATTAACGAAATAAGAATAGGGTGTACAAAAATAAAAGTACAATGGGAATTTAAAAGAATTAGATTAGAACGTGACGAACAAAGTGGTATGGATGTCGGAACAGAGAATCTCTAATCTACTGTGTATATATAAGCCTCAAGGAACAAGTCTTACCGCCCTGGAGAAAGGTGGCTAGAGCAATTCTAATCTGCGTGAATCAGTACAGACACATCTGTTAAGCCGAAGGTGAATATACCATCATATCAACCATCAGTGGTGATGAATTTAGTGTATTTCTATGGACAAATATTTAGCTTGATCCAAATACATATCCGAGTAACTGATATAAATTTTAATATTGTGTTAATCAGCCTTTCTCAAATTATGTACAAATGTTTTGTAAACACACGAAAGATATAATATTTGTGTTTGTCATACACAAGGGGCAGCTCACAGCTCTGTACAGAGAGGCGTATTCGATGCTGCATGGTTGATATTTTGTTTAACCAGTTGCAGTTCGCCGCCATTTCTGTGTGAAAGCTTTCCTGTTCGTATTAAATTATATCATCTCTGTTTGTTTCCTTGTGCCACTTATTCGGATTATACGAACAATCGGTTTTCGGAAAATGGTCGATATCCCAGCCCGCCAGCCAGCAACCAATGTAAGCAGTTGTGGTTATCGAAATTCAATAGAGTCGTACACAACCGTCGTTTTCCTCTTTAAATAACATGCCAAGACTGAAGGCCCGTGTTTTAATGGGCTTTCAGCGGAACCGGGTTATCGTAGGCGTAAAAGTAAGACATTCCAAAATATATTTTACTGTCGTGTACATTGCCGAGTTAATGGGTAACATTTATGATTACATTCAATATAGTAAAATTCGTGATAATTTTTGTAATGTCAATAATACAGTTTCGGTCAGAAATTTTCGCTGTATTCTTTTGTTTCTGACCAATGTAGGTTGGCATCGTGAATACGTTTCCAGTACAGTTCACCGACATAAAATAATTCGTACAAGGTTCATTTTTAGAACTACGTTTGCAGCTGAGAGATAATTAAGAACAAAGTTGAACAGATAAAAAATGTTGAAATAACCTTGGGTATAACGAGTACAGAATACCGCGTGTCTAGAAAGCCGAGGAGATATGGTTTTGAAACAACTATTAAAATGATTTATTTTATTTGAAATTAGAAAATACAAATACACAAATAAATGTTATTACATATAGAACATCGTGGTAGAGAAACATCCAGCAGTAACAAAACATTGAAATTCTGTCGTGTCAGATCGGTAAGTCGAAGCCTTTTATATTCTATTGTCATCTGTGTCAAAACAAATTTTCGGAGTTCTAATTTTAAGTGGTATTTATTTAATTTTTTTTTTTGCCGAACAGTCTCTTACACGAATTGTATAATTAAATCCTTATTAAAGGTTTCATTGGACACTACTGTTGCGCATCTAGTATCATCCTTTACGTCTGAGTTCTTTAAATTATCATCATCTTCAACAAGGATTAAACCAAAAATGGTTTATTCCTGTCCTAAGCAGATAGACTAGAGCTGGTCACTCCAACGCTTCTTCGGACTTCCCACGCCTCTCCGTCCTTTCGGGTTATACAGAAGTATTCAATAGTTGTTTGGGGAATGCGGCGGTCATCTATTCGGTTAGATGCTCAAACCATTTTAGCCGATACTGGGCAATCCAATCCAGTATACTCATAATATTCAGTTCCCGTCATATATCTGTAACCGTCTATTAGTTTGCTAGTTTACTTGTTTGACTAATACATATTTTGCTTTCTTTTGAAGAGATGAGAAAATAGAATGGTGAAAACGAAGAATCTACATATAAAATACGAACCAAGTGTATTATAAATTACAGAAAAGGAAGAAGCTAATTAGCACAGGCAAATCTAACGACAAAAATGTATACAAAATTAACAATAGCAAGGAGGCGTTGTGTAAAGAAGAAGATGGTAAAGAGGAAACGTGAAACTTTTACGTTCCACAGACTAGCAAATCAAGGAAAGTCATAGACCACATATAGCTAATGGAACTGGTCTATTGTAACGCTATACGTGCATTCCCACACTGTTACGCGTATCTTACGTGTTTTAGCACATTAATATCTTAACTAATTAAAAGTTCATTTCTTTTGAAACAAATTACTTAAATGTAAAACTTTCACTTCCTTGATGAACATAAATCTGAGAATTAAATTATCCGCAAACAGTCCTTTCCCTGATAATTCTCTTAAATTTTTACAGGAAATGTTGAAACTTGTACGTTTCTGTGTAAACAAATATTACAAGTTTCTAAAAAAAAAAAAAAAACGCAGCATCCGTGTAAAGACAGGTAGTCGCTATGTTATATGACAAGTGTTAGGAGCTCACAATGTGTGATGGGACGAGAGAGAGCCGTGATTAATGCCCCCCACTACCCCTGCTGCGCCCCCTTACATTTATTTCCAACTTGCGCCCGTTATTGTTGTCGCGGCTTGCCACTTTTTCCACGAGCGACGCTCACCCCCCCCCCCCCTTTCGTAAGCCCTGCCGACCGAAATAAACTACCTCATATTTCAGCACAACTACAGAAATGAGACAGACAAGTACATACATTTTTTTTTTGTGTCTTATAGGAGACTTAAGTGCTGTTATTGCTTACAGCACAATGAACCCATCTGTTTACCTTTTTGTTCCGTAACGGTGTGTTCCGTCGTATTTGTTTACGCCCGAAACTTGTGTTGTCTCATTACTAAAAAAAAAGAAACTTGAACGAAGGGACAATACAAACAATCAATTAAAAAAACGAAACAAGTATAGTATAAACACTACTTTGAAATTCACTTTCTTCAATATTTACAGTAAAAATTGAATACCGTTTATTAAAATTTTGGATTTCGAGCTATAGTTATATGCTTATAATACATTAGTCTAATATGCCTCACTTATAAACCCTTTCAGCAGAGAAACCTTTCTTTGAATATTTTTATTATTTCCAATGCGGAAGTGAGCAATTTTTTATAGTAGATCACTTGGATACCGCAGAAATACTTATGAAATTGTTTTACATCTGCTTTAAAAAATCAGATCATAATATTAAAGTCTATTGTTCAATATGAATCACAATGGAAAATTCCGACTCCACTGATTACATGACATTTCGAATTGTCCAAAACGTTTAGTGCTCTCTGATGGTGTTAGCTTTGCAAAATTACGGAAATAGACCTACTTTTCAGGCACAACTACAGTACTTAATCGTTCATCGTATACAATCGGGTTTGATTACTTTGGTCAAGCTATATTTCTGCGAATTTCCTGTTTATCACTTACGACTGCACGAAATAAGTACATTAATTTTTTTATAATAATTTTTTGGCATACTAAATACTGGGTTTTCACTAACCGTGCGCGCAGTTCGCGTTGGCACAAACGAGCTTAAAGCACCTTACTGCGTAGGCCTATTACTCT
Source organism: Magicicada septendecula (assembly GCA_034769895.1). Lineage (NCBI taxonomy): Eukaryota > Metazoa > Arthropoda > Insecta > Hemiptera > Cicadidae > Magicicada > Magicicada septendecula. Next base: position 650,794,021 of record CM068368.1, on the reverse strand, counting down.
AAACATAAACTTAACATGCGACAGCACGTAAAACTCGTGGAACGAGGATCAGATCTCTTCGTACGAGTGTGCGTCATAAATGGAACAGATATCGATTAGTCGCTATTCAGCATTGTTTTACATAAAACTCTTACCGTGTTCTGAAATTAATTTAGTTTAATTATAAACGACATCGCTTAATTTCCACATTGGTTCAGTTGATGCTCCGCCATATTTCAAACATAGACGTACAAATTTATGTTTTCCGAACTTGAATTTAATTTCTTTAATGGCAATAAATTAAAACAATATTTGAGTTGAAGAGGGAAGACTGGCTGTTCTTTGCATAACACATTGTTTGAGAAGATGGAATGAGAAGTACAACTTAGTGTAAACGAGCACAAAGTTTGCGGAAGTAACTGAGCTAACAATAATTTATTTGACGTTTCTTTTGGTTTCGCCAATTTCATTCGCCTGTAAAAACGCGCATGGAGTTTAAACATAACCTTACTTCTGCGGGCTTTTCACGATACATTAACGTTTGTGTAAAACTCTATTTATTAATACAATAGACAAGTTTTAAGTTTAAATGAAGTCAGCAGTAGCACATAATTTCATTTTCAATGGCCTGTTGCTTACAAAATCGTGTCCTAACATAATCTAACATGAGTCTGTTGAATCTCGCTAACTGCAGTGATCTCTTTACGCAAAGAAGACTCCGCACGGACCAGAAAACTAATGTTGTAGAGGGAGTCGTGCTTATGTAAATAATCTGTAATGCTATGGAGTAATTCTTTCTCATTCCGACACGTGCATAGGTAATCATGTCGTAACTGAACTACGTTAATTTCTTCACAATTCATAACATCTGATTCTGGCAAAGGCGAGATTTGCGAGAACTCCAAACTACATAAGAGTAAAAACCTTGGATGCTTTATCTTATGTCCAGTACTGTACTCTACGTACACTTTTGTCTACAGTTCAATTTTTGTTCAGAAATAAAACAACGATCTCAAGCTTCACCAAGCAGTTTTCCAGAATTCACGGTGGGCTCAAACTATTTTGTCGCTGCGGATGGGATTATCGTTGTATTTATAATCTCTGTAAGGTTATTTCATTGTATACGCATTTTAGTTGGTAAACACAGTTAAAAATTCCCCCCCCCTATCAAATAAAATCAAGTATTGAACATCTAACACTATTATGTTTCTCCGTTATAGAATTTTCTTGCTGATTCCCAATTACGAACTCGTTAATAGATTCGATGACGGATTGAATAAATGCAAATTACTCACAAAACATATTTATTGTTTCTCTAAAACTGTTTTTAACGAGAAACGGTGACATTCAAGCCAACGGTGAATGGTCACTTTACTGAAATATTAACTGCAATATGATGAGGTGTTAAGGGCTCATGTGTGTTTGTGTCTGTAGGAAGGACAGAGAGAGAGTAGAGAAAGCGCGCGCGAGAGAGAGAGAGAGGGGGGGGAATTAGATAAAGAGAGAAACTAAGAGATGGTATTGGATCAGGGTGATGCAAAAACAAAGTGAGACCGATTGAGAAGCATCTGCTAGCAGGGGTTGTTGTCTAGCAAAAACTTTGCCAGAGGGCGTGTGATAAAGTCATTATCTCTCCAACATCGGGTACTCGCCTGTACCACGTCGATATAAAAATAGCTACGACCCGTTTCCTATACATATTTCGTTATTTGGAATTGCAAATAAGATATTTAACGACAATTCTAAATGTTGTTACAAGGCAGCAGTAACGAGTGTGCACTTTAAAGTAAATACAGAATTTTGACAAAATTACAGAAATTAAGAATTTCTATTGTCCACAAGCATATAGTCTCGATACGTTTGTCTGACACTAAACTAAACGCTGACAGTTAACGCGACTGATATCTGACTAAATGATAAAATAGCTTTATTTATAATGATATAACGATTATTTACAAAAAAGAATTCTTGATGACCTGAAGACGCTCGGAATAAGGATCCTTCACATGGGAAATGCCATGGCGAGGCCGGAGAGGGGATAAGGGGCAGAGGATTATCCTACCCTGTTCCCTTCGCTGAGGAGCAAAATCTGCCACTAAAAACTGATTAGCCACTATGTAATCAACACGATACGAGTACTGTTGAATACTGAATACTGAAATCAAGAGAAAATCAGTACAACAAAGATTCTTATTTTTAAGATTCTATTTAAGACCGTGTGTATTAAGTAATACTACTCTGCCTCTCTTCTCACTGTTCATAGTTGTAAATTTGCCATTTGATAATTTATTTCGAAACATTTGATTCGAAGGTTTCTCTATAATTAGTCTATAGTATCTCGAAGTAGGCCTGCAATGTTCTATCCATAATATTTCGACGGTAAATTTGTTTGAAGTAAGAAAATTATATGACCGACTGTCCTAACGTACCGTACTTTATCCATGCTTCCAAAGTATCACGATAATACGATAGAATACGTAAATTTGATATTTTCCTTTCGGAGGATCAATTTTTAATTACTTGGCTGTGACAGGGTAGGAACGAGAGAAGCGTACAATATGAGTCGCGTCAGAGATTTCACAAAGAGGCGTACTCGGATCTAGTCTCTAGAGGGTTCAAATGTCACCCTTAGGGAAGGCGTACTGCACACTCCAACGTCGTGGTGTAACTACAGCCCTTTGCACAATTTTTTCGTAGCTAAAATTTATGTTATCGATTTGTATTCTATAGCCGCGCGAGTGGGCCCGCTTCTTTCTGAGTAGGCGAAAAATGTTCCCGCCCGCTTTTTGCGTGGAAACACACACCGTTCTCACCTTTAGTGCGCTATCTGAATGCGTACATGTGTCACGAGGTGTTAGGGAAACTCACTATAATATGTTATGCTAACATGGTTGTAGTGGTGTAGGATTTGTAGTCAGGATTGTTCGGCAAATTGTTAGTACGCTGTTCACAGCACCAAACTGTACGCTGGCTTCTCACCAAACAAATTTATTTTCTTTAGGAATTTAAAACAACTGTATACACCATTGCCCCACATCGTTTGTCTCTCAGATCGCGAGATAGTACGTCTTTTAACAGTCTGAGTTAAAGTTTCAGAAAAACGAACCTGAACAAGCATATTGTGGGGGATAATAACAACTGTAGATTCTTCTCTGACTACATTTCAGTTTGGTATACAAATATGGCCACCTTCTCCGTTATCTATCACAGTTATAAAGTTTATTAGAATTATATATCCACGTTCACATATTACGTTCACTGAATCAGCGAATTAAAATTACCAGGTAGTCATACAGCCCAAACTCGTCTTTCTGCGTATTTTGTACTGTCAACACCGTTATCATACTACAGATTGACTTAAGTGTATTATATACCAAACGCTGTTGATGATTTTTTTTATATAAAGAGAAAATAACTTTCTATAATCTGGCAACGAACTCAAACTGGAGGTAGGCCTATCTGTTTAACGAGTGCACACATCACGCACTTCCACCGAGGTGTCTTTTTAGTTGTGGTTGGTCACTTTCACGGTTTTCTCATTTTTCAAGTGTCATCGTTTTACACTTATTCGTAGACTATTCCTTGATGTCCCTTTCAAGGAATAAGACGTATATTCTTTTTCCTTATTTTTATTTTAGCATAACCTCCGCCGTACCTAATCCTAATTACTCACTGTGTCTTTCTCTAGTCTTTCTTCGCTTTATAACGAATAACAACAAACATTTCGTTTGAAAGTTCAGTTCCCATAATATTATATCGTTAATTACTTTAACAGTTCAACATATTCTGAACATTTTACCGTACAGTTATGTCTCCAGAGCGTGCACCAGTCTGACATATCTTTTTTCTTGCTTACGTGAAACAATAGAGAATTTATGTATTCAATTTTGAAAATCTTATACTTGCGTTTTGCGATTGTAGACTGGTCTTATTATGTCAGTTTACCTGAATCTTGTTGAATGATTCAATTCTGTAATTACTTCTCTACCCAATCATATACGTCGCAAATATAACACTCACATTGCCATGTAACTGTATCCTATATTTGTTAAAATCTGTAACAAACACACAAATTTTGTTTGTCAGGTTTATGTTCCTGCTGACAACCGCATCCTTATGGGCTCTATGTTGTGGCATTGTACATATTTCTAATGGTGATATCCGTAAGTTGATACTGTAAAGTTAATCTGTTCAGTGTAAACGTCGAATAATCTTTTATGTAAAGGAAAAGTTATGTACTTGAATTTCATCTCCGGTTTAACATTCCGTTCCGATGTCAATAAAGGCTGAGCACAGATGTGGTGTCCTTTTCTCTCGATTCAATCTCAGCCACTACTCTCGTCAATGTTTTCATCTTTTACCCAACAGAAATACTTTTGGTAGTCAAAAAATATTCGTTAAAGTAGCCCTACACTCTTGTGTATGGTCAGTGTAGTATTGAGCCCTGTCTATACAAATTTGTTTTTAAAATTTAGCTCATACGACTAGTTCTAATCTACAGACGTTGAATAAAACTGATACTTATCTTGTACCTGTTATCACACGTAAGTAAGGACTTTACCAAGGACTTACAAAAACAGTAACAGCTGGTAGTCTAGTATTCTGATTAATTACTTCACCTGAGTCATAATAAAAGACACAGAATTATATACTGTGAGTTTAAACTTAGAGAGTTATAAATCACGACTGGAACGAGTCAGTCACAGCACTACTGCCTGCATTAATGTAGCTGATATTAATGTAATATTATTTGCAAAAAAAATTATATTTCCGACTTTTACTTGTATTTTTTGTATGGAAAATTCGTGTGTTGGTTCGGGAAAGGCGGAGTGATGTTTTCCAATCCCAGTGGGGCGCAGAGCGAGAGAGAGTGAAATGCCAGCGTCCTGTAAAATATAGCTTTTGTTTTCTGCGTGCCCCCGTGGCGGATATAAACCGCTATGGCTAGCAGTAACGTTGGCTTTGGCTCGCCGTTCCGATCGTTTCTGTTTTTGCGGTCGCCACGAATCATACTGCCACACTTTTATTACGTAATTTCGACTTGACAAACCCATAAGACAAAATGTCCTCGAGCTTTCAGTGTAACCTTCAATTACTCTAAAAAATAACTGATAGATGAATTTTTTTCTTGTAACGTAATAGGTTATCTATAACGTGTAAAAGCGTTCCCTTGATTAGTCTAAAGAAAGTCGATTACGTGGTGAGAGAATTGTACTTTCCTCTGCAGTAACTCTAACGTAATCGTATAAGTTTTATTACACACGTGTTGTATTGTGCTCGGCGCGTGAGCACGCGTGTGTAATTACAACGGTCATTGCAACAGCTGCGCGTGTGAGTTGTTATACACTTACGAATACATAATTAAGAACATGTGAATACAATACTGTAGTTCCAAGCTCTGCAGAATAGCATAAAAATGTCGTGAAGTGGCGTGTTGTTGGCCAGAGTATAAAAACGTAATACTGTACCTGTCTACATAGTGAGGTATACGATAAGGAGAATCTAGCCCATTACGAGCACTGCAGATCAGCTGAATATTTCAAGAGGCCGTTTATAATTTTTACAACGGGGCGCGTTATTACGTAAAGCCATCCGCCTGGCCCATTGAATCCGTGAACCCAGAACAAATAGGCCCCAATTATTTTATATTTTCAAAGAAACTCGATAATTATATCGTTTCCTAGTGGACAGCTGTTTTATTACGGGAAACTGACACCGTAGGCCTATATTGTACGGTGGATATTTCTAGTTTAATTTTTTACTGGTTTTAAAATTCCGATCACTGTTTTTCTTTGCCGTCCAAGAAGACTTGATAAAATGTAGGGCTATTCGTAGAGTCCATTGGTGTCGATCGAATACCCATAACATACAAAAATTTTGAAACTAACATCACTTGTTTTTTAGGACATCGTGAGAATCAAGAAAAGGCGGTCGTCTCTTAAATTTGCCAAACTAGTCACTGAGCGTCCAAAATTTGTCTGCGCGTATATTAAGTTAAATTCTCTTATACACGGATGCAGTGGTCTTTGAATATTTGCTTGAAAAAAAAAACGAAATTAAAGATCGTAAATAGCTAATGAGCAGATATTAACTAAATGTATTTTATGGAACAAACATAAACTTTAATTTGGATAAAAAAATATATTTGTTAATATTTTTTATCTGGTTTTGTCCACAATCTAACAATTTTGTGTAGATTAATGAAATTTAAGGAATTTGAACTAGGTATGTGCAGCAAGCAGAATTTTTGAAAGTACGTCCCATAAGTATTATTTGTGAAGGCGTATTAAGATAATCAATTATACCCACTATTTTGAGACGTAGACATAAAATATTTTAAATTACAAGGGTTTAAATTAGCCAGGCATTTGATGAGGATGACGGAGAAGGAAATACCGAGGAAAGTCTTGACGATGCAGCTGGATGTGAAAAGAAAGAGAGGCAGGTCAAAGCTGCGATGGACTGATGATGTGAGCAATGTTGCCAAACTATTTGGACTGGAGAGCCATCGTGTCAGATCGGGACCGTTGAAGAAGTTTTCTGGAGGACGTGAAAATTCAGCAATGGGTTGTACTAACAGAGATGATGAAAATCAGGATATCAAGGAACATAAACATTCGTACAAATAAGTCTTAGAACTTCCAAACGCGAACCTCAAAAGACTGCGCTTACTAAATCTCGTCTCATGAAGGCCAGTGGTTAATATCATATAATAAGATGATATTAATCCATCAGAGTTTCTGAGAAAACCGGCATTATTAAACAAAACAATTTTCCACGCTGAATTCGGCTAGCTGAAATAATACTCAAAGAAGTAAACACTTCATATGTTCTACAATACGTTAGTTAATTTTTATAAATAGTGTGTTTCGCCTGAAAGGCTGAGATTTAGACTAACTGATGCTGGTATCACAGGCTAAACAATTGTGTGACTTGAAAATGATTGTAAAACATTAATTTTCACTATTACCAAATGTCATTATTATGTTTTAGAAGTTACCAGCATATTTTCATTGAGTAGTTACTATTAGTAGCAAACATAACAGCAGTAGGAGAACTATTCAACAAAGGAAGCAGAATAATGCTGTTTTAAAATTCAAAGTCCGTAACTTCCCTTTCACTGTAAGCACAGCACGGTTCAGTAAAAACTTCACGTACGCACACCAGACACTCACAGGCACAATATTATTGAGCGTCCAATTTACGATTATGACCTCTTTGATGATAAACGTCGCTGCCGGTTATTTTGTGAGTAGATCTTCAACAACATTTTGTTGTTTTTTAGTTCTTTTTTTTTGTACTGAATGCATAAAACAACTTTTGTCAATAACTACACCAACAGGTGTTCAGTCCAAGTGGAAAGTAGAACGGAGTTCGTAAAACAAGCATTTGTTATCGGGAAATTTTTGCTAACAAATAAGAACGTCGACGTAGAGGCGAGGAAAGTTTTAGCGAAACTGTTTCTTTAAAGCACAGTGTTTTGTGAAATTAATAGGTGGACGCTGGAAAAGACCGAGGGAAGACCAGTCTGGAAGCAGCAGAATTGGGAACACGGCGAGATACACGAACACATTGCTTTCAAAGGAAACCTTTTTTAGAGGTATTATGGCTAATGGAGGAAGAATGAAAGTCCTGTAAGTAATGGAATCGAGAACGATTCAATTTGGATGACATATTGGCGCATAAGACACGATGGTTTCGTCACGAACATTCTGGAAGGAAATGAGGAATCGGTTGCTCACGCCCTTAAAAAATAATGCAAGAAGATCTCGGAATGCGAACTTGCTAGATGTTAAGACATAAATGATATCCGAGATTTACCTTCAAATAAAAATTTCAGAAATCAGAATAGAATGCTGCAGCGATAATTCGTAGCCTCTACATTGTGACTACAATGACAACGATGATGTAGATTTAATCAACATGCCATCCGCTGTCATTGTATGGGATTATTAAAACTAGTATAAACAGAGTGGACCAAGTAATGCGGGCTGTCGGCAGAAAGCACCGCGCGAATACACGATGCGTGTACAGAATAACTAGCTGGTAGTTACCGGTTACCTGTTGCGTTCATCAAATAGTTTAACTTTTAATGAAATACGGCTAGTAGATGCAGTTATTTCTTGGAGCACGAATACCAACAGCAGTCAGTCAGTACCGCGTCTATCGTCTGCACACATCTCTGCACTTGTGCGACTAACGAGGACTTTAGAAACTCGTTACACTAACAGCTGACTCTTACGCATAGGCGTAACAATTGATGTTGTTGTAATAGAAATATAATGTACATTAAGAGTACGAGTGATAATTTTCGCGTAAAAATACGAAAGATGGAAGCGTGTTCGATCCAAATGAGTACGTGAAATGTGAACGCAGATATATAGGCCTATTTTGTTGAAACTCACCTCATCATATACTTGTGTGTTTGTGTGTGTGTGTGTGTGTGTGTGTGCGCGCGCGCGCTTTTTTACACAAACTGACCAGTATTGTGGGTGCGATTAATAACGATTTTATTTAAGTTCACATCTAAAGACCGGCCACGATACAATAAATGTTTAAGGACCAAAAGGACCAGACGTTATTATTAAGGACTTATATGTAGAGTTAAGACTATCATGATACTCATTATGAGTGGAAGTAAATATTAAATAGTGTCCGGTGAAGTGTAAAGTCAATGAGTCTGACGGAAGCATTTTGCAGATGTGCACTGTTCAGATAAATAAAAGTACATTAATTTAAACAACACTCTTAAATATGAAATATTATTTTCGGTGACGATAAATAATATTTACTTAGAACGTGGATATTTTTTAAAGAAAATATTGTGTAACGAGCGCGTGGTCAAATAGAATTTGCTGGAACCGAAATAGCCTTTAGTGAAACACGTGGTCTGGGAGAATATTTCAGAAGACGGAACTATATTAATTATATTTATAATTAATAGAAATATATTATATTTATATAATATAACTTATAAATATAGTTAATATATTAATTATAATTAATTATATTTCTACAACAATTATAGTAAAATAACCAACAGAATTCCGTAAATAAAAATGCTACCGCGTATGGTCCACCGTGCAAGAACTGCCTGCTAACGGACAGACTCTTTTGAACGTTTATAGAAAGCGACTGTATGTAGTACCATGTAAGCCGTTCAAGATTTCCAGCGGAGGTATCTGCAGCCTTCTATACAATCATATACGATCCTGGAGAGGTAAAGGGGTTCTAGCAGTGGAACTGATCAAGTTTTTGATGGGGATCATACGACGTGAGACCAAGGGGGGGTTCACTTCTCCACGTCGTTCAGTAAAGCACTGTAAAACTTAATTTGAACTAAAGCAATGAACAATTAATTTTAAATCATTGTAAAGACAATAATTCCGATTATAAAACGTTAATTTTCCTATTTGTGAAAATCCTAAATCCTCCACTTAATTCATGTATATGTGTAATCACTTCCTTTGTATAATGTTTTCAAAGAACTGTTTGATTTTGTTAATAATTTGTAATTTCACTTATACAAAGGAACAAAGGGAAAGACTATTTTAACATAAAAGTATATAAAATTAATAAATTGGAATCACTACATTGAATTGTGTCTTGCAATTATATGGATTATTATATGGATGTCAAAAATGTTGTGTACCTTTAAGCGGTTGGTTACAATCGGTGACAATGATTGGAGTAACTTCAAAGTGTAGGTCCTTAACTACAAAGTATTCTTGTATTCTGAAACATAAAGAATTATACCCAAGTACCTATCAGAGTTGTAGAGGAATTAACATTTTATGTTTTTAGAATATTCATTAATTAATATACAGTGTAGCTAGTAAATAAAACTACAAAATTTGTTCTTTCACACGTTATTAAGACTTTATCGATATGAAGCTCTCTTGGATGAGTAAATTCATTCATTCCGCATAGTTCGTATTTTAATATCGTTTTATAAATACTTCAATCTTATAGTCTAGATAAACGATACCACAGCGTTATCGATACCACTCTAGGTCCCGTCATTTTTCTTCTTATCGATATCCAGTCGCACGTTAAGAAATCTCATTTCTGTGGCTTCAATTTACTTGATCTGTTGCGCTCAGCTGACCGAGCGTCCGGTTCTCTTAGCTCCAAGCTACCACTCCGCATGTAAAACCGTATCAATCTATGTGCCCCGTATTTGTTTATTTTTTATTAGGTTATTTATATGATTAATTGTACTTTCAATTCTGTTTAATAGTATCTGTTTTATTAAGGCCTGTCTACTTCTTCGTTTCTTCATATCTTTTTTTATATGTATTTCATATATAACTACTTTGTTGTGAAATGCGTTACGATTTGAAACGTAGGTAGTTACGTCCAGAAATGACGACACATTTTTTGGCCTTAGAAGGGCTGGCTTTGTATTTTACTTGAATTGCACTTACTGTTTTAAACAGCATATTACTCACCTTCCATCAATAGCTTCTTGACTAGTCTCTCAGAATATTAACATATATTGATTCTCCAAAATACTAGTCAACGTTTGTGGAAACGGTCCTCGTGCTGATAGCAATTGCATATATCTGTAGTTTAAAATATAGCCCTAAGTAATTTTTGTCTTGTTGAGTTATTGTATGTAACCAAAAAAAAAATCTGAAATTTATCCCATGTATTTCTGCGCCAACTGCGATTCAAATTAGTTCCCTTTACATTAACACACAGGTGTGTGTGTGTGTGTGTGTGTGCGCGTGAAAAATATTTGCTAAATATAAACAGTCTTCTGTTATTATTGTTCTCTGCCGGGCTGTTAGGCCGTGGTCTAATACTGCTTTCAACAGACTTTTCGGCCCTACTATTGAAGATACCAATCTCTACTACAGTACTGTGGGAATTGGCGTACATCTTCCCAGTTACTTCGGTCGTTCGAAATACTGAATATGGCCTCCAATGGTGGAGACGAAACGTATGTTCAAGACAATATTAGACCACGGTCTATTAGCCCGGAAAAGAACAATATTAACTGAGTTGACGCCAGCCGTGAGAACTTCAGAAATTCATTATAAACAATATTATGTCCTGTCATTTTAACTAATACAAAATTGGGTTTTAAAGAATCCACTCATTTAATTCTCGTGTGTCAATTCTGTACAGTCGACTTTCCACGTCTCTGAAATTTTATTTAAGAATGATCTTGAAACAACAGAACTGGCTGAACGTTATATTTTTAAAAGACCATCTTCTGTTAATCGCTGGTCAACTATTACGATTTTATTTCTGCTCCTGTTTACTGGGAACAATTTTAACGCGGGGAAAGTTCATATCGCTCTGTGGTTCGTCCATGCTGTGTACAGTATATTCTACTTGACTGTTCGTGATCCGCACAGGTGTTCACAGTTATCCTCGTTACGTGTAAATTAAATTGTTAACGTTAACTACATGTTAACTACATATTTACAGTTTTCAAAATGTGCAAAGTGTAAAGTTACTTTATCCTCTCAATGTGTGCAATAGATAACATAGGATTAACCTGAAACTCTGCACGAGAAAATACAAAATAAAATGAAAATTTATTGATCATGACTCGTTTTGTTTTCCGTAGTTCACTGATCAGCATGTCCCGAACAGTGAGCGAGTGTGTAGCGTTGATTCGGGTTGAATAAGCGCCCTCTTTCAATAACGAACGGCGAGGAATCAACAGTCTGGAGTGTCGTAACATTGTCAAAACCCCTTCGGGCAGAGGAAAGTAACTTTCAAGAAGAATTCAGTCCGGAAACAAAACAAGCGATTATATCAGCAATAACCACAGCATTATCATATGTTGCTACAGCTCCTCCGTTTCATTCTAGTTGTTCCTTTCAAGAGACATCTTCTCTGTATTACTGATACTCCCTTTCGTGATAAGTTTTATTTCATCTTGTTCTTTTTCTGAACTAAATTTGTTTTGAATAAGACATATCCTTACCCGAAAAACGAATAATCGGGCAGTCGCCTTAAGTATCAATAGTATTTTAACGTTTTGCTTTCCATGGACTATGTATCTGTGCCGGACGGCGGTCTTGGAAAACGTGTATTGTAGTAAAACTCCCTGCGATATTTAAATCAAGTCGTGGTTTACCAAGTTTTCTATATCCTATATATTTATTCTCCAAAACGGAAGCTCATTAAAGCGATTCGCTATCAAACTGGGAACGTAATTCGCTTTTTTGAAAAGTAAACATAATAAATTAAAATGTAATTCATATTTTAAAATGTAGTTATACATTGCGATTGTTGTAAACGGTAGTCGCCCGACTGCTGTAGATGAATATAGATGGATAGCACACTAGTATCAAAAGGTGACGTATTAGTCGTTGGTGCAATGTTTCTGTAACAGCTTTGTGACTATCATGCTGGTAGGGGGAGGTTCAAAAACGACTCTTCACGGCCTGTGCTCAACACCCAAGTCTCAACGAAAAATGTGGATTAGCTATCAACAAACAGCTGATATTGAGATGTTTAATTTAAACAGCAGTAGTGGTTGCTTGTTTTGTATGCTTGTATATCAACTCTTTGTAATAAATTTAATACTTTAATTTCCTGAAAAATCTAGGTGTTGCGCAGGAGTGCACAAGCCTACCAACCGCCATTAGTATGTAAGCCTATCCCACTTTCGTCTTTCTGACTCAACCTATTTTTGTCCTTCTTTCTCCAGATAACAACATTTCTTTATAAACCAATACAGAAGAACCTGTGGATAAAAGTTTCGGTACCTCTGGCGTCTTTCCTCTTAATCATCGTGATTATTTCTGACCTATAAATTCGTACAGCTTGGATCCTACACATCAATCCATCTTAGTATGTTTTCAGTTTGGTGACTTCGTGTCTACTCTACTCAGCTAGTTAATTTCATTCTTCCTTTTCCTTATCTGGTTTTCTTGCGGACGAATGGCATGAACCACCCTCCGTCGTAAGTGATGCAAGATACAAATTTCATGCCCGTTCAGTTGCTACGTCCTTTTTGAGGCCATTAACTAATCATGAGTAATAACATTTCCCAAACTAAACTGTTAGACCTAATTTATCGTATTATTTGCCCAACTTTCTAACGATACAGTGACTGTCTGTCCTCTGCCATGACCTGGTAATCTTGTAAATGCGTGGGTGTAAGCTTAAATCTCCACCAGAAACATCTCTGTTTTAGTAGGTGCACTACATACGCAAGCGTTTTTCGTTTTACATTTCAGCCTCCAACCGATTATTATTTGAATGTGAATTTAATTACACTGTATTTAAATTAATTTAATAAATGATTTGTTGACATAATTAGTCCTCTTTCATATGAAGCTTCCTTGTAACCGTAGCCTACTTGGTGAATTTAAAGTGACAAGCGAGCGGGCACACACATTGTTCACTCTTGCTTGGTCGGTGATTAGGTAAAATCATTAGGTACAGATTTTCGTACGTATTAAACACAGCGCTGCGCCAACAAAAGCATCTGCAATAACACATTAATTATTTAATGAACGCGTATCTCATTAATAGCGCAATGTTATGGTATGTGAAAGCATGCGATACTATTGCACTGATGTGGCCCTAGAATACCGTAAATATTAATAACACGAATTACGAATAACTAATTATGGTTGCTGCAAAATACTGACGGTTCGTTTTATTTCTTTCTCTATTGTTTGTGAATTATCTACTTAAATAGACAAAGGAGAGAATAATTTGTATTATAGATAATTTTATCGACTACTGTCAAGTACGCTAACAACCAAATTTAACAGGAGAAAGGAAAATGTAAGAGGATTATTGAGATAGATGAAATAAAAAAAAGTAAAAGAAAAGGGAAGTTTCGATTTAATTACTAGGACATTTATAAAAAACAGTGAAGAAGTGACAAACATGGAAACCGCTCAGGCGATATAGGTATAAGCCTAATGTTCATTACGGATGCAAAGACTTAATGAGAAGTCAGAAGATAAGTACGACCACAAACGAAATAGTCTGAACAAAGTTGTAATAACCTACCAGAGACAGTGACAGTGGCCTCACTAGAAGAACTGAACAGGTGTTAAGGGAGTACAGTACTTAAGACATTAAGGTGGTCACGTAAACAGCAGAAGAAGTCAGTGTCTAAGGAATCGATCGAAGAGGAGATGGGAGACATAAAGACCAAAGGAATGCCGGAACGGAAAACAGAACTACTGAAAGACAGAGAAGGAGGCAAGTAACCTCATGAGACAATACTGAAAGAGAGAAGGGGTGAAGCAACTAATCATGACAGACGAAGAGCGCCAAGAACGCAGATCCCTAATGATGATGATAGTTGTAGTTGTTGCACTAAGTGTAAGTCTTATGAGTAACGTAGGGAGGTAAAGAGCAAGTAAGTGTCCACAGAGCAGGACATTTATTTTTTATATTTCAAGTCTTGAGTAACTCATACCTCTCAAATTGTTTTGGACCTCTTTTCATGTAGCCTACTCGTGGTATCTCGCTAGGACTTGATAGTTTCCGTTCAAAGCCAACGCCTGAAAATAGTTACTCCTGGCAAGGGTTACCTATGCTGATTTCTCACAATCGGATAAAATGGACGACTTTTCTCACACAACGATTTACAAGCTGTTTAAGTGTTTTTATTTATTTTTTGCAAATGATCTTAAGTAGTGTCCAAGGCGGAACATCCGTTACAAATTAACAACCACATATTTTTCATTATTTATTTTATAGATAATGTAAAATTAGATTATGTAATACAGAATGGTATTACTGCCACGGGTTACCTACGCTGATTTGACATCACCGGTGAGGTTGACCGACTTTTCTCGCATTACGACATAGCCTAAGTGTTTTTATTTATTTTTCTTTTTGCAAACGATCTTAAGTAATGTGCAAGATGTAACATCCGTTTCAAATATCATTTTCTTCCATTTATTATTTTCTACATAATTTGAAATTACAATGTTTTCCATAGACGTTACGCGATGCTTAATGTCCACTTCTAACTGCAAATTATACTTAGTCTTATTAAACCAATTCAAAAATTCACAGACGTGATATGTTAGAAAAATGTTAGATATGTTGGATAAAATGGAGGTAGCTTGGTTTTGAAACAGAACTAAGATATATCATCCGTCTCTAATAGTAATAGCAGCAATAACGTAGTATCATCAAAGTAGGACTACTATTGTCAATAGCGGTGGAGGTGGCAGTGGCGTGGCAGTCGCAGCAGTACTGGAGTAGCAGCATTACGTTATTGACATTGTCTGATCCAGTTCAGCTAATTGTTATTACAGTCCAATGTCACAACAGTATATTCTCTCATTTGTCAGAGAACAATGTAAAATCCCAACAGTTAGAGGACAGTGGCCGGCCGATAGGAGGAAATCACAACACACACACACACACACACACACACACCACAGTGAAGACAGCAGATTTAATGAACGACCTAGTGCATTGTTCACAGCCACTAAATCATTACCCTACCACACTAAATAGATTTATCAGTTCTCATTCCATTTGGCTACCGCCCAATGAAATGGTCGTTGTTCGTATTATATTCAGCGCAAAAAGTTGTAGTGGATATTTAAGGGCTACACCTTTCAGATATCCAGTATTCATTAAAAAGGATACAAAGAAGTGAATTGTTCCTACAGGTTACGCAGCTAATGTGTGTCCACATATGTCCTCTCGTAGATTTCCGCAGCCCGTTGTACAAAGGTGGTGAAGGTTTTCTGAATGTGACTGCATCATTTCTGTTCTGTGAAGACCTTAGGAGAAGAGAAACGACGCAGTCACACCCAGAAGAAACCACACTCGCGCATGTGTATAGCCTACACAATCTGATTTCCGATGTTTTCGCAAGTGACCACTGAGCCATTTTAAAGCCATTTTTAGTATGTTTTAGCACATGCCTTGCCCAATGTAATGCACAATTAACCATCTCAAACATAGGGCACAGACCGAGAAAACCACAGTTATAACACACTAACAACCTAAGCGTGAAGATTCAGTTCGAGTAACGTTTTCGTTTCAGTCTATAATCTACACATCACTTAGCGTATAAAGTTCTTTATTAAATAATTTATATTTCTGTTGAATATACTTTTCAAAAATGTAGGCCTACTTCTGTTTATAATACTTTCAAAATTAATTTGCTTATATATATATATATATATATATATATATATATATATATATATACACATATAACATTGTTTCTAACAATGTTATAACATTGTTTATAACAATGCGAGTAATTGTTAATTTACAGCTCATTCAATTCGGTGCGACTGGGTTTTCACTTGACGCATTTATCAAACGTAAATTTCACAACACGGTCACCCATCGCAGCGTCTACTGTTTTAAAGTAAAACCTTTCACTATGTTGTACTTTCTTTCCTGGTCACCGCTGTAGAAAGTGGACTTATCTTTAAGTTATATTATTTCAACAAAAAAAACTTCAAATTTATAAATTGTATGACACAAAATTGACTGGATTATAGATAAGTTATAAATTAAGACACAACGGTGATGTCGTGTGGTTCAATTGTTGTGAATCCACTTTAAAGTCCGGTTTCACGAGCGTCAGTGCGAAACCTGACTCGGTGACCTTTACGGGGTGGCTCAGTGTCCGGGTATTTTTGGTTGTTAATAACAAAATTAGCACCTAAGTAGTTGCAAAGATTCGAGTAGAGTAACATCTTTGTTTCAGACTATAATTAGCCTAGGAAGTACATTTTTTACTTATAGGCTTTTTTAACACCGATTGTCTAAGAAAAGTTCACGATTTCAGAATGTACATTTCTGTTAAATAATGGTTTTTAATACTAATTTTGTTTATGGAAAAGGATCAGCACTTATCGCTAAATTATAATTTGATACACGGAGAATTCGCATTCATCAATGTTAAGCAGATGCCAAACTTAAAACATTTCATGAGACTTAAGTTAAACTTCAAGCCTGCGTGTAGCATATTCACATTCTATTATGATTTTTTCGCAGTTTTCAAAGAAGTAGTATGTCGTTTTATAAACCGTTTTAACATTAATTAATAAAAATAATAAAATTAAAATTGTGAGTCATTCAACTATAAAAATAAAATAATAGTGTATATATGAAGACAGTAATATATTAACATCACTACCTTCGGTTGACAACTGGGTGTATTTGGTACCAAACGTGTCGCCGATTATCTGGTATGCGTGTCACATTACCACTGAAGATCTCACATTATAGAGTGTACGAAATGTTTGGTATTAATAATAATAACGATAGAACCTGATTGTCAACACAAAAGGTGTTATTAAAAATTTCGACCATGTAGGTCTATTATTAGCTGGACATTGTCAGAATAATCAAAATATAAGGCTAAGGTGGGTTGGACACAGAGAGAATGGAGGAAATATAAGGCTAAGGAGGGTTGGACACACAGAGAATTGAGGAAAGACAGCGCACGAAACATATGTTCTACCAGAAACCAATGGGTAGTAGAAAAAGAGGAAGAGCGCGAAGTAGAATCAAAGACCAGATAGAGGAGGACCTCGAAAAGCTGAACATAAGAAAAATGAAAGGTCAGGGCACGCAACAGGGATGAATAGAATCGACTCTTGGAGCAGGCCAAGACCCATCATGGGTTGTAGAGCCACGGCTGATGATGATGAGGTCTAGTATACGAGTGAAAACAAAAAACAGAATATTTATTTTTTACTATAGTAAATTATGTTACATTAGTATTTACAAGGTAATCATTTAACTTATAAATAATGATCATAGTGATGAAAGTACTGTATTGTATAACAATATCCAAGGCTTAATAAAACAACCGACATGGTGCAATTAGTTTTGCTATGGGATGGAAAATAGTGCAGGTTTCAATGATGTTGAACCGGCTGACCATTAGTTCAGATTTATTTCATCGATAAATTAACAAAACAAATAAGCACAATGAAAATTTATTTAATAGTCAAATGACATGTAAAGGCACATTTATTAAAACACTTAATATGAGAAGATAATATTGGTTCGTTTGGCTGAATATATCTGTGTAGTGTGTAATATTAAAATGTATTAAAGCATTGTTGAATCGTGTGTGTGTGTGTGTGTGTGTGTGTGTGTGTGTGTGTGTGTGTGTGTGTGTGTGTGTGTGTGTGTGTGTGTGTGTGTGTGTGTGTGTGTGTGTGTAGTGTAATATATTACCGTGGAAATGGAATTATGAAAGCAATAACGTTAGTGGGAGTTGGGCGCGCGGCTCAACCACAACAATAAATACCCTATTTATGAGTTTCGATTGATCCTGTTTTGAAACGATTACTCCATGCCACATTTCTGCTTCGGTATTCCATTAACAGTGAAAAAATTCTACCAAGTTTTCCCTCTCGCTGGATTAATCCGTTTCAGCATAATGTTTACTCGCCCATTAATATTCTCCAAACTACTCTGAAAATGCGCGTATCTCCAAGGATTAATTTTGCGATCGAAATGTGACAGAAGTGGCGTGGCAATTTCGTTGTTGTTTTTGCTTCGCCGAATCACGTCTTCTATAGAAATTTCTCTATAATTTGTTATAATTAAGCGTGTGTTTACATTTAATTTTCACTCTGGGCGGTAGACAGAAAGCGCAATAATTATGGTTATTAAGACTACGTTTAATGAAATTTTAATACTCATCTCTTTTTTTTATGTATCGACTCGGTCATAAGCTATATTACTAAAACGTGTTGGCAGTAACACATTATAAGCTAATGTAACTTATTAGTCATAATCATACGTATTGTAACCAACTTCAGATGTTAAATAACAATACTTTTTTTCTTCATTGTAATTTATAAGGCGAATCATAATAAAAAAAATCACCTCTGTCCACATCAGAGCAGAGTCGAAAATGATGTCGAGTTGTTGGGCGGAACGAAAGAGGACCACTTTGCGTCCGTCCTGTTGGTCGACTAGCTCGTAAAATACCTGCACATCCGCCCACCTGAATAGATGAATTAAAATTCATATGTAACTCGTTTGGACTGAAATCTTTGACAAAAACGTACTTATTTAATTCTATATAATGTTAATTATAGTGGAATAGTAAATGAATCGTATATTAATATTGTTTTTTTTTTAAATAAAATTTACTCCAGGTCTGTTAAAGTGCGCGCGCGCGCACGCGTGTGTTTCCTGAGTAAAGAGAATCCAGCATCAGTGACAAAAAGATCAATTAGGACGCAGTAATTAGGATAGGCCCTCAATGAACACCGGATAACGATACAATAAGTAGAGAAGTGCTTTAACAAGATACACATCATAAGACGGGAATCCGGTCTGTGGTAACTGTTAATATTTTGGCTATTCCCGGGCTATTAGACCGTGGCCTAATGCTCCCGCTTGAAACACACGTTTCGGCCTCAGCATTGGAGTTACCACTTGAAAAGGTAACTCGTACGCTTTTGGCTGGCATAAATAATTTTTAATGTGTTTGTTGCAGGAATATACCTGTGGTCATCTCTCCAACATAGAATGAGAATACCTGAAGTGCAAATACCTGTAAAAAAATATGCAAGTATCAACTGTAAGTGTTAAAGTAAAAATCTTAACTAAAGGCGAATAGTTAACTAAAGAACATGAGGTAAATTTGTTTTGTAAAATCGAAGTAGATGAAGAAGCCTCTTAAGTCTGAACTGGACTCAGAAATCAGAAGGAAAGGAAAAGCAACATTACCTTTGGAATACAACATTTAACGGCGTTAATTAGAGGCAAATCTCTTGTTACTTCTGTAAGTCCAGCTGGTCCATAAAGTGCATTCAGTCAAATGTGCGTGGCTAATTAATAAAAACCTAGAACAAAGGTGCAGGGATTAAGTTATCGGGAATGAAACCAAACCCGAAGTTGGTTAGCGTACTGCAACTGTCGGGGGGGGGGATAGTGATCTCGAAGTTGAAAGCGAGACAAGAGCTTTCAGAGAACATAGTCAGATTGACGAGATCGGCACATTCTGAAACGTCGGAGAGTACGACCTATAGCAGGAATTAAAAATGGCACGCCACAAGAGTCGAGAAAAGTGCTGTTTTCTGAAGCTGCCTATCGGACGTCCGACTATAACAACGAGATTATTTAAAAATGACTTGGTGAAAAGAGTCCAGTCACTGTACACAAGAAAAGTATTCACATACTGAAAGATACGTGAGTACAAGGCCTATCAAAACGTTGAACTATCAATGTGGGAAACATGGCCAGCTTCGAGCAGATCGCCGATACGGTAGTACGAACCAGAGGTAGTGGTGTTTTCGCATCAAACGGAGGAACAATATGTACAGTACAGTTTCTGCATCAGAAAAACAGGGAAGTTGATGGTCAACAGATTTATTAAAAAAAATGAGATCTCAGTTTGAATAATAGACAATTATATTACTATATATTGATAAGCTCCAGACGTTTCACTGACAATTTTCTACGCTGACGTAGTGTAAGCTTTCATCCTAATTTGTTTCTTGTACTTTACAGACTTCTGGTAGATATATTAATGTACCGAGGAGAGTTGTAACACATTCATTCCTGGGTTGTCTCGGATTCCAGACATTATCAGTCAAACATAACTTGGTAGTGTATTACTAACACTTAGTAAAGGGGTTTTAAAAATGATACCTTCAAGTCTGCACAAAGAAAAGATCATACTCGCACCGAGGCTGATAGAAGTTATAGATCATTAAAGTTCAAGCAAAAAATAATCGTCGAGGATGTAATCAACTGGACAGAGAAGCTGAACTCTCCGTGTCAGTGGCGGTAGAAGATCATAAAAATGAAGGATAGATTATTTTGACGATGGAAGGTGTGTGGTAAGGCGTTTATCATGGTCATATCACAAGGAAAATTGCAGGGAAAAGAGTACAAATGAAACGAAAGTGGAATACAAGAGATGCTGTAGTGATCTAAGTGTGTGTAGTGAAGTCGAAAAATGCTGAAGATGACGTATACGAAGTGGGAAGACAAACTATAACCGACGACATACGTTCCTCAGTTCATGCCAGTGCTGCCAGACAAACATTTATAAATTGGAAAATACAATGCAATGGAAACAAGAGTGTAATGAAATTTAATCGAACTTGGCATACATACCAATAACCCATTTTCGTTATTTTTTATGTTAATACACTATGTTATTTGTATGTTATTTATTAATATTAATTATAACTACGTAATTAACTGTAAACAATGTATTCGCATCGCAAAGAAGAAGCATTTCCTCATAGGAAAAAAACACTCTGGCGTAGTCAGTTACTTACACTCTTCTGTGATCGTTAATGGTAACAGCGCACGAATCTGTAGTGCTTACGATTATGTAGGCTACTGTTGTTTATCTCTGTACATGCCGTAATAGATATGTAGCTGAATATATACGACTTCGAGAAAGCAAATGTTATATGTATGTTCCATCGGAGTCTTCTGAATCCTAAACTCCAGCAATTCCTGTCTAACCACTGGTCTTCTTTTAATAATCTTTGTCCCAATTCTGTGTTAAGTAAATCCATCCAACCCCTTCTGGGTCTTCCTCGTTCCTCCTTCTCCTCGGTGCCCTGTGAAGCATTTGTTTTGGTAAACGTTCCTCGTTATCACCCCAATGCAGCTGATTTTTTTTTTTTATGTCGTCGAACATCTTCCGATCTTTCAACTTGCGAAATAAAGCCATACCGTATCATTAAATGAGTCGTTGAATCGACATAATACTCAGTTCACAATATTGACTTAACGTACTGCGACTGTTGGAGGGGGATAGTGCCCAGATATGTACTTTCATAGAAACTCGTAGGTTCTCAGTGTTTTTCTAAAGTAACTCAGTGTTTTCTTGTTAAAATAGTGAAAAAGTAATCAAGCATAACGATGGACTAAGTATATTTATTTATAAAATTAAAACAACACAGGTCGCAGAAGTTGCAATTAATAATCACTTTGAAGTTGTTCATTTTGATTTTTTACTTTACTCGCCGCTGTGCAGTAATTTGAAATGTGCTGTACTTATTAAACCGGCTTATCAGTGTGCGGATTGTACAGAGTTGTAGACTTAACGCTCCACTTACTGAGTATGAACATCATAAAATTACAGACTGTAACAAAGACGTTATGGTACATTAGAAAACAAAGTTTACAACTTGCGCTTCGGACTTGCTCGTGCATTAACTACCAATATATTAAGCTGGCCAGACAGTCTTTCTACGGAATAAGGCCAAATCATTAAATGGTTTATCTAATTTTAATATTATTATAATATACGAGTTCACGGTAGTATTACTTTGAGAGTTAGCAACCATTGTAGAGCAATACACTTATAACTCTGCCTCGTAATTACAACGAAAAAGATTTCATACTCCATTACAACGATATTTTCGTTTTAACGTATACACAGTTCTGTCTGGCACAAAACTAACAGTGTCTGTAAGTATTGACAGCAAAATAATTAGTAAAATCAATTTACGCGAATATTAGCAACTGCTCTATTATGTCTCTCTGATACGACATTAAATGTGCAAAATTTATGTCAATCTGCGTGCCAGCTAAATCAAAGCGATTTAATAACAGCGATTCTAAATCACAATTTACCAACATAGCAATAAACAAAAAATTATTAGAAATTTGTTAATTAATAATTTATTTATTGCTGAATTTACATTAACAGTGTCGGTACAGTGACAGTTGATAATTTGCATAAATGTTAAAATCAGTTGAAAGATGCCAATTGTTTCTGAAACGTAAATATATATTAAACATTTAAAGCCTGTATTATTAACAGTGTGGTATATTCAGCGCAGTTACCTCAGATACCTCACTCCCTCACTCATAAAAAAAAAAAAACAGTATAACACATGCATCCTCCCAAGTCTAAGAACATAAGAACACATTTTACAAAATATCGTTATACGTAATTTACATACGACTGTTGCATTCTGAACGAAATGTCAACAAGAAACTAATGTGCACACGCGCGTGCTGCATCATTGGAAAGCATTTGCCCAGCAATTCGTTAGATAGGACAGGCGATGCTGCTGCTAATGATGATGACGATAGCATATTATTGCATGTAATAGAGAATGGTAGAACACGTGTTATACATATATGATTATTAGATTTACTGTATGCTAATGAGACTGTAACTACAGTAAGACGCCGGTTATACGGACTGTACTCTACAAGGATGAATTCGAATTACTCGATATTCTAATAATTTATATCTAACGTATTGGATACAGTTCTTTAAACGTTCATAGGTACCATACAGAATTAACGATAAGAAATTGTAAATAGTAATTTTATTGAATTTTACATTCATGTAATCAATCAATGTAAATTCAATAAAATTACAAAAAAAAAATTAACTTGTATAATCCCAAACAGGAATACTACATAGGCCTGGATATGAAAACGCCAGAGAATAGAGTTTATATCGTTAAAAATATTACAATTTAAAAAATGCTCATTACAATTCTCTGAAAGCATGTAAAATTGACTGAGTACAAAAAGTGTTAATCCACACGTATTTACAAAAATTTTAAGAAATTGATAACTACGTTTACGTAATTTAGCTAGACATGATTATAATATTTCAGTACGTATTAAGTGTAAATAAAAACACATCATTTTATTTATTTAAAAATTATTATTTAAAATCGTAATTGTTTTTATGTTTAGTAATAATTGAAGTGTGCCACCAAACAGACCTAGCTAGATTGTCTAGTTAGAATGACGTCCATTAGGCAGACTCGACCCTTCTGATATTATTTTAAACTTGTTGTTAAGGCTCTGACTAATTAAAAATGTTATTTATCCATGGAATCGGTTAAACGTATATTGTAATGCTATCGGATTTATTATTGATATAATTATAAATTGCACTATGTTGATTTATTACTGTTTATGAAAAAAAAACTAATTATTCTCTAGCTGTTGACCTGATTACAAATTTAAATAATTTTCCCTTACAATCTAATACATCAAAATTTTATTAGTTCCTTTGTCTCTTTAGTTCATAAGTTTATAACAAAAAAATAAAGTCACTTCCCTTTATGACGAATGTAGATGGAGATGGTGATGATCCAGTCTGGAATACAGGGGTGGGTCGTCCACTCTGTGTAGGTACAGGTGGGCTACTCCTGGTGTCCGGCGTTCAGGCTTGTTCTATAAATTGTAGTTAATTAATTTTCACCGTAATTTATTTTGTGTATTGAGCTTACACAATATATCCAGTAAACTTCAAGTATCTTTTAATCCTTGTACGGACAATCTTGTCCTTTCCCGCATTAGCGCTCCTTAAAAATCAACTCGCGAACTTTCTAACTTGTGTTCTTACGCTTTCGTAGTATAAGCTCCTATACTCTAGCCGCACGTCCGCACGTTTTTAAGTTCAGAGAGAGACTGTCTTACTGACTAGAAATGAGAATTCAAATGAAATTTTAGCCTATTTCTCGTACGCTGATTGGCTAATTCATAACTCATCTCTGCGTCTAACTAAGATAAAATTATAAATTATATAAGATAAACTAAGTTAAATTTATTCTTATATTAAACTATCCGAAAGCAACTTGCACCTTGTCCAAGAAAAACAGTCTAATTTTATTACTTATCTACAGAGTCATAAAACTTTCTTTATTGAAAAATTCATACATTCAGTTCTTTAAATTACAAACAAATACTGCCACACGATAGGTATTTTTATTGGGCGTATTCTGGTACAAATCCCATGTCAAAATTTGTATTTTAACGATAGGTATTTTATTTACTACATTTTTTATTATTATCCCGTAAAATAATTACGTATTCTCGCACACACCCACTCCTCACATGCCTACGCATATTTTCGCACGACCTCACAACACTAATTGTAATTTTTACTGTCTAAAATTTACTTAAACCTAACAAATTGAACATGTTTCTTATTGCCTATTATACAATGTCCAAATCTGCTGTTTTTACTTATAAAATTTTTATTTCAACAAGCTATCATATGCTCAAAGTTTCAGTATTGATTTATATGCATATTATACTCATTGTAACACACACACACACACACACACACACACACACACACACACACACACACACACACACACACACACAATCTTCTTGCTACAGTAATTTTCTTGATGAGTAAATTATTTAATACTTACCACTAGTTTCCAATCAAGATGTATTGTTTCTTTACTTGGAACATGTTTCGGGAATTAGATATTTATCCCATCTAAATGTTGCAGTGTGTTTCAGTTGCCCATTATTGTTCCAGACGTTATCCCAGGTACCCATTCCTCAGACTGACTGGACCTAAACAGTGAAAACTCACTTGGATTTTATGGTGCGTCCAAGAATCGAACCCAGAAATTCTAGGCGCCGTAATCACTCATCGAATTAGCCCAATTGGTTATTAGATGATCTAGGAACATTTATAAATATATTTAAAGAAGTTGAAAGAAATGTATTATTAAAAGAAATTAGTTACTTAATTAAATTCGTTTAGTTAACGGAAATTCTAAATAAATAAAACGAATAAAGGAAAATCTAATTTCTCTCTCTATCCCTAACTCAAACATAAGCATGGATACGCGCTCATTAAGGTATCCCAAATAATACTTTCGCTGACGAAGCCACGGAAGAAGTTGCCCTATTATTTCTTGTTCCTGACAATCGTGTACCAGTCACGGACTTCAAGACTATTGTTAAAACAAAAGTAAGGAATGAGGGGCAACACTGCTGAGCAAACCATTCACTTGATAACAAACTGCGGAACATAAGCGTGTATACTTTCTCGATCAGGAGTAACAGAAAGAAGAAGTCGTCCTTTGCCGGTTGAGAATAATTGGCCACCCATTCCTACCCAACTCGAGAACTCCTAACCAAATTATTCACTTTATTTCGTTTGCAGTCGTAGCCTATACTAGTTGCATGACCACTTTCAGCTTCACGGAGAGACCGTCACCTTATTTCTACAGATTTTAGAGAAACATTGGGCGACAACTCCGAAAACATGGACCGTCTTTGTGAAAACAACTGGGGGTGTCAACAGAATCTTAAAGAGTGTCACATTCCGAGCCTCTTGCCTCTGGCCACATTAAACAAAATATTAAATTAAGCAACAAGGTGGCGCATTTAAAGTATTATTATTGTTGTTGTTATTAATTTAAATAAACAAACCGTACTCAAATACACTACCAAATTTATAAAACACACGTCAAAGCAGTCGATTCCACAATCTGTGTAAGTTTAAATCTAAACTCAAGTCGAGTGTTTGTTAAAAAATTTGAGCCTCTAATGAATGACTTGTAAAACGTACGAAGTAGTGTTGAAAATAAATATAAATACAACGTACAAGCTGGTAGTTTTGATATTGTCATAAAAACGGAAAGAGTACTTGTTTTATCGATAATTTCACTAGTATGATAATAAAATATATCTGTTTGTATTGTGCATAATGCAGGAAACAAGAGTGCGGTAGGCATAAACAAGGTTTAACTACAATTAAGCTTTTTTACAACACTTTATTTCCATTACCGTAACTAAAGCCATTATCGAGGGCAACCAAACCACCTTGCTTTCTCACATAACGCTCGCGTGCGCACTTAAACACACACACTAACGAGTGCGTGATTACGAATCATGGACGAACGGAAATTTCTTTCCTTCTCAAGTATCTTTATGTACCTCTGAACCATTAGGTGCAAATTTATATTCATTAAGATATAGTAGAAATACAAGTGAATATTACTCATGAAGGAGATTTATTGATCACGCGAATAATTGATTTATATATTTTTCATATATGAGAAGATAATATCTGCGCGTTCCGTGCGTTGCTTGCAGTTCGGTATCGTTTCGGTAGAGCGGGCATCATATTGCGGTAAGTACCACTTAATAACCTCTTGTTCCACGTGACTTGTTTTGTTACACAACAGATATTTCTCGTTATCTATTGTTTGTTGTTTCAACCGATATTTCGCTTACACGTTTATTGTGCTCGCCTCTTTTGCTGCGAATTAGAGTGGTGGAGAGATGAGAAAATTTAGACTGGTGTTCATCCTCTTACTGGGGTAATACGATTCCATCACAGCGGTCTTAAACCTTTGTATAGAACAAACGCCGATCCTAGCAGTATCGAACAGATTATTAGAATTTATATAAAACAACGAGATAAACTATTTGTTATTACAAAATCGAATTGAGGTTTTGAGGTTTCAGATTCTGTGATGTAGGATCGTACTCCACGTGTCCTGCTCGGTCTAATATTACCACATAATAATTTGCGGTTAAAACAGAGTTATGCTGTGCCGTGCTGAATTAGTAAGCCGAAGTTGTGTATCTTCATATAAACAGTTAATCATTGAAACACACACGCGCACACGTGTATGTATGCGGTAAAGGATCTACACTAAAGTCTTGGATCTCTCTGTCTGTTTCTGACGCTACCACTATTTCTTAATCATTTAGTTAGTAGTAGGCCTACGTGAAACTCTAGAGAATATTGATAAATACAGCGTAATAAATTAATTATCAGAAATGAATCCAGTGTACAGCTATAACAGTCTTAATGTAACTATCGAGAATAAGATCAACTCAAAGATTTTATTATGTAATAGAAATATACAGCCAACAGAAACATAGAAACATCAACAGCCAGCAGATTTTATTATGTAACAAGAATAGGGGCTGTAGCCCTTTATGGATCAGAAGGGTGGAATCGGTCTGCAAAACACAGATAAAGCTTAATAACCGTTGAAATGCAGTAGGCCTAATGAAGAAGAAGCTGTAAATTAATACCGAGTGAGAAATTATGAAATAAGGAGCGGAGCTGACGAGGAAACAGATGTCACAGAAATATAGACAGACAGACAGGAGATGCGTGGGGCGTTTTGGTTTGCATGCGTTGTCCAGGCCGGCGCCCGATGAACGCCAGTTTCTTACAGTGCAGCTCGGTCGTTCGCTCAGCACAAGGTCTTATGTAGCGGTCCACGAATACACGAAAGGGTGCATGACATGGGACAGATGTTCAAGATTATTGTTATAGCTAGTCTCCAGGCCTGAGGCGCGTCTCTGTATCTACCTTAAGGCAACGCCCGCTGGAACTTAGAGGAGCGCTGGTGTGTCTTAGAAATCATCGAATAAAGAAACTGAAATGATTTGGACACTCGAATAGGTTAACCGAATTAAGACAGTTCAACGACGTATGGAATTGGACACCTGCAACGAGAAGAAAAATTGTTAGACCTAAACTTTCGCAACGGCAGCAGGGAGTGACACATGGGCTCTAAAGACAGAATGCCGAGAAGAGGTAGACGGAAATAAAATAAACAACACAAATACATGAAAGTAGAATACCAGATCTCTAGTTTGTCTTGCCACGACCGATTCCAGAAGTCATATACAACGTTTAAACTTTCAGGTAACACACATCTTATGTCAAACTCTACGGATACACAACCTTGGTCCGTTACTAAAGGACAAGACTTTTCAATTACATTTCCGTGATACTAAACCGATCTTGATGTTTGGTAAGGTCGTCTTCAGTGGCGTGATTTTATTCTTGATATCTTTATTCTTCTTACGACAGCTAACTAGTACAAGACCGTGTCTGTGAACAAGTATTCCGCAGTAGGCACAAAACACTATAGTTCAACACGGCCAACCTTAAGCGACTTCAGTTTTTAAAAGTATTTAGTCAACTCTCTTTGTCAATCTCTAAATCTTCCAAGCTCGGGTGCCTACAGAATCACATTCCACTGAAGCGTTTTGACGAACTTCAAACTATAAAAAGTAATTAATCACAAGTAAATATTGCTTTTTGGTAGAAGAACATGTCCTTCTTCACGTTAGGTCTTAACATGTGAAGATGAAGCGGTAGGCATGTATTATATTAACAAAGTTGAAAAAATTCCAGACATTCTGTCTGCTGTCGGATTCAATCGAGGCATCTCGAGCCGAGTGGAGGTTCTGGCCATAACCACTACACTGCTTACCAAACCCGGTACAGATTTACTTCAGATTACTGAATGAATATACGTTCAGTTACCTCCATAATAACATTATATAAAATGAAGTACACTTATTACCAGATCTCATCTAGTTCGAGAACTATATTCAGTCTTATAAAAACGTTAATGAGGCTAACAACCTTTACAGGTTGTCGTTGTAGTCTTTATACAGCTACAAAAAAGAACCTCAGTTCGACATTACAGAACGATAGTGACAAGAAGAGACAAAACATCGTAAATACACGTTAGAAAATAAAAGCAACTATTTGTTATTAAATAATTCACTGTCGGTTCGTGATCCTCTGGTATCAGGATTGCACTCCATTCGA
This sequence comes from Magicicada septendecula, assembly GCA_034769895.1. Classification (NCBI taxonomy): domain Eukaryota; kingdom Metazoa; phylum Arthropoda; class Insecta; order Hemiptera; family Cicadidae; genus Magicicada; species Magicicada septendecula. Next base: position 650,764,758 of record CM068368.1, on the reverse strand, counting down.
CAAATTTATTTAATAAGATCTGATGTTAACATTATGTTAACTTTATAACATAATAGTTAGTTCTACATTATAAAGCAATGAATACTTAAATCTGTTACTCGACCATTTTAATATATATAGTGTATCATAATGCATTTCAATTTATAAGTAAACATAGTTTTTATTAATTCTTAATAACTTAGAAACAAAGCTTACATTTTTAAAGTAAAAAAGTTTATATGTTTTTTCTATTAAAATATAGGCCTACACATAAAAATCTGCATATCAGTATTTTAATGTATGATACTTATAATAGGCCTATTATTCCGTAGATTATTTTTGAATCCTTTTTTAATTAATTAATGCATGTATAAAAAGTCCAGATTTCTTTGTAATTTTAATTGAGCCACTACTGTCCGTAAAGCCAAAGTGCAATTAAATAAGGTTAAATAATTTTATATTTCTCTGGGTTTGGCGTCATTTATATTGGTTACACACAGAACAGCAACAGACGATAGTGATTTGAGTTTTTAGAGCAGTTTGGAACAGATACATCGACGCGAGTAGGCAAACACACACAGAACCACTACCACTACCTCCTACAACGTACTGAGGACATAATCAGGATCACCCAAATGTTGAGACGCCACTTTCTCACTCCTTAATGTGCTTGACCTTTTTTCAGGCCCATTAACACTTGTTTTTTGCGCCCTAAAAAATAATAATGATAAGCCGAGGGGACGGAGAGGTGTGGGACGTCGGAGGAATCGCTGGAGTGGCCAGCTCTATCTTTGCCTATTTGAGACCGGAACAAACCATCCTTGGTTTAATCCTTGAAGATGATGATGATGATGAATTCATTGACATTTAAGTACAGATGGGAGGGAAAACAGGTTCCTAACTAATCCAGAAATCTGTGTAAAGAAGATATAAATGCGTTATAATGCATGCTTGGAGACAAAGAGCTTCATCATACTACTTCTCAAGTCAAACAGACGCCGCTATAAGTTAGTATGTATGTATCATATCTTTGTATAGATAAGTATCTGATGCAAAAAATCTCACAGGCTTTCGTTTAAGTTTTCGTAAACTCATTAATGACGCTGTCATATCAGAGTATTTTTTTTGTAATTATACATCTCGCTTCATCATTGACTTCGGAAGAGCGTCTGTGGAATTGAATATCTAACATGGGATAGGTCTTTTGTACAACAATATTTTTGGTTTCAGTGAAGTAAGTATGTAAGTAAAGTGACCATTGTCGTGCTCTTCTGTTAATAACGATTAACGTTATGTTAACATCCGCCGTATGTGCACCGTGACTTCAGGACGTAACCGCGCTAGAATTGACAGAATCACAACTCTTCCCACCACACACAGTAACACTACGAACAAGTTTGTACCAGGTTATATGATGCCATAATTTTATTTAAAGTCTATTTAATAATTTGTGTGTGTGTGTGTGTGTTGAATAGTGACTTTGCTAGTTCAGTTCCGTTATGAATTAAAGTACATTGTAGTTACGTACGGTGCTTCTTATGCGCGTTTTAATTATCATAATTAGGAAATTAAAGTTTATACAGTAATTCACGATAATAAAAGATAACGCACGCGCGCCCGCGTGCGTATGCACATGTAAATATACACTTTATGTGTATAAAACCGGCGTCTGTAATTAATTCTGCTGTAATTAAAATCAAAACACTTGATTATGAGGAAACTGGAAGAGATAAAATTAATAGCGTCAGACGTAGTTTGAACAAAAACTGGCCTACCGTTGTACACAAACTGGTTGCAACAGTGCTCAATTAACTCTGCTGTGTGTGTGTGTGTGTGTGTGTGTGTGTGTGTGTGCGTGCTCAGCACAGCTGCTCGGTCGGATGTCTTGCAAACTCCACGACTACGCGCGCAACTTGCTATAAACTAAATTAACTCACAGAAATTCCTTAAAGTGACCTGTTTCAGTATCCACCACATCGCTGCCAAACCGCAGGGCACAATATCGGACCGCGCTTCTGTCTTCAATCTTGTGTGTGACACTTAGATTGCCTGACGATGTGGTGTAACAGTTCCGAGATCACACTGTTTTGTAATGACAAAACATACAGACGCTGTCGTTAGTTCTGCTGATTCTGCTGGTATTCTTTTGGTCAGTACGGTGAGCGATATTCATACTGAAATAGGCATAAAGTTGAAAACATTGGGCAGAGATATAACAAAGTTTCTCATCATAGTTCATCTAAAGTTTTCATTCAGTTTGCTCGAGCTCATTGACCTAATAACCCTGCTTGGCTATTGTACGTGTCAGACGTACACCGATATTTGAAGCAGCGGTGATTTAAAACACGCTGTTTTGTCCGAGACGGTTTTCTTTAAAAATTAATATGCACGACATTTTAAATGGTGGGGTTGTTTACGTTTACAGGTCAACGGTATCAAATTTCTGCCATTCACTGTTTCCTTGAAATTAAGATGACTTATGCGAAAAAGTGCGATTCCTGCTTACCTCAAGTAAAAAATATAAAATGTATCTTCCGGTATGTAGAGTTTTAAATAACACGTACTCGCGGTTCAAAGTACTCAGTTCACTTTTACTATATAAATATAAATAGTATACCGCATTTCCTTATGTGGCTTACTTTCAAAAATTTTATAATTAAGGCTACAAAAAATTTATACAGTTAATTATTTATTTTCACGTTAAGATATATCCAGAATTTCCTTATTCTTAAAAACGAAAAGAAATGAAAACTATAATTTTATTGCTTTATTTGTAAACGTCCTCTTAATGTCTGGGCAATTTTAACCCTCAATCACATTAGCGGAAGCAGAAAACAAATTGACATTACATACGGTAAGGATGAAGAGTGGTTTCTAATATTTTCCTACGCTTTGTGACATTTCATGAAAGCGTTGATATTACTGTTAATAGTGGACGTTAATTCGTACCATTTTTTAATAACTGATTTTAAGGAATTTAAGTTTGCAAGTCAATCTAAGACAAATATAAATGAAATACAATATTTAAATGTGTAACTGAAATACCTGTCTTCTCTTGGCAATGAAACAGAACTTATTAGGAAGTGATAATAATTATTTTCGTTAAATAATATAGTGAAAGTTTTCTTTTACCTAATTTTAGTTTTCGTATATAATAATAAATACGAAGCGAAGTTTTCTTTTACCTAATTTTGTCTTGTACATAGTCTGTACAATTTTATACTTTTTACTTGCCTGCACTTCTGCTGAGATATTTGATTACGCGTAGGCCTATATCCAGCACTGTAAATGCACTAAATGTGCACTTAATCGTATGCTGCTATTTATATTATATTCAAACGTTATTTAAAATCTATTTTGTAACTCTCAGTCGAAGAAAGATAACAACGAATAATTAAATTATTTCTCAGCTTATCGGATGAACTAATTAAGCTAAGCGGATAAAGCATTTGCTTGTACACAAAGTGATAAATACAATAATAAAGCGATACAGGCCGCTGGCCATAATAAAATAAATTCCGTTATCGCCGCCAATACTTTAAGGTTGTTTCAGAAAGCTGTTCCCTGCTTTCTGCGTTTGAACGTAAGTGTCTTTTATTACCAAAACAGCTGAAGGTGGGAGTGGCCATTGACTAAGCGGTAACTTCTCGTTTATCTTGAACCTTTTTATTCGGTAATTGTTCTGGTATGGAAATGAGTATGTTAATATCTCCGATATGGTAACCAATACCGGGTATTATAAAAATACCTTAAAAAGTAAACTTGGCTAAAAGAAAAACTCGAAAAACAAGTCCAAAATTTAAAACCTTTAGAATTAATAAATAGGCTCAATTCTATGAATGGGCACAAGCACTGTTGACGATTTATCTGCACGCTGACTAGGATACTAAAACAGGAAAACTTCTCAGAATAAAAACAAACAATCGACGCGCTGAGGTTTACTACCGCGTTAGGTATTACATGTCGAATTGACATAAACATTCGTTTAGAATTTTAATGAAGCTGAAATTTTATACATAACCAAAAAAAAGCTCACGTTATAAAATTCAGCTGTCCGTTAATTGTAGGAGCGCTGAGCAAACAGTCGTAAAGTCGAACGAACCAACCAAACCAGCCTTGAAGAGTGTGTTGTTGGTTGTATTGATTTTTTAATGAACGTTAAGCAGTTAACGCTACCAGTTTCTGCTGACACTTGTTAACTAATACATTACAAACGCTTAATGTCTATGTTTTATATTATGTTTACACCAACTTTAAAACATGCTTCCACCGCAGCAACAATTATTATTATTATCTAGAAGCACGTCGACAGTTGAGCATACGCGCTTGTGGATAATTTGATGCGTATACTTTGTTGTAAGCGAAGCGTTTAAAGAGAGACAGAGAAAGAACTAGGCACTAGGTAGACAGATAACAAGAGACAGAAAGGGCATGAATATGGAATATATTGAAATAAATAATGATACAATCAGAAACCCTTTCTGTCTGGAAATTCTTTCTCTTTCTCTGTCGAATCGACAATGACGTAAAAGCTTTATTGTCGGGGTTTTGACGGAGCTCCGTGATTTTTTTTTTGAAAGCTCATTTAGACTTCACCTAAATAAGATCGCTAAAAGCTGTCATTAACGTGTTCTACGTTTTGCAAGAAGTTAAATAATTTATGATAAACGTCAATGTCTATTTTTACCAAAAGTTGTTTCTATGAAAATAGTTTCAGTCGTTCAAGAAAGGTTATTATTTTTTCAATGACGGTTTGAAAACATTATTTTTCTGATTTAATTTTTGGTTAAAAAAAAACATTGTTGTTAACCTGGGTAATAACAAATATGTTCATAGCCGCGTAGATAGTAAATTTGACTTTTCTTTTCTGCTGTGGGGAGGTGGGTTGTTCCCGTAGATTTCTGCACATGTCTATGCTCATCATCAGGATGTTATATTCCCGTGAACACTTCTCACTCGGAATAAGGTATAGGATATAAATGTTCTCTTTTCGAAAGCTATCGGCCACGGTGACGTCATCTCACCGGTTTGCGGCGGACGCCTTTTAGACGGATCAAGGAATCAAGGAAAGGTACAGTAGCAAAGGCGCCGAAGCCACGGTGGTGCGAAATCTACGCGTTTTGCGAGAACCCATCCGTAACTGACAGTGATTAAGAAATGATTCTTTATCGTGAAGATAAACAATGTCTGGTCCTGCCTTGTGGATATGAATAAACCCAAATACTTTTTTCTTTGTTTTTCTTAGAGTGCCGACGTTATTACGTTGACCTGCCAAACATTTGTACACAGGCTGCAGAAGAGCTTGCCAAACAATATGCTGGTTATAAGGACAATTAATTACTATGTGGATTACCAACTTTTGATTTGTAAGTGAAGCCTAGAACAATCTGAGTAGGCTGCCATTTCCTGTGAAGACGTAAGGGAATATCAATCAAAATACATTGGTTTAATAAAAAACACTTATTCTTTTTATTATTGTATTATAAGAATATTAATGTTTGTTTGAATAACAAGATATTTGGTATTCACGGAACGTGTGTATCACGTGTGCCCGCACACACGTACCCCTGGTAATGAACAAAGACGTTATTTGTATCTGGTTCGAGTACCTGTTTCTTCCGCCGCATATGGCAAAGGACCCGTGACCCAGTTGTTAAGCAACGATTTCAACAACAGTCCCTTTACGTCCAGCAGCTTCTGCGGAACGTAAACTCTGATCGATGGGACTCATAGCTTGAGTCCCTTGAAGTCGACCACGCCTCCGTCTGGAGAGCGGTGAGTAGACTGACCCGCGAGAAGAGAACTCGCAACCCGCTGGAAACTCCGAACGGGATTGTGGCAAGGCTGAGGTCTTCGCCGACTGCATGGAGTCACAATTTACTGTTCATCGAGGCGTCTCGGACCCTGCCCACTCGGTAGAAGTCCGGGACTTCCTATCTGGTTATTTTTCTCACCCTCCCGCTGGCCCAGACCTCCCGTTCGACAGAGACGAACTCGATTCGTCTATCTGCCGACTAAACCGCCGTCGCGTTTCCGGTCCTGACCCGGCCTCAGGCGTTGACCTCGTGCTCGAGTTGTTCAACTCCTGTTTCCGGCTACAGTACGTTCCCCGCCTGTGGAAAACTGCCAACATAGTGATGATTCCCAAACCCCGCAAGCCGCGCATGCTTCCTGAAAGCTATCGGCCTATCTCTCTCTTGCCAGTTATCTCGAAGGTGTTCGAGCGTCTCCTGCTGGCCCGCATCTCGCTGTTATTGGATAATTTTATCCGCAACGAACAGTTCGGTTTTCGCAGAGAGCACTCTACCACTCTTCAACTCGTCCGCGTGATTACGCAACTCTGACGCCACCATCAGGCGAGCAGCTACGGCCGCCGTACTGTTGGACGTGAGCAAGGCCTTTGATAAAGTCTGGCACGAAGGTCTTCTCTTCAAACTTGCTAATTCTCCCATACCATCGTCCATAGTGTTTTTCTTCCGGTGGTATCTTAGCGACCGAACCTTCAGGGTGAGCGTCGACGGAACCTGCTCAGCAGTTCGTCCCGTCGCCGCCGGCGTACATCAGGGATCTGTCCTCGGCCCCGTTCTGTACTTTGTGTACGCCGAACGACCTGCCTGTATTGCCCGGTGTCACGTTGTCTTTGTTCGCTGACGATACTATGTATCATTACCGCTCTGTGTCCCCGCGTTTTGCGAGTACACAGCTCCAGCGTTAGTTGGACCAGCTTCCGGACTGGCTACGGAAATGGCGGGTGACGATCAACACGGAGAAATCCGAGGCGATCTGTTTCACTCGTAAGTCCATCTCCCGATGCCAGCCCCTCTCCCTGGAAGCGAGGCCTATCGCCTACAAAGAGTCGGTGAAGTATCTAGGCGTTCGGCTCGACCGGCGTCTTTGCCTCAGCGCCCACGTGACTGATACCCTCTCCAAGGCTCGCGGCGTCCGAGCCAAACTTTACCCATACCTCGTGTGTCGCAGCCCCCTGGCGCTGCGCACGAAAGTCACGCTCTATCTTTTGTTTCTTCGGTCTGTATTGACCTATGCGGCACCTGTTTGGTGGTCACTTATCTCCGCCACCAACAGGCGTAGGCTGGAAAGTTTCCAATCCAGAACCCTCCGTTCCTTGTCGGGATCTCCTTGGTTTGTGAGAAATAGTGTAATTCGAGGAGGCCTTCGAGTTCCTACTCTCTCTGCCTTTGTCTGGTCGTTAGCTGCGACTCTCTTTGCCGCAGCTGAGACCTCTTCCTTCCCTTACCTAAGGACCATCAGCACCACGCAACCGCCTCCCCCTGTCCGGGTCAAACGCCCTCGGGCGATTCTCGATGACCCGCCATAAATGTAAAAAAATTAATTAAAACACATACCATCTTTAACATCTGACCCTGCCCCAGAGTTTACCTGTAAAGCTGTTTCCTTCTTCCCTTCCTAGTACGCCGACCGCGCTGATTGCCGCTGCTACGGGCTGTCACTGGCACGGAGGCTCTCCACCTCGCGGGGAGCGACCGACGCCTCATGGCTTCTGCACGCTGGACTGGGGAAGGGTGACATCTGTCACCTGAACCCTTTCATGCGGCAGTGCCCAACGATTGCAAACATTTTAAAAATAAATAAAATGATACCTTCCCCCCCCCGCCTTCTCCGTTAACTGGTTGGCGGTTGTCCATTCCAGTTTTAGGCACCTGTCGAATGTACCAGAACTATGTCAATCCACAGGCAGCCATTGGGCTCGACCCAGATGCTGCAGTCATGCACCGGGTACAAAGACGCCCCGCTACCACAGTGCTACATGCTACATGCTACGTACCTGTTTCTTATTTTCTAGTCCGCTGTAAACAGACAGTGACATATTAACCACGTGAATGACCTGTCCGATAGGCTCTACACTTACATATATTTTCATTGTAAACATCATAATAGTATATTAAAAACTTTATCTTCCTATATGTCTCTTAATTATATAAATTATAAATATAGTTTTTGTCGTAATTTTGATCAACGGTAAATTGGTAAAGACAATTTGTCTTTACGTTAAAATGTGGTGTGCAATTTTTTTCAAATGTTATAAAAGCTATTTAGCTATTCTATAAGAATTTCTTATTACAAGTGTATAATAATACTATTTACGCATGTAATTGGAATCAATAGGCATTTTATGAATGCTTAATGTCAGCATCCCGATGTACCGATGCTATTAGCTCCTAATGCTTAGTCTACACTAACTTTACAGCAACAGAAATCTGTCTGAAAGTCTGTGATTCCCATGAATATATGAATACTGAGTATTTTGTATAAGTCGACGGTTTTCATGGATATTGTTTATTACAGTAATTTTACTGACCACCCGCGCAACTGCAATACTTGTGTATATATTTTATTTATCTCCAGTGTGTAAAATATTTAGTTTATGGCATGACATGTGTTCATTAATTACTACTGTCCGCATAAATTAATTAACGTTAACGATAACAATAATGTTAAGTTTAACGTCATGGCCTAATACGGTATTAACGACTTTTACAGTATGATTCGTGTTTACCGTACTTAATGGTGTACGTTATTAAACCTGTTATAAATATACTGCAGCGTGTGTGTGTGTGTGTGTGTGTGTGTGTGTGTGTGTGTGTGTGTGTGTGTGTGTGTGTGTGTGTGTGTGTGTGTGTGTGTGTGTGTGTGTGTGGCTAAATTACGGCGCACGAGACGCACTCGTATATATGTGTGAAAAGAAACTTGATTTATAGATTATTCCGGCCGAGAAGTCACGCCAGCAAACAGTTATGTAAATAGGTGTAGTACTGGGAGAAATGTTTATACCTGGCCCCGAAAAAATAATTTAAAACGGAATGGAAACACAGGAGTTATAATACAGAATAATCTGTATTGGCTACCGCACTTGTTAAACGATATTTTTATTATTTGTCACATGTACCGGTAATGTATAAGTGTCGCGATCCGCCGTCATAACTAGCGTTAGAGGACTGCATCACGCAGTGTGAACCGTGATTGTGTCGCTGATACGGATTCCACAGGACGTGGTACATTGTTATAATTACTGTGCTAATGTTTTTACGATAACGAGCGTAGCTGACACGCCATCAGCCTGGGTAAACCGTTAGTTGTTCCCTGTTCCTGCCCCGTTCATCACGATTCTGTCCTTCGTACTCTCTACCGCACAAAACGTGTACCACGCTGTACAACAAGTATAAAGTCTAATCGTTTTTATCAGTGTGAAACCGTTTTTTAAATTGTTGTATAAACTCTCATAGTTAAGTTTTTAATTCGTTCCAAACAAGGAGGTCGTATGTAGAGGAACAAAATGGGAAACGTCAGAAATATAAGCTGATGGGTGAGAATTAAAGTCGTAACCGCACGTCAAGATACATCAAAAGATATCACTAGTGTCAAGTTTAACGTGGAAACTTGTGATATAAAATTGTGTTTTGACGTTATTTGTGATACCGCCAGCGTTAATGGATGTGACTAAATGCCCACTCCTATGAACGAGTAATGAGTTATCAATGAGCGCGAATATAAGTAGATGTGACTAGCTGTACTTCCTTGTGGTTCGCGTCCGGATGATGGCATAAGTACCGAGAGCGCCTATCAGAGTGGATTTCATTATTATGGCCTGTACACCTTCAAATGGGACAGTTAGAGCCAGCAGTCACAAACATTCAAGAAGCTTGTGAAGGTTTGTGTAATAAGTTTGTGTTAAAGTTCAAAGCAACAATTCTTCTGCGGTTCTTCTGAAAACAACTGGAAACAAAACTCCTCGAACCACTTCGATTGCGCTGTCGTCCTAGGCGTGGGAAACCTAGGTTTGCAAGTACCTAACTAAGGAAGCGATGAGCCGCGTGACAGCTCGTGACACTTTCGGGCGGCTGAGCCTATCGATCACACCAGCGTGACACGAAGTTCCTGCGGGCGAATCCTTAAGGAAACCACAGATCTGGGTTCTCGGCGTGAAGCGAGGCCGGAGGAATCAATGAAATCCTCTCCTTCACGCTATACCTCCTGTACAAAGGAGACCCTGATCCTAACTCCTTGTGCAGAGAACAAACGACCACGCTGCACGGGATGGACCAGATGCGATCCGGACTACCAAGACGCCCCGCGCAACTTCCGTCTGCCTGTCCGTCTAGAAACAAAAGTCTACATGTACTACACATGTCTTCCAAAATATGAGTATACACACACGGTATGATGAAACAGAGAGACTGAAGTAGAAGTAGTGGGAGGGGGAGATAGGTAGAGATACGCTGACGGAGATAGAGAGAGAGAGAGAGAGAGAGAGAGAGAGAGAGAGAGAGAGAGAGAGAGAGAGAGAGACAGACAGACAGACAGACAGACAGACAGACAGAGACAGATAGACAGACAGACAGACAGACAGACAGAATGAATCAAAGGTTTCAGTAGAAATAGAAATGAAACTCGAGCAATATAGGGCTAATACTGTTATTCAACCATTAATCATATTTATGCTTAAGTAAGTGTGCGCTTATACACAGATTTTAGGTGTAACTGTTAAGTATAACAGAATGTTTTGATTGCTACGTTTTGACAGATTGTAATGCACAATAAGGAACCAATGTTCGTATGAAACAGTATATACACATTAGACACTTGACAAAATAATTAGAAGGTAAACACATTTATTTTTAGTTAAAAAGGGAAATATTTCTACCCTTCTTCTTTCCTTTCGTCGGGTATAATATGGCACGCATACCGAATCCATTTACAGTCGAGTGTGCACTACGTCTACACTGACTTCAACTCGATTCCCTGCCTTTGGCTAGCACTTCTTTGTACACAATAAAAACAGTTCAATGTTGATCTGAGTGTATGACACCATAGTTCATAGTATATGTAACGCAACCAGTAAACTTTATACAATATATCTTAGGAACGTCTCGTGTTTACGTTATAGGCTGCGGCCCATATTTACCATTTCGTGACGCTTAACTGTGAACTGCCAGAAACCTACGCATAAATGCCGCAGTTTTTATAATTTACACTATCTGGGGCATCTTGAATCAATCACACTGATTTGACTTCTGGTAGAAGTTGACTTTTTTAACTTGTGTGGTCGGTACTGTTGGTATAAATTATACGGTCAGAGAATGGTACAATCTTCTTTCTTCTTTGATTAGAACAGCAACAGAAGGTAATGGGCTTCTTTCCTGCAACAGAAGCTTATTATTAAATAATCTAATGGGCTAAAACAAACACGTGGTAGAAATTAAAAATCATACAAAGAAAATACTAAACAACAAAATTTCAAAACTGTTAAAGAATGAATGCAAGAGTTTCAGCCGGATATTAATGTTCTGAAAGATCATTAAAAAGTCTAATAAAAGAGAAATAGGATATCATAGATAGGTGGAAAGAATATTTTAAAGATACTTTAAGTTAAAAATAACGCCCATTATAGACATCAGTTTGAATACTTTACAGCTGCGAGGAATAGAAAATGAAGAATGGTGCAGGTGATAGCTATACGAACAAAACTAGTAAGGTTTATTGACAACACACTAGTAGGATCAAAGGCATCAATGAGAAATGACGCCTACTTTCAGCAAAAGAAGTGAAGTCAGACAAGGAGTCACTTTTTCCTCAGCGTTCTTTAACTTGGTATTGAAGACAGCTGTGAGAAAGTTGGAACTATGGAGCTACATTTGGCTACATAAAATCTAACTGTGTGCCAATGCAGACGCAGTGATTATTAACAAAAATAACAGGTATTAGAAAAAAACACTGAAGAGATTAGACGCTGAAACACAACAATGGGGACTAGCTATATTTAAATGAGAGCAAAACCAAGTTCATTTAAACTACTAAAACAACAACAACAACAACAACAACTATTACTACTACTACTACTACTACTACTACTACTACTACTACTACTACTACTACTACTACTACTACTACTACTAATAATAATAATAATAATAATAATAATAATAATAATAAATGGAGACCTTATAATTAGATTTTTGAACACGCGGATTATTTTGAATATCTAAGAAGGCACATTAACAAAAACAATGCTATTACACACAATATTAAGTCCAGTGTTTTAAGAGCAAATCGTTGTTACTACCGACACAAGAAATTGACGACGTCAAAGATTCTAATCAGACAAGCAAAACTCCAGGTATATAGGAACCTGACCAGACCGATATTAACGTACGGCAGCGAGACATGAGTAATGACCAAAAGGAAACAGAAATTATTCAAGGAGAGAATTTTGAGAGAAAAATAGTAAAGGAAATTTGTAGCTAACTTATGAATGATCATGGAACTTATGAACCGCGTACTCTAACAGCTAACGAAGGGTGAAAGTACAATAATAGACAGGTATAACCACGACAGCTTGCCAGGTTTGACCACATAGCACAAACTGTATAAAAGTCTTAAAGTGGTTGGATCATTGCATGGAAGGAAAAGCAGAAACCGAAAAAAAGGACGAAAGATCGTATAATAGAAGTCTGGAAAGATATGGGAGAGATACATTGGAAGTTTGAAAGAAAATAGCCTACGTTCGAAAGGAGGAACTTTTCTTGACTTGAAAAGTAGAAAATTATTTACCGAAACATATCTGTAGAACGCTTGTATGCACTCGTGGTGTAGATACTGTTGGACGTGATCTGATTTTCATATGGTACGTGATTCATGCAAACCTTACGTGATATAACTCAGCAGCAAACTGTTAATGGAGGAACAAAATAATCTGACGTGATTCGGGCCGACACGTTCGCGCAACCCTCTCGCGAAACTAGTTAAACGTGTCTTTATAATATTGTTTAACGGGTCAAACTATGACAGTTTACCTCGATTAAGGGGGGGGGGAGCTAAGAGAAAATTTGGTGGACGTTAAATTGATTATCTCGCGACGTATATGTCTCAATTACCAAAAAACTCTGAGCCACATTTTCTCTGTTTTATTTAAAATTTATTAGACTGTGTCGATACAGAAAGTGAACAAAAATATTCGTGGACTTGTCACGATTTAGAGGGCGCAGTATAATAAAATAGAGTTTCAATCACGTAAAACCGACGGGTGGTGTCATGCAATGGTAACAGTGTATTGCATTGAGCCGGCATAAATAACATCCCCGGCTCGCAACAAATCACACGGCGATTTATTCATGTTGTCGCAATAAAAAGTGAAATCGGGCATAAGAAAATTTGTTTATGGTACGGATCCAGTATTGGACCAACTGTTATGTGTCACGACAACCTCAGCGAACCCACTCCCCAACCAAAACTTTTACAAAAGTAGAAACATACATAGAACTGTTTGTTTATTACGTATTGCAAATAAAGTAAGAGAATGTGTACGATATAGTCTGGCTACATGCACGTACTCTCGTCTGATACGGCGTACACATGGCTGTACGTTCTGAAACAGCAGGAACACAGCAGTATTGTATAATGTTTCCAGCCGACGTATGTATATAGGTTACACGCACGCGCGTTACTATGAGAATGTAGTTACCTAGACTGCAGAACGCAACGATCAAAAAACATATTTGATCCAGAATGACGCATAACGTTTACATGCGTAAAGACACATTTCATTACTCTGGCCATTCGCAATAGAAGTATGCAGAAAAACAAGAATAGGGTAAGCTAACCAGCCATACCTATACAGACAGTGATGTATACAAACGATTGTTCAATTGACGAATAGCAGTTAACTCATTGCAAAGTGATGTGGGACACCACCAATATAACACATCGAAAAAGAACGACTAGTACGGTATTATGTGATGTACTACTCGTTATACATTCTACGAGATCAAACAAGTGTGACATTCTCTATGTGCAAAGAGCGAAAGAGAATATGAACAAGTAGAAGAGACAGGCAAGCAAGAGCTTCTTGTACTACAGACGTTGATAGCTATATGTTTATTTGAGGCTCACTGTAACCCCGGAAAGGAGAACCAAAACATAGAAATTGTATGATCTACAATAATTGAAGACTGGTTAAAGATGCCTTTGGATTGAAATTCGGAAGATTTAAAAGATTTAAAAATTGCCCAGAGGGAGCGGTGGACTCCATATATTCGTTAAAACTTTGAGGAATCGCAGAAGAAACGATTGATCCGTGCTGTAAAAGGGGTGAAAAATGTTGCTTTATTAGTGGCCCAATTAAAGCGGACAGATATGAAGATAAAATTGATCCGATACTATTTGGGGGGGGGGGTATTATATACTATATTATATTTTATATTATATACTATTTGAAGATCGATGGGGTATTTTCAAAGTTGTGGATTGATGGTCCAAAAAGAACTGTTGGATCCGAGAGACGAAAGACAGAACTAAACTTGAAATATGCGGCAGGCAAACGTCCAAAAAAACACTTAAATTGGTTGTTGAAGTAAGATATAAAGTAATAACAGGTAAAGATGAAGAAGAAGTGGGTTCACGTGATCCTAACGTGAAACAAGCGGAACAAACTGATGAAAGGCCTTATCTTCTGGGTAAGATTAGCCTATAGCCTACCTATACAAAACCAATAGTGCTGGAAATACGAATCCTGTAGTGTTAAGCGTTCCTACTTACATAATATGGGTAACTTCTTTAAAGAGGAACGTTAGGTACTGTCTTCCATTCGTCAAATACATTCCCGCAATCCTTGCCTATTTAACATAGACCAACGAATTCTTCATAACTAGAGTGATTTCTACTTTAAAGAATGGTTTGGCGGTACAACAATTATAGTATAGTTATAATGTTATTATATGATATTGTACACTAACTGTAACTTCACTAATTGTGTGTACTATTATTTGAAGTGACCACAACTTCGTTGCGACTGGCTGTCACCCCGAGTCAATTTCTTTGACTCATCCGCTGACCGAGGCATACCTAAATTTACTGCATTGTAGACTTGGCCTGAATGAACGTCAATGCTTATTAAGACAGAAGTAGGGAAATATAAAATGAGAGAAAGAGATGGAAAGAGACAGACAAACGGAGACTGGTAGCAAATATTTTCAATACTTAATTTTCCTTTAATTTTAGTTTTCAAATAGCCCACGTGATGTTAAATGTTTTAGGTTGATCAATGTAGCACTTAGCGAAGTACCTTGAAGTTTTAGGTAAGAACTTACAAATAAGTATAGATGAGCATGTGGAGGAGCATTGTATTATTAATTTTGTAATTTTCTTATCCAGTAGGTACCTTAGAAAGTATTAATATAATTTTAGAATTGGTTGGATCTTAAGTGGTCTGAGATTTTTTATTTCAAGACATAGAAACGAATACGAGCCTCATGGTGTTAACGGATAAATACGTTTGTCTGTATATTCCATTTTCCTCCAACATGGATACAATGATGAACTGAAGCTTCGACGAATTAGCTTATTGATCACTGTACCGATATGAGGTTGTTCCTTACCGACCTCTACTTTCCCCAGTTTCTTTAGTGCATCATCGACAGGTTTACTTGAGTATGCTTTTAAGGAACTCAATCTGTTTCCGTTTCAACTCCATCAATATTGAGACATTCGCCTTTATTACTGATGGCAGGAGTCTCCCCCATGTGTAGTTACTAGTTCAAGGATAGCCTTAAGTAAGAGACCATACAAATAATATACTCATAGTGGGACACGTTTTGCTTTCTAGATGAGTAGAGAAAGATGCTCTCTCATAGTAACTGTAAAGCATAACTGAACAGGACTTGACACTATGATAGCTATTGTTCTTTTGGCCTTGGAAGTCTACAGTGTCTGTTGTATCAGAGTTTTGTTATTTTCCCCATGCGATGTTTCCACATGTCATCATGTTTCAATCCGATTTTATTTATTTCTGCTCGTTTTTAAGACTAGAGAGTAAATAAATAAAATAAAGAAAGATGTTTACGTACTTTGAAATCGTGTTTGTAACGGCAAATAGTATACTAATTATGTTTCTTTATGTTTTAAACTTCATATTTTTAAGTCATTTCATTTTTCAATGCAGTAAACAAACCTTCTTTACTTTTTATATAGGGGTAAATTTTACTTTTTTTATGCAGATAGTATTGTAAAATACAGTCAACAAATAAAGAGAACTCATCAGATTCGTCATAGGGGTCTTATTGATCCCCTGAGAAGAAGTACATCTGACTTACCCGGTTAACATTAGTATTGTTTTGTAAAAATCAGTTGAATTTACTATGTAATTTTATCAATAATTTTATAACATAGAATGTCTTTGAACGATGAAGGCAGAGAGAATATTCTCTAATACTTTGCTCTAATGGTTTCCTGCGTCATGTTAATGTTACTTAAATCATGTATTCAGGGAATTGTGGTTCTGATGATTGTAGTAATAACTATTATCATCATAATCATCTTCTTTTTGTTCTGTTTTCTTTTCTTGTACGTCTCGCTTTCAAAATACATGTGTATAGCCTTTCCGTCTTCATTCAAGCCACCGTCTCCTGGCCTGCTTCATGTCTCTTTTATCCTTTGAGTAGGCCTACACATTCAGTGCTCGGCCCTGATATCTCCACTTTTTGTGAAATCCCTAATAATCCAGCCTTTATTGTTACAAAAATGTAATTTTTATTGCATGCATCCTTCATTCATCTCGATCAATTAGGATCTAGCTTTCACTAGATTTCACGGGCTACGTAATTGTAAATTCAGCCCTTGTTTTTGTGCTGTATCACGTTCACTTTCATAGCCAATGACATCCTAATAAGGGAACTGTAATTATTATTTTACTAATAATTATTTTAAAACTTGCAGGGTGTTTTCTTGTAAAAACAGTAACTTTATTATTTCCAGTTTTTTTCAGATAATGATCCTTAGCAAACTTAAGAGACATAAATAGAGAACTGTAAATCATTTTTCTTTTTTGTATATTACTTGATCATCCTTAAAAAATAATGTCGTATCTGTTCGAAAGGGGGATCTTCTATTTTCAATTTCCTAACAGCGCATTTAAAATAAATGTTAAATAAAGTAGGAAACAACTGACACACTAACTGAATAATTAAAATAACGTAGCCTATTTCAGTATCAAATTTGTCACGATACGACTAATGCGGTGTTTCAATGTAACGTTGTTTGGTTTCATTCTGCTTTAGAATTTTTTTAATTATTTGGCAACCAACTGCTTCCTGTGGTATGTTTAGTTTATAGCTTACCCACATAGGCCTACGTGTGTGTTGCTAATACCCGGCAAGGTCGCGGCTCACAAACCACAAAGAGAGGTAGCTTATTTAAGAGGCCAATTTCCGTGTTGGATTATCGCGGAGCGTTGTTTTAACAGCGTTCCATAAATCTTACAATTTCCATTTTCAGCGCATTTGGCTTAAACGCGAACTTTTTAAAATTTTTGACATTTAGGCGTCACAAACTATTGCTGTAACCGATTAATCGATTTCCGAACAAGTTCTGATCTAAACTGTGACAGGTTATTCTGCATTTCGTTTAGGTAAATTTTGTCAGACTTTGTCTCAAAGTAAAGCATGTGATTAGAGAACAGCGTTAGGAGTCGATTACGAAGCGTAGGTGTCGTTTTGTGCCAGGTGTATTTAAGTACATACTTAGACGAACATTCCGGCTACTGAACCGCATTAAGTGTAAAACTTAGAAAATTTGCTTAATATTTAAGTCAAGCAACAGGAAACTACGTATTTGTGAAAGGAAGCTTCATAAATTATTTAAGTCATCAGTAGATAATAATGATAACAAAAAATAAGTTCCTTTAAAAGAAACCAACAGCAATATAAATTTTAAAACTTTATTAGCAAGAGAAGTGTAGTCAACTTTATGATTTCTAGGATTTTTTCTACACAGCACTTAAAATGACACAATTGAAATTATTGATTTTGAAATAATATCTAAAGAAAGGTAACTTCTTATCAAAGAGATAAAGTAGCATAGCGTTGCAGAAACGTAGATGTGAATGACATAGCCTACGGGAAGAAAACGTAATTATAATGTTTTTTTAATTCGGACGTAGGTCCGAAGACGTTTTAAAAACACATTTCAATCGATAAACTTGAAAACTTTCTATGCACGAATTTTAACGTTTGTTTACACAAAGACGGTGTGTGAATGCGCAGTACGTGCTTTCAGACTGATGTGCAATTATTAGGCCAGAGATGGAATATTCAATTCCGCTGACATAATATGAAGTATGTATGTTAATGAAATCAAATCCATGCGTGTGTTTTGCCGGAGCTGTCAGTACAACTGTACATTCCTGATTCAACAGATTCTTTTATCTCTCCGTCACAAAGGCGAACGAGACCCACGTACACACACGCATGCCTAGCCCCGTTCAAGTCATGTTTGGCTTTTATTTCACAACAGCGGAAGTACCGGCACTGTTTGTCGGAATGTTCATCTATTATTCCTCGTCCCCTAATGGCTCTAGCTAATGCTAATTTCAAAGCATGACAACTGTTTACAGTTCAAAATGCATATTTCGCCTTATTACAATAATTTTAGACACAATCTAATGCAACATTCGCTTGATTTTTGGGCATACAGAGTTTATCATATCGTAACTAGAGAAAGTCGAGTTCACACTATTAACTTTTGCTGGCGATTAGAGTATTTTTCTTTCAAAGTAGGCCTCTAAATGTTTCCTATAACATCCACTAGACATACATTTAAGAAACGGTGTTCCTTATCGATTGAGCCACGGATCATCCGTGACAATGACACACCTTCACTGGCGACACAAAATATTTCACTTTTCTCCCTCTTTATCTAAAGACGTTTTCTATCAGGAGAAAGTTCAACAGACCTGGCTTTGATTAGTCACAGGGAGACTACGCTGCAGTCACGCTATTCGCTACGTGCGAGACGGTCAGCGTACAAATATCGTCAAAACGTAACGTCGTGTCCTAGATACCTATAGTGGAGCAGGAACAACACGATTTGCTATGTCTAATGTGCCGCAGACGGTTTATACTTTCTTTTGAACCTGTAAAAGGTACAGAATGCTTCTTTAATAATTGAACACGTTTCCACATTAGCCCGAATCGTGTGATACGTTAAACAACATTATTGTATGTTTGGAAAACCAATGAGAAGATAACGAAGCACGGTTTGTAAGGCCTCCTCTTTCATCGTACAGACGACACACTAATTATCATGGAATTTAGTATTGGTATTCCTTAAGTTATTGGTAATTTAGCTGAACTAAAGTTATCCAACGTTAGTGTTCAAGCCAGTCTTCAGTTAGACCTGTGTGTCGATTCATAACTAAATATTGACGAGAACACAAATTTACACCAGTATCTCTTTTGTGTAATGCTTCGTGTTTAAAATCTGTGGAAATGTACACTTGCAGATTATTCACCGTCTTAGTTGAGTTGCAGCAGTAACTCGCAATACAAGTACCCGCAGGTATGGTAGATTTAGTATGTGGTAGATTATTCACATCACGGTGTAATGTATTACGTTCATTGGCATTACTTCATCCTGCATGAATGCCTGACAAATTTATAACAGTTAATTCGCTTGATATTTATGTTCGCAGAACTACTAATGAAAGTCTTTACTAGAATTATCATGAACAATGTAGGTTACATCTCAGAAATAGTTTTCCGCTGTAGTATACGTACAAAATAATGTACAGAATGTTAAAATACGCAAGAAGCGTAGACAGTTCATAGAAAATGCCTGTTCGCCCATGAGATCTCAAGGTTGGTATATTTCTTACTTGGACCAGGCGTCATCGAAAGTGGTGATTAAATGAGGGCTAGCTCCTTTCTAATTGCAGAAATAATATTTTTTTCTAACAAACTACATGATTCTTCATGATAAATTTATTGTAAGTAGTAAATTTTGGAAGTTGACACTGTGCAAAACCGATTGTACTGCCTTCGCTAGAACTTAAATGGAAGTGCTACTTGTGTTTCAGAGGGGAATTGTTGCGAAACAATCAAACGCTGGATGCCAGACGTCAAAGTTTCAACCGCGTGGAACACATCAGCCTATTGTAACACTAAACTGCCTCTTGCAAACATCTTCACATAATCTGTTTCCAGATCTTGAAACATGTTAATTGTAAACATATTAATTAAATTAATTCCTAATTTAGAAAACAAAATATTTTCTTCTTGCCGAACGCTCATTTTATTTTCCATTTCGACGTTTAGGCCCAACTACATCGCCAATTAGGTTTCTTTACAAAACATTTTTAAACGTTTATACAGTTATTCAGGATTAAGTTATTCAGTTGGTTTCTTGTTACTCACTTCTGATTTACTGCACCAAATTTATAAAACAATTAAAAAAATTACTATGTTAAAAACTTTGTTTTCCTCTTTCTGCGTTGCTGTCTTTATGTATGGCCGACTGTTTGAAACTTATTAGAGAGAACTGCGTTATTCTTTTATACTTAGAAGAGATTTTGTAGTAGCCTACTTGTATAATCTCGTTTTTTAAATTTTATTACGAAGTCACGTATTTATATACAGGCAACTTATTGTTATAAAAGAAATGGAAAACACGACATTCCTTGAAAGTTAGGAAATGGTTAAAATCAATCATACATGAGAGACGAACAAACAGTATAATCATACAAGTAAATTTCAAAAGCGATAGGTTCAACTGAAAATCTCACGTCGTTTTCCACATCCTCGGCGTAAATTCCATCAAGCAAGAAGTCGGACCCGCTTTAGAAAGGCCTTCTTCTACTGAACACGCCCGTGGAGATGTGAAAAATGACCGAGCGGGTAATGAAGTAATGTATCGAGCAGACTGTGGCAGTGGTCGTGGTTTGCGTTTAACTGGCTGCGCGGAGGGCAACGCGACCGCGACCGTGATTTCGTACGTTAGAGATAACTATTTGTGTTTGTAAGCATTCAGTCACATCAGTCAGCCTTTCAAAAAAACTAAGTTCAAGTTAGATGCACGTCGGTGATAAACCGGCGCGCTGCGTTCGTGACAGTACACCTAGCATCGTTACTTGCCGTCCCGTGATAAACGTTGCATTGTATTCTATATATAATACGCGGCGTTAAAAATTATGGATTTCAGGTTTTTTCCGTCCTTTATTCTTCTTTCGTCGTATGAAGTCTGTTACATTTTACGATTTTATTCTTTATAAAAGAACGTAAACAGAAACGCTATAG
Organism: Magicicada septendecula; assembly: GCA_034769895.1. Taxonomy (NCBI): domain Eukaryota; kingdom Metazoa; phylum Arthropoda; class Insecta; order Hemiptera; family Cicadidae; genus Magicicada; species Magicicada septendecula. The sequence continues at coordinate 650,743,681 of CM068368.1, read as the reverse complement.
ACTATTACTGTGAAATCTGTAATTCAAAAAGTTTCCGGTAAAAGACGTTATTAACAATCGTGAATCACATTTTTCCAACAACAAAAGAAAAGCTTTGTCCGAGCAGATAAAATCGTCAATAACGGAATCATTAAAACACGCCTGCAGAATGTAAAGAAGGAATTGAGAACGAGCAAATGGACACAGGCACGTGAAATAATAAGAAAGATTTCTTTCTTTCTGTGACGACTGTGCTTCGTCGTTAAGCGCTTCTAAGTGTTGTACGCTTTGAAAGACATAAATAAAAACTATAATAAAACTACACAATCTCGGAGCAACATTTTTATTCCTAAAAGTAATAGTGAAGCACTTTAACGTATTTTAGCCTGTCGGTCGAAGTTAATGCAAAACATAACAGATTTATTTTTCTTATGGCACCAGACAGCGTGCTCGCCTTTGTACTACAAAATAGGACCTACTGCCAGAAGGTATTTCCTAATGATCAGACACGAGAATACTCATACGTATCACAAATAAACTCAATTTTTCATCAACGATTTTTATTAATCAATTAGATAATGTTGTATTAAAATTATTACCATTGAAGAAATGTCAGTCACCTAGTGAATTCAAAGGAACTTAGACAGATAAAATTGATTTTATTTGACGGATGTGTTCGCAGTAAGAAAAATATCAAATTAATTTAACCAGCCCAACCTTTCTTATCAGGTTTGAAGCTGATGAAAAAGAAATTTTATTGATATATTTTCATTTGAATCTGAACCAACGAGTCATTATAGCAACCAACCAACACACTCTTTATATAGGCCTTGATTTGAAACATATCCTCAGCGAAACAATGTAAAAGTCGAATTGAAACCGTTATTTTCCAGGTTGCTGAACATTAATTAGTCAGAACAGTGGATACGTTATGTTTGCTTGCAGTACATACGCGTGACGTTCAGAACATTTAATAACAGTTTCACATAGGTAGGAGAGCGCTGAGGTCCGCAGTGACAGAAGCCGAGATAATGATCGCACACATATTCGCACAGCTGCTGGCATTCGCTTCCAAGAAGTACATCCAGATACGTCATTACGACACTCACAGCTTTTATTTTGGTTCTTCGCAGAATACAAAGAAAACGAAAACGCAGCGGTCTGAGTTCGTTACGTCCTCCATCTGATTACGTCGCTCCTCTAGATAACTTGACATTTAAGGACACATTTAATGCAAGTTACTATTTTTATACTATATAGTTAAAGTAAATTCTTTCCTTTTATAGATTTTCATTGATAAAGATATCTGTCTGAAATCTTGATCCCTTGGAGAAAACGAAATAAGTGAACGATTTTTGAAGTGAAACTTCTTTTGGCATGGTAGGAAAAATTTTTGTTACGCGTTACGCGTTATGCGTTATATGTATGAAACTTCTTTGGGCACGGTAGGAAAAATGTTCGTTACGCGTTATGCGTTATGCGTTATATGCATGCATGTGTGTGTATATGTGTTTAGTAGTATACCAAAATGAGGAAATGTACAGTTGTATATAATTTTTGTTACGAATATTTTAAGTTAACGATGTGTAAAAAATATTTCACCTATCTAGTCCTACATAATTTAATGACATGTATGTTAAAAATTGTTTATGAATACGATCGACGTCATTCTCAATCATTATTATACGTTGCTTTATCACGTGTGACGAGTATTGAAGGATTACATATTACGACACAGAACAACGAGAAGATATTCTACCATGGCCGGAAGACGATCATCATTAACAATTGATTTGCAAGAGGAATTTAAACAACTTTCACTAAACAAACTAGAAACTAGAAATGAAAATTTAGTTAATTTCATCAATAACAGAAAAGGTTTATCAATATTCACTTTTAAATGCCAAAGTCTTACGGCTCATGCTGTTGATCTAAAAGATATAGTTGTGAAAAATTCAAATGTCATAGTTTTATCAGAAACTTGGCTAGCCAATGAAGATGAGGTATGTATTCTTAATTTCAACTGCTTTGTGAAATATAAACTACCAAATATTAGAGCGGGAGGTGTCGGGATATTTCAAAATTCTGACGATATTATTAACGTTATAACTCCATCCATGGATTTTTCCGTTACTCAATCTGATGTCTGTGGTTCAATGGCATCTACAGTTGGCGATTTGTGTATGGCTGAATGTAAAATGGAATGTGGGCAAAAAGTTGTGATTGTAGCAGTGTATATTTCTCCTAATAAAACATTAGATTATATTATTGATTTTCTCCATCGTTCATTATTATCGTATACATCACAAGGTGCCGCCATACTTCGTAAAAATTATCATAAAATACCTATGATTTTAAGTGGAGATTTCAATGTCAATTTTACATTAGACAAATCTATAAAACTGGTTGAATTTTTAAAAGATAATTTAAACCTGTCTATACAAAATGATAAAAATATATCTCCGACAAAATCGAATACGACAATGGATTCACAATTTGTCTGGTTAATATTGAATGTAAAACATACATTTCTTATTTTAGTTACCATAAGCCTTTGGTTACAAAAGTGTATGATGAAATATCACTAAATATTAACGAAATAGATTAATAATAATAATAATAATTTCTGTAAATGTATATAATAAAATATTTTTAATTTACTAAAAATGAAAATTTTTCTTATACTGATACCTCTCCCATCCTATTAACTTTTAAGTATACAGTTAAAAGTAATAATAATAATAACGGATTAACAAAAAATAATGGATATAACCCAAAGAAGTTTCACTTCTTCCGCGTGTACACACTTACTGATACACGCACCCAAACTTTTTTTTTCTGTTACGTTCACTAACGTGTTCCCCCAATTAAAGCGTTCATACAAACGGGTGCGCGCGCGCATGTCTTCCTTCAAGCTACGCGAAACAAAATTTCTGTTTATATGATTTCAGGTAACGAAACACTTTTAGTGAATGATGGCTTTAGACAGATAGGCAGAAGTTATAACAATACCTTTGTCAGTTGCCGACATGAGGACGGGGTGCTGCCAAAAGGTTCTTGAAAACTTTTTAGCTGTATAGCTGTAAAACGGTGGTGTAACAACGTGTAAATGCCGATTGAATGATATTTTTTTCCTATATACAGCCCACCCACATTAACGAACCCGTCTCTCGCCCTTCTGCTGGTGACTACGGATACGTCGCTTTGCTGTAAAAGATTTTAAACTGTTAATAGAAATGTAAGACTCCTCTGAACTTGCCAATCTACAATTCATTGAAAAATTTATTTTAATGAATTCTCTGCTGTAAGTTAATGAGGTAATATTTGAACCTCATTAAAAAAAGGTTTAAATTAAAAGTTTTGGTCAATCTGAAATAAATCATGCCCGTGATCAACGACCTTCATTCGGTAATACAGCCCAATGCATTACTTATATAAATATGCATAAATCTAATTAAATAAGTAAATGTAATGTAATATAATGTAAGTAAATGCGTTATGTATAAATAAGTGTCTGGAATCCGCAGTTCGTTGACATGGACTGGACGCTGTGTGGAGGAAATCAGAAATACGAGACGCTCGTAGTATATCTGTGGGTAAGACAGTTTCTGAAAAGGTAAAAGCATTGCTGAGAGCATGATGGATCCCAACTAGGATGAGAATGAGTTTTGCTAAATGTTTTATTTGGAATCTGGTTTTGTATGACAGTGAAACATGGAACATAAAAAAAGGAAGGTGTCTAGGGAGAGTTTCGAAATGTGGCTGTGGCGAAGATTGATTAAGGTGAAATGGAATTAAGAATAAGAAACGATGAAGTATTGACGAGAATGGGAGAGAAAGGAGAACTGCTGAAAGTAATAAGAAAGAGAAAACATCTTGGTTGGTCATACATTGCGTAGAAACTGTCTGCAGCTCTGAACCATAAAAGGAAAGGTGGAAGGAAGTAGAGGATGGGGAAAAGAAAGGTTGGAAGCTTGATGACATCAGAAACGGAAAGGGCTTTACACAGATGAATACGGATGCACAGGAGCGAGAGCACAGATTTGAAACCTGTCGTAAGGTAGTTCTGATAAAGAAGAATAAAAAACCCGTATGCGGATCCATGTTTTGGGAAACTATGATATTGTACACCATATTGCGATTATTAAGTCATGATGTTGTTTTCCAACTTTACAACAAACTAATGTATCGTGCCCGGTAAAATGGCCGTTTCACAAACATCGAAGTGACGCGCTAATTTAATATGTAGTAAATGTTGTAAGTTGTTGGCCTACTAGTTATTATTAAATCGAAAATATTTTTATAACATTATTTTATTTAAAGGAAATAATCGACCGCACGGCGAGGTATCAATTTAAAGTTATAGTTAAAAATCGTTTGTTGATATCAGGACGTATGTGACCGTCGTCTGTTCAGTGGAGAGAGAGAAAGAGGCAGTTAGAAGGGAGAGAGAGTGAGAGCGAGGGGGGAGAGAGAATATGAACCGTAATGTTTGACTCTGTTAGTTATTATTATATATCATATTGCTGTAATATTCACTACTTACTTAAGTAAGTAAGGGGATTCTCTGTTGGTCTGTTTGCTGTCCGCCTGTGTACACACACAAAACAGTCCGTATCGGTGGGGTACATCGTTAACAGAACACGACACTGTCGTTATTACACTTGTGGTTTGTAAAATTGTTGTCGAACCGAGTCTGACCGCTACTGCTCGAGTACAGTATCAATAAATGGGATTTGACGTGTCTGGGGGAACAGAAAAAACATATACAAATAGAAACGTGTAATTGTTGCGCTTATTATTTAGTTTTATCAGAACGGTAAATCGTGTTTATTGTTATTAAAAACGTCGTGATTAATAGCCGAGATTAACGTGAAAATGCGATGAGAAAATAATAATAACGACATGTGCACGCCACGCTACATTTCGCTGTTTTATTTGACAGAATTCTGAGAGGAAATCGAGAGAAAAATGTCGCCTGCAGTTGCTAGTGACAGTCGCCGTATCTGTAAAAACGGGATTTACAAAATGTCACTGCTGTCAGGTTTTCGACCGAACGCATTCGTCACGTATGTAGAAGCGAAATTTGGCGTTCCCTCTCGCTGAACTTATACACAAACCACACTGTTATAAAAGTAACTGCCTAAATTAGGTGTTACATACCATGAAATCTCTTTGCCTGTAATTGGCATAGTACGAGAAGGAGTATAACAAGTGTTAAGATAACAGCGTATATTTTATCTTAATTTCCACTTTTAAAAATTTGTTTTAGGAAATTATATTAAATTATAATATAATTATGACAACTACCGTAAACTGCTGAATAAGATACTCCTTCATTTCTAATATTCCAGAGTATCTCCAGAGTATTTCATTTCTTATCTTCAGAGTATGATAAGTCTGTAACTGTGTAAGAGTATGATTTATTTACGTAACTTTAGTGTAAACACAGTTTCTTCCTATGCCAAGTCTATAAGTTGTAATAACTAGATGTAAGTAAAGCAATTAAGACGAAGCAATGTTCTTGTGTTTTTTTTATTAAACCATAAATCAATACAGGCGTCAGAAAATACGCACTACACAATGCTAACAAAATGAGATGTAGGCTTACAAGTAGTGTTAATTACAAAAAGCGTTAATTATAAACAAAAATATGCACTTCAAAACAATTCGTTCTGCGGTAGCTCATTATCATCTACAGCAGCTTATCCCAAACGTCGTTCTGAGACAGCTGATTTGGAGATATCGTAGAATTTTGGAGTATTAAAAAGGGAGCAATAGGACTTTAGACTTCAATAGAACCGTAAGAACTTTACGTCTTAAGCTCTTTGATAATATTATAATAATTACATTTTCTTTAACCACCATCGAACTTTATTATTACTTTAAGAGTTATTTACTTAAAGAGTCTGACTTTAGTCTAGTTCCTGACCATTTTGGAGAAACATAATATTAGTCTATTGGATTGGATCTTAAATATAGTGTCCTTTCTTTATATTTTACATTTTAATCCTCAAACGTGTCATTAAATACGATTTTAATACTTTTTTATTACACAAATTAAAGTAATTTTTTATTTTTGCCACATTGTTTGCCAGCAAAAGTGTTAACATAGTTTTACCACTTTATATTTATATAGGCCTATATCAGCATAATTTAAAAAGTATAATATATTTCGAAAATGTCTCAGACTACAGGTTGCTACCCGACACCGCCAAAAATAAAATATTTACATATAATGAAGTTAAGTAAGGTGGAAGAAATTAATTTTGCTTGTAACTTATTAAAATTAAGTAATGACGCTCAAGTATTGAGAAAATCATGCTCAACTACAGCTTGTGATCACGTATTCCACCACAAATTTATTAACATCTGTTGAAAAATCGGTTTTTTAAGGCAAACGTTACGATTTGTTATACATTTGAGTTAATTAAGTCATTTCTTTTATTAGATTTTATATGGTTTATTCATAAAAGCAGGCGTTGCGTACTGCTGGTTGTGTATTATGAATACTCGTACAATACGAATGCTCGTGTCATGAATACCGATAGTTTCATATATTCAATTCCATAGTTTTCGCTGAATACATGTGTAAGTGTTTGTAAAGTGACATGTAAAGCTACAACTGTCTGTTCCTTCTCCTGTTTTGAATATATATATAGGAGCGCCAAAGAAACTAGATTTTATTTTTAAAGAGCAACGAAGATCGGTTACAACCTACGTGAAGAGAACAAAAATATATTTTTGTACCAGCCTGTTATAACTTATAATATGCGGTTACGAGGAAGCATATTATAAAAAAATGAATCAGCGATGAAAATTATTCTCCAATTGAATACATATGGAATTACAAATGGAAAATTCGATAAAAACGAACGACGTTAATGAAAGTATGAGGTGGTAGGCCTACATAAATAATCTGAGTAAAAGTAAAGTAATATTTGGTGGAGTACCACTGTATTGTTTATGAATATATCTCTGTTATTTTTATTGTTTAATCTGGTCTAATACAATTACAATTCCAGTTTCTTTTCCCTCTTGTTCATTGCTAGACCTCCCTCACTTCTTGGTCAGAAGTCATGCTTGTCTTTAACAAAAGCAACTTTGAAAATCAGTCTGTAAATTTGAATAAATCTAAGATAGTTTTAAATTTGTAACGCTATTATATCATTAAACGATATGATAAAGTATTTTACAAATTAAAATCAAGATTTTGTATGTCTGTTTTCTTATTCTGCCTGATTTCCATTCTTTGTATTATACGCTATGAAACTGCTTCCCTTTCTTCGCACAAATGAGTATCGATGTAAAACGTTTGCTTTGCTAAAGTCAGGAATATTCATTCTAGCCTAACAGACACAAGTGTCTAATAAAAATAAATATTTATCTCGTCTAGTACATAGTTCTATATATTGAAAATTATTAATAGTTCACACGAAATAATGGTGTACAAAAAAGCCTATGTTAACGAATTATATGCTAGACGTGTTGGTTTCGTTGTACAGACAACACACACACGACAAGAAGCGGTCACTTTCAGCCGGAATGGCAATTGCTCTGACACGAATTGAAATACCAACGTTTCGCTAAATTGTTACTGGGGCGTAACACTGTGATGTGTAACTGAGCGCAAGTGTACGTGCGTCCCCCATACTGCATCACTATTTGGCAATTGTGTCATCTTTGTTTCCTCAATAATTATAAAAATTAAGCGTTTTGTTTTGAAAATTATTAATAGTTCACACGAAATAATGGTGCCAATAGAAACTTACAGTTGCGTCCATACATCGTTAACACGGTAACTAAAGCCAATAATAATTTCTCTTCATGTAATAACTGTTATGATTAGCATGACAACATGACAGTTAAATGAATGAAAGTGTAGGTTTGCGCGGTTCGGGAGGCATATAATTTCTGCAGAAATTGATATGAATACCTTCTATACACGTGCATATATAGGCAGGTAAAATTAACTATACAAGTACGATTTATCCGTCTCTCCGTGTTCTGTATGTATGAACCGTAGTTTTGTGATAATGAACTAAATTTAAAACGAACAGGGAAATTTGATAATTGTGGCGACTCATATTTGCGTACACAGACGCCTGCATACACTTACTCATTTTATCAGGACTACAACCTCGTTCAACTGTGTTTACAACAACGTTTCGACCACAGATTGTTTACTGGTCGAAACGTTGTGTAGATATATTTGACGGTGTGGGGCTACTTATAGCTTAACCATTAATAATTGTCAATTAATAAACGATACTTATGATAACAAAACTCACAAACGGGACTTCACGTACACACCGCTTGAGAAAAAAGTGTTCAGATGAGTTTTCATAAGTCCAGAACATGTCTTGGCTTAATAATTGAAGTTGAAGTTGATGAAAAGTTACTTTACATTTTTATTAATGCATATTTCTATGTTTATCCCGTAGATACGAAAACGACGAGAAAAGCTGAGGGAATAACAACGATCGAATCGTGCGGGAGTGTTCGAAACTGCGATATTTGTTACTCCATTGACGATAGGAAACATTCATGTGTATTGGGATGAACAAGATTATCAGCTAAATGAACACGACAGTTATCAACTAAATTTATTTGTTGATACTGACGTATTTCCAGTAGTTTCAGACTGTTGTTTAGTTCTGTGGCAGAGTATACGTTGACGTATACAACAGATGTTCCGCGTTGATTCAGGGTCGTGAAACAACCGTGTGGGACTACAGCAGAGAAAGTTATAAGTATTGGCGAGGAATAAGCATCAGTTTTGCCCACCTGGCCGTGTCCTATCGCGATAGGCCGAACGTACAAGGAAACAGTTTGGTGGTTTCCATATCCTGTTTATTCGAAGATAGATACGCTAACACATCTACTACCGATTCCATTGGTTTAGAAATATGTTGACGACTGTCTGTCATGTGTTTTCTGCCTAAGGACAGGTCTTCAAGGCATGCTCCCACCTCGCTTTCCTATCCTAGACTAGTCTCTTCATTTCAAGACATTGCAACCGTATATCGTCTATCATCTGGCCTCTCCTCCGTCTTCAATTTCGCTTTCCATTTCCAGCCCCTCCGGTGTTTCTACCATCATATTACGTTGTGTTTGCCGCACAGTATTGCAACAAATTTCCCTTCCTGCCTTTGACGACATTCAACGCTGTCCTTCTCTTTCCTACTCTTCCAAGCACCTCCTCATTTGTCACTCTATCTTTCCAAGAAATCCTTTCTATCCTTCTCCATGCCTACATATCGAAGGCCTGTAAACTCCTCTTCTCTTCTTGCGTCAGTGTCAAAGTTTCTGCCCCTTATAGGAGCAGGCTTCAGACAAAACACTTGACCATCCTCTTTCTCAGCTTTATGTCTGATGACCCTCACAATAACATTTTATTTCTATCGAGGGTTCCCATATATAAGTCAATTCTGTACTAAGGAGAGAATAAGATGAAGATGAAGAAGAGTGTTCGGACGTTAGTGCGTTATACGTTTGATATACTGTCAAGTACCGCTTCTATATTCTAATATACTCGGCCTTAATGATTTATAAATTTCAGGTTTTCCCTTCCTTCATTTTTCTTTTGTCGTAGGGAGCCTGTTACATTCATTAACAGGCCTGTCGTGTGTTTTAAAAGCGAAGATTTCATTTGTAAACTATTGAATTTTTCATGTATCCATCATTCAGAATTTGTGGTCGTCCTGAGGAAGAATTACTATGCTTCGACTTTTTTTTTAATCTACTAATCTATCAGTAAAAGCAAATTATTTTGTGACAGTGATGGTTTTGACATAGTTGCTAAAAATAATGTTATTCGTATTAGAACAAAGGTATCTTAATTTCTAGAAAGCTAGGAAAGTAACACGGAAGGAAAAAAACATTTATTCAGATGCTCGAATTGAGAAGAAAAAGTCCTACTCTGTAATGTGAAATGAAATGTTAGAGGCGTGATTTGGCATGTGAATTTGTTTTGCTTCCAAAAGCATGTAAATAAAGTGAAAATGGCGAAACTGGCCAAGCGTCGTAGCCACGGCCAATGCTCACAAGTCGCGTCCCTTGTACGAGACAGCGTGCGCATTACATGCTTATTGTACGCAGTGGATTGTGGCGGTGTGTCCCCCGAAAGGAAGGTCTCAAACCCATTACATTTCGTTCGGAATAAGGCGCCAAAGCGCGTTTAATACCTTCCGTCCTTTATGACCCACTGCTGGTGCCGACAACGTGTACCAGGTAACCCGGAGCCAATATTTTATGGCGGCATTACCACAATTGCAATGCAGGTAGCATTTTGTTATTGTACATGAAACTGTGACAGTATATGCACTCACTGACTACATCTTGTGGTTGTGTTCGTAACCTTTGTGAAAGTGAAACCGCTCATTTCGTATAAGGCGTTCACTGTTTTAGTATTGTACTTTGTGGTACACGTTAGTATTTGATACTATTAAAAAAAATGGCCTACCTGAACTGATTAACAAATATACAAGTTTAAAGAATTTGAGTACACTGCGTAGAATATATTCTATAACGCGTATAAGTGTAACAGCCGCATAGTATGTAGGCTATACATATCCTTATTTCTACTTCCTTCAACCTTGGGCCACTGCATCGCCAACACTTAGAAAAGCTGCTTTTAAATGCAGAACAGTAGGCCTATAAACATGTACGTGTCGGCAAATCGTTGATGTGAGCCTCGGGATTAACTACATTGTAAATAGACCGCTCGGTAAAAAATATAATTGTTTATATTTTCCCTGAAAAAAAACACGGTATGATCCGAACTGGAATATACGATTTTCTCACTGGTTTTCTCTACTTAGTCATGATCAAACAAGTAATCACAATAGGTCTAAGAATTTTACGTCATTGGTACATCACCAACAAAACAACATTTAATTAACATTTAATTTCTACGTCAGAATCTTAGTCTATGTGTTGAGGTATGGTTAAAAATAATTAATAATTTAAGTACAGGAGCAAAAACACACTTTATTGAAGAACAGTTTAGTATCAAGTTACCTAAAACTCTACATTCTCACAATCACATTAATTTAAAAAAAAATTCATTTTTACTCTTAAGTCCAAGTTTAGATCTTAAATAAACAAATTTTGGTTTTGACAAAGCTTTCGTAAGTATATCAGCAACTTGTTCATCACTTTTAACATAATGCACATCAATTTCTCCATTTTGAAAACAATCACGTACATAATTATATTTCACATCAATATGTTTTGTCCTTTGATGAAATTCAGGATTACTTATAAGTTTTAATGCACTCATATTATCTACATATAAATCATATTTATCAGTCTTACAATCGCATTCATTAAATAACTTCTTTAACCACATTATTTCAGTTGTTGCTAATGCTGCACTTACAAATTCTGACTCGGTTGTTGATAATGATACAGATTGTTGCTTCTTACTTCGCCAAATAATTGCAGCATTTGCATACATACAAGCTACGCCAGAAGTTGATTTACGTGTAACTGTATCGCTAGCATAATCAGCATCACTATAAGCTTTAAAGTTGCCATCCTTACAATATAGTAATCCAAAAATCAATCGTACCTTTTAGATAACGTAAAATTCGTTTAACAATTGACCAATGAGCTACACTTGGTTTGTCTAAAACTCTAGATACAACATTTACAGCAAAACTTATGTCCGGACGACTTACAATTTGCAAAAACATCAAATTGCCGACAGCTTCACGATAAGGTACATTACTTACAATAGTTTTTGATAAATATTCATCATGATTAAAATCAATTGGCGTGGATACAATATTAGCTTCTGACATATTAAACTTTTCTAAGATTTTGTTAATATAAGTACTTTGATGAATGAAAACAGACCCATCATTCAATCTACAAATTTCCATTCCAAGATAATTAGTAACTTCTTTAGTACTAGTAATTTTAAATTTTTTACTCAAATCATTCAACAATTTATCAATCAAACTTTCATTTGAAGCTGCAATAAGTCCGTCATCAACATAAATTGCTAACAAGATCTTATTATTATTATTGTTATATATGTATAAGCATGGGTCACCCGTACTTTGACAAAAATCTAAATTTACAAGAAAATTAGTGAAGTGCTCAGTCCAGAATCTTGGTGCTTGTTTTAAGCCGTATAAACTTTTCATTAATTTACATACGCGTGAGCTTCCATCATCAAAACCTTCAGGTTGTTTCATATATATATCTTCCTTTAAGTCACCGTATAAAAAAGCCGTTTTTATATCAAATTTACCGATATGTAAATTTTCACGAGCAGAAACACCAAGTATCAATCTTATTGTATCAAAGCGAACAACCGGACTAAAAGTTTCTTTATAATCTATATCTTTCTGTTGCGAATAACCAACCGCACTTTATAACGTTCTGTACCATCTGGATTGAGCTTCTTCACAAAAACCCAACGATTGTTAATCACCTTTTTATTTTTTGGCTTTTCTACTAATACCCATGTCTTATTTTCATACAAAGAGTTTATTTCGTCCTGCATTGCAGCTTGCCAACTATCTTTTTCTTTACTTGTAATTGCTTCGTTATAATTGGATGGTAATTTTCAGCAATAAACGTGATCGGACATCCATAATATTCTGTAGGTTTTAATTTTGTTTTATCGCGCAATTGTCGTTCAGTTTGATTGTTATCGCTATTTGAAGATTGTAAAGGTTCTCTTTCTTCAAACTCATTTGATTCATTTTTAAGTAAAAGTTCATTATTTTTAGGAGTTATAATTTCATTTTCTTCAGTTTCTTTATTATTATTGTTCAAAGAATTCAAAATAATTGAATCCTCAGCTAATACTCTTTTAGGTTTAAAAAGTACATCTCTACTTATAATGACATCTCGCACTTCCGGAACATATACACGATAACCTTTACAATCCTCATGATATCCGACCAGATAAACCCTCATCGATTTTTTATCAAGTTTCTTACGCTTTTCTTTTGATATATGTACATAACACATGGTTCCAAATATTTTAAATCTATCAACAGTAGCTGTTTTTCCATTCCATAACTCATAAGGAGTTTTATTATTTTGTTTTGTTGGGCCTGTTCTATTAATTACATGTACAGCTGTATTCATTGCTTCTGCCCATAAGAATAGAGGTAAGTTTGAATTTGAATATAACATTGATCGAGCAGCCTCTACAATGATTCGGTTATCGCGCTCTGCTATTGAATTTTGTTCGGGCGTATATGGAACATTAATCGAATATTTTATACCTTTACTATTTAAAAAAGAGATCACAGCTTTATTATCGTATTCTTTACCACCATTAAAATGAATTTCTTTAATATTTGTTGCAAATTGATTCTCAACCCCGATACAAAATGATTTTAGTTTTTCTATTACTTCAGATTTTTCTCGAATAAAATGAATTTCTCTATAACTTGAAAAACCGTCTTTAAAAGAAACGAAATATAACTTTCTACCGAGAGACTCTACTTCCATAGGACCACAAACGTCAGTATAAAATATTTCGCTAGTTTTAGTGGCACGATCGATCTTTTTGTGAAAAGGCAATCTATGATTTTTGCCATAAGCGCAACCTTCACAAAAGAAATTTTCATCCGTAAATTTTATATTTAGATTTTTCAAAAAATTCTTCACATGTTTTACATTTTGATGGCAAAGTCTTTCGTGCCATAATTGTAAAACATTACTGTTGGCAATGCTCGATCTACTCTTTTGTTCTACCACGTTACATTCTTTTGGAATTAAAGTTTGAATGTCTAATTTTAGCAAACTACCAGGCTCATATTCGGAACCAGTTACGAGAATTTCATTACCATGCTTTAAAGTACATCTCGTAGCATTATGTGTTATTTCATAATCTATACCCCTTTTACCCGCATATTTAACAGAAAACAGATTATACATTGAATCAGGAACATATAATACATTATAGATAGTACCTTCTACTCGTTCACTATTTTTATAAGTTTCAAAGTCAATATTACCTTTACCATATGCAGACATTGTCATACCGTTGCCCATTCTTACACTGACTGGTATTGTATATTCTTCGAACGTTGAAAACCATTCTCGATGCTTCGACATATGATCCGTCGCACCCGAATCCACAATCCAGAGATCATCCCGATTGCCACAGCTGCCTTTGTCACCTATTAGTGCTATCCTCGATGTTGATTTCTTCTGTCCAGAAGACGAGTTACTTCTTTCTTGATTATTCGACCATCTTCGCTGTCCATTATTCTTATTCATGTAACAATTGTTACTTTTATGACCTTTTCTTTTGCACGTATAACACCTGAAGCAGTCCCTTTTTAAATGACCTTGTCTTCCACAATTATAACACTGCTCTTGTTTCAAATTCTTCTTCTCATATTTATAAGAATCATTCTTCTGTTCTTTATGACCGATTTTCAGATTAGCTACCAACGCTGTCGTCTCCTCGTGTACTTCCTTTTGCTCCTGTAATCTAAATTCTTCTGCCATCAAGCGCTCAGTCAAATTTTCGAGATTCTTCTTATCGTCAGATACCGAATCCCAAGCACTGTGAAAATGATTAAACTTTTGTGGCAAAGATGTTAAAACACGAGTCATCACCATAGTCTTTTCAATTTTTCCCCCGAGATTTTTCATTTTTCTAGCCAACTGTTCTATTTTTGAAATATTATACGTAACACTTTCACCCTCTGTCCACTTAAACTCAAAAAATTGTTTTTGAATCATCGACAGATTTTCATCAGATTTTAGATCATATGCTGTATTCAATTTGTCCCACATCTCCTTGGCAGTAGAACAACCCATTATAAGTTCGAGAGGCTTTCTCTCCACTGTTGTAACAATTAACTTTCTGGCAATTTTGTCCGCCTTCTTGAACTTTTCCAACAACGCGTCACGATCTTCTGCACCTGCAGCTGGCTCGGCTAATCTTCCTTCGCAAACATCCAGCACATCATCATCCTCTTCCATCAACGTGCGTACTACGAAGCGCCATTGATGCCAATTATCTTTGTCTCGAAGTTTTTCAATTTTTATATTCGGTTCCATTTTTGCACTAATATTTTATACTTGCACTCCAATTACACACTGCACTCCGATTTTAAAATGTCACTGGGCCCATAACCTGTTGAGGTATGGTTAAAAATAATTAATAATTTAAGTACAGGAGCAAACACACACTTTATTGAAGAACAGTTTAGTAGCAAGTATACATACAACGGACACACGAAATACACATTACAAAAGCACATTTAAAACTGAACTTAACTGGTCGAGTACATCTCTGTTTATATAGAAAAAAGCTTCCAGATTTTTCCTTTTATTTAAAACTACCAGAACATTACTTTTGTAGACTTCTCATAGTAAACAAGCATGTGTGTGGGCTGAGGCCCCGCCCAGGTAGCTAGACCTCCCACCGCACAATACAAACTTTCACTCTACAATAACAGGTATACTTATTTAAAATTGAATGTAGAGTTTTCTAGTAAATTCTCAACACTATGTAACCAAATTAGACAGAAAAGAATAATTTTCTTTCTCGGTTGTGAACGAAAATATCTTCTGTATAAGATGTTCAGGGATTCGTGTGTTTAAGATTGTTTGTTTTTTGCCTCTTCGTTAGGGAAAAATTAGGTAAGACTAAATATACTTTTAATAGACATTTTAGCACAAAAAAAGTAAATAACAATACAAATTCATAAGAATCTAAAAGAAATCAGTATACATAACAGTGAACGAAAATAGAATTTTGAGAGGACTGATTGTTACGAGAGTTTAGTTTGGTTTAACCCCGGCATTGAGAGAGTCTGAAATACAAATTAGAAAGGACAACTAAAAGTAAAATAATTGCTAAAGCCGAAATCTAAAAGCCGTTCCTAAATTATAGGACAAAAATTATTTGACAAAAAGCAACACATATTTTCTCAAATGCAACGGGACCTCGACTGAATTGAAGCGCAAATCTTGGGGTTAATTGTCTTGATCAAAACTGAGACATTTGGAAAGTAGTATTACGGAGGAATCCTTTAAGCATTATTACATACAGGGCAAACATAAAACTATTACAATACTCCATATTAAATTGTGGCATGAACGTAAATGAAGAAAAATATAATTCACAGATAGCCTACATGCTGTACGAACCAAAATGTTAACTTTTACATCGCTCTATCCGGGAAGATTAGTGGCAACACAATTGATAAAACTAAATAGGGAAACAACAGCTAAGACCAAATAGCGGCCGGGTGTACAGCGACCAGAAGACGTAAGGTGCATTGGGTTTCAAATGAGCGCTATTCTTTGCCTCCAAGACGAATTTTATCTTAAAAATTAAAACATTGAAACCTAGAGTTAATGCAAACTATGCAATGTTAATAGGAACTCGAAAATATTTAAATTATCATTGAGATACACTACATAGAAGTTACATGGTATCAAATAAGCTGTGGACAATTATTATCAGTTAACGAACAATGCTGGCGAAGTCTCTTTTCAAAGGTAACGTGAGCGACAAATACAGTAGAAAAAACTAAATCATTTCACTAAGACTAAAATTTATTTTTATTAAAATCGAAAGCATATGGAATCAATAACAGCGACCACTAGGCAGAGGTGTTATAAAGCAGGCAGCGTTATATATTGCTAATTGTTCCTGAATAAAGCCGGTTTTCGTTCGGGATAAAGTCAATAAGTTGTGTTATCATCGCTTTCCGTTTGCCCACAAAATGACTCGAGTTTCCCTATAAGGATACTTTACTATATACCATAATATACTGTAATAACCTGTCAGTTCATTCTGAAGCTATTAGTGAGGCATTAATTCCCATGTGGACGATGTGACTGTGTACCTCATAAGTTGAATAGTTATTGGGTTCCTCTCCCACCTTCTCACATCTCCCATTCTCTCTCTCTCTCTCTGTCGGCCTTTCAGTATCTCCTAGTCCCTCGTCTCTTTAATTTTCTAAAATATGAATATATTCTCTTGTAATGTGTATGTACATTTCGCTAGCAGTGAAATGTTATTAAATATTAAGAAATTGATGTAACTACATTTTTGGTAATGAAACATAGCAAAAGATGGGTAGCAAATGAATTCGGTGTAACCTTACTATATGTTTACATAACTGATTGATAAATGTTGCTTGTTACTGGTGATTAAAATGACCAGCCAATCTTACGAATGTGTTCGCAGCCTTGTTGTGTTGAACTAGTTTGCAAGGCTTCATGTTTACGTTATAATAATAATTAGGTCACTCGGATACTTTTAACTCAGTGCAGGTAAAAAACTTATACTAAAAAAGGTTTAGTATTCTGTTTTTTAATACTGATAATGGTTTCATTCCATCAAAATATTGACTAATTTAAAAATATACTGTTGTTGTAAATCATCTACTTTTCACATTGTTTATGTTAATAAAAAATCTTACTTGCTAACAAAAATGAGATACAGTTATTATTGTCCTAGTCTGGTTGTAGCCCCATTTCTTACTGCATATACCCCCGTACAAAGATAAACACAACGAAGAATCGTTTCCTAATTAGATGAAATAAAACAAAGTTATATTAACACGTCGTCAACTGGCCGATGTCATTTCGTAACTCGTAGGAAATAGACGATTGCAGCGAGTGAATTCCATTTCGTCAGATTCAGCAAATAGTTTTTAAAACGGGCACAGCACGATATTTCCTGTCTTCACAGCTAATTCATAAGTCATAGCACTTAATCAGTGACCTGGGGATATCGTAGCAACAAACTACGGACATCTCATTAACCGAACTGATTTGCTGCTTTTGAAGTGTAGCAGATTGTCTTTAAGGCTAATGCGTATATTGTTTATAGGACTGATTTTATTTACACTTAGGCCTATTAAATCTTAATAAATCTTGACCTGTCTGATTGAAAATTGTCGAGTTTATAATCCAAGTGGCACAAAATAGGTGATTTTAACTAATTTTGCCTTGGTATCCTGTACACTAAAGGATCAATTAACAATGTGTAGCATGTGCAAGTCGGTAAAAATGTTTATTTCAAATACCAAAGAGGTGCGTGAATTAATCTTATAAAAATATTTTGTAAATACGTGTACTGCACGGTCTCTAACTTTGCTCTGTAATTATATTCTTCTCAATGTCATACGTTGCTATACAATTTTGCAAATCTCTCAAATTTTTTGTTTTCGTGTTTTCATATCGAGCTGCATTACAACTTTTTCATCCTAAGATGCTTAATAAGGTTCAGTTGAAATCGACTTCACTTGTGATGTATGCAGAGTAATAGTGACAGTGTCTGTAATCGACTCATGTATTCAGTAAACGAAAAAATATTTGAGTATTACCCTCCGATCCGTGTACTAGACTAGAAGACTTCACAAAATAAGTTTAATACCATGAGAATTAATGCGTTTCAAGTTGAGTACGAAGATTACAGTTTGGTGTAACAAGTACAGCGATCGACTGAGTTTAGAAACAAGTGGTTTGTTTTTTACCCAACGTTAAGACACGCTGTAAAAACAAAAAAGAAAAGTAAAAACAGCACAGTCTTTGCTACTTTTTAGCTTGACACGGCGAATAAGTTTCAGCGTTTGTGAAATAAAACTGGAAAGAGCCTACTATGTTAAATGCTTCGAGTAACTTTTTCTATTTTCACGTACGAACTGAACATCTGCAAAAACTCGGAGATGGAAAATCCTAGTTGCCATTATGTTGTAAAGTCTTAAGTCGGTAAAATATACACGGATTGTGACAATTTGAGCAAACTGGCAAAATTTGTGTAAAGGAATACTTTTTCAGCAACAAGATCCGACAGATAAATATACGAAATACAGTAGACAACTATTTAAGAAAGATTCGAAATACCATGTAACTTATATCGTTTTACTTGTACAGTAAACTTATTGGGGTTGTCCATGGAGGCGGACAGAGGGAACGCTAATTGAACTTGTTCGCAAACCTCCTTCCCGTACATCCGTCACCTCGACATACGGATAACGCTCACCTCCTCCCCTGGTACGAGTCAGAAGCTCTCGGACGCTGTTTGTCGAACCACCGTAGACCTCTTTTCAGAAACTCCGTTTGCATCATCCACCACCGCTAGTCTATCATATAATCTTCCATAAATCGCTGCCTGGCGCAAGACCGGCTACACCCTATGGTGGCGGCTTTCTCACGCTTGGCTGTCTGGTTCAGTGTCTGTCAGGAGTTAGTTCAGTTACAGGCAGAACAGAAGTATTTTTTTTTTAATTAAGTGGACCTAGGGCATTGTAAATTTATGATGATAAATTCGGACATTAGCTAGTTAATTTAGGAGATAGGGTAATCGGTTCAATGTAAATTAAATTGTTATTTTTAAAATTGGACTTACAATACTGCTGCCCTTAATAGATACACAATGACAGAATGTAGTGCTCATAAAAACAAACAAAAAAACTCTTGAATCTGGACATAGGGAAGTTTTGGTCCAAGGTAGCGATTTGATAAGTCTGAAGTATAGTCAGACGCCTACTAACGATATCCCACTGCTAACCAACAACTAAGATAATTGCCAAACTGTCATATAAGATAGCAACATCACAACATAGACAACATTCGTGACAAGTGATTAAAATATCTACTTACGTTAGATTATTAATCAAATATATAAATAAAGGGTTTAATATATACTGGATTATAGACTGGGTTTATATATACTGGGTTTATATTTACTGGATTAATAAAACAAGGCTGGTCGGATCTTACAAGCTAGATTATAGCTTGTACAAAAAAAAGACAAAAGGATTCCACAAGTTATAACTCCCTCAATGAAACCATTACAGCCGGAAACCAAAGAAACGGTTATTAGTGATAATTAAGTCTGTATCGCAATAACTGTAGTTACGTTGTTAACATGATTCTGCACATAACGGAAACAGAGGCTATAAAGACAGGAGAGTGACTACGACAAGACGGGTCAGCTTCATTGAAATGATAAGCTACGGTTGATCTTATTGTACCAACACCAACGCCTCGTCGACATGGAGTCAAAAACAGAATCTTATCTTAACTAAGGCTACGTTCTGTTTCATGCACAGTGTCGGAACAGCTCATGGTTGGGAAAAACAGAACAAGGCAGGTAACAACAGAGATAACATAACACGGACGGTGACTTTAACGTGAAGAAAATTGGAGATGGATAGAGTATCGTGGAAGTGGTTGAACGGGGCCCACACATATAGATAAGTTGAAGAAGGCTGAAAGAACATACGTCTATCTCCAGTTGAGTTGAGTTCATTTGTATTGTGTTTTCTCCATAGAGTACGAGTTGTGAAATAGTAACTATCTTCGCATAACTTCTCCTACAGAAATGTGTTTTAAAAGTAGTTTTCTCTCTGGTTCATTCTCTCTTTTATTTATACACGCCAGTTCAATGCATATTGGCATGTAGTTTAGTGCTGGAAACATAAGGATGGTTCTCGTATGGGAATTATAGTATGAAAGCCTCTAACGTTTGGCGACAGTTCATTGTTTCAAAAAGACCTTAGTTAATTTGTAGCCAGATTGTTACGTCCATACTTTCACATTAAGCATCTTGTGTGTTATCATTTAAGGGGTTAATTTTAATTAAAGATATAATTTAAAAAACACATACAGAACAACTTGTACCATGGAATGATGGGCACATTGAACATTAAAGTACATTATAATTCTAACGATTGAACGAACAACTGGAATTGGTATCTATCTTTCAAATAGCCTACGCTCGTAAATTTCGATTTATTCTTTTGACAATTGGTGTATAATATGTAACGCATTTATATACATTCTATACTTCATAACAGCTTGTAATTTTTAATGACAGGTGTCCGAACAGATGTTACCGACCATAAATATCCTCTAGTTTTCCCTTAGGCCTAATACTATCGTAGTTTTCAGAATACATTATTATATTTTAACTTGACGTCTGCTAATTCAAAAAAATAATACCATTTTGTTTTAGTAGTTTTATTAAAGTTATATAACTTCCATTCAAAGTCTCATGATAACCAGTGATGATTCAAAACGATTTTCCTTTATTTAAAGTTTAAATCCACTTTCATATGTAAACGAAATTATCTTCCACGTATTGTATATGAATGTCTAAATTAAAAAATTCTGTCTAAACATATGAAAGTGTAAATATATTTCGTGCTGTTCCACAAAAATTTCTCCGGAACAACGCAATAGACTTTATGGAAACGTACCGGTATAGCATGCTGATGATATTAAAGTCCAACGTAAGACTCGTGGTGGTTTTGAGTCGACATTGCTGTCAAAATATAAAAAAGAAGGCCCAAAATCTAAAGAACGGCGATTTTCAGTTCACGAAGTTCCTGTGAAAATGCAGGCGAAGTGCAGTATTGGTAAGTATTCAGTAATTTGAGTTTAAAAATTGTGCATATAAAATGAAGGTTACAACTAATACATAAAATAGTTAATTTGTTGATGAGCCAATACTTGTTAATAACAATGAATAACAATGCCGATTGTTTCATTTCATTTTGAACAATCGAAGTAGCTGTGGTTTACCAAAACTATTCCAGCTGTTAGGAATTACAAGAAGACGGTGCAATCACAACCGTTCATTCTTACTCCACAATGTTAATTTGTCAGTTTGAGTTGACCTGTGAAACAGATGCACCTTGATAATACGGCGTCCCGGGATTCTAGGTTGGTAGCCAGAAGCAATCCATACCCGCTTGGACTACCAGGATCTCAATTAGATTAATTAATTGCGTTAATAATATACGTCCATTAACGTTTATGTATAATTTACTTTCAATAATTCTCAAAAGCGATTATTTTCTATAATAACAGTTTATATAAAAATGTACAAGAAACCTGTGTACCGAATATGTAAAAAACCCTGTTTGAAAACGGGTCGTTCAAGTAGTATAGCCTCTTTGCAGTAGTAAATTGCAGCAACTTTTTTTATAATTTAATATGTCCCATTAATAAAATATCGTGTTGTAAGTTTAAAAATAAAAGCGTTTTCATGCATATACTTAATGCACAGTGGACCCGTTCACAAGTTTTGATTGAACGGTCCTGGAACTTACGTTTTCCTATTGATAGGCCTATTACTAAAAGAGTGGGTATATTTTTTGGCCGACTTCTTGAATTTTTAAAAATTTCGCTCTTAAAAAAAATATCGAATCCGCCACTGTAGAGCGACATAATCGACTGCATAGAAACTGCAGAACCACAAACAGAAAACGAAAGTTCCGGTAGAAATAAACTCTGACGATTGTAGGTAAATTCTCCGGTTTGTCCAGATACAGCCTAAAGTGGTAAATTCCCACGTGACAGTATGTTATTTATCTTTATCTGGAGTAGGTAAACATAAACCTATTACTCTGAGGTCGGTTTTAGTTGGTACGAGAGCATCTTAAGCTAAAGTTGTCTACGTTTAGTGAGGGGAGTCGTAAACTTCAAGTGTATAACGGGGAAACATTTTATAAGGGTGATTTGACCAAACGAGGAAAAAACTGAAGGTGTGTTCAGAAAAGGTGTTGTGCTGTTTTATTTACGTACAATCAGGATGAAATTTAAGTTGGAGAACATAACCATAACAAGTCTGAAACATTACATAGGAACTTCGTGTCAAACAGTATCAAATGCAAAGCCAATGAAATATTGGAAAATCTGGGAAATTGATACGTAAAGAAATCAGAAATGTTCCCAGTGAAACATAAAGTTTCTTCACTAAAACCGATTTGAATTATGTGAGAAAGAATGTTGGAAACTGAAACACCAGACGAAAACCGTATCCAGTGGTACCTAAAAACATAAGTGAAGTCCATAACTCTCTCGAAAGCATTTAAACCGGGGTGAAAATATACCTGGTATAGGTGTATACTTATACTTGTGTATTTTGTGGTGGCCGGCAACCTTGGTGAAAGTGATATGCGCAGAACCTTGATTTTTGTCAGTGTAACTGCACATCTCACTGAGTGCGTAAGTGTTGATGCGTTTTCAAAAACATTTTCCGTATAGGCCTATTTCATTTAATTATTATTTTCAACACAAAAAAGATATCCTACGCTACGAAAACTTCAACTTCTCAAGTCTAATGTAAACTTATCATGTTTAAGAAAGTTTATTTTAAATTTAGGGTTTAAGTGGAAGAAGATTAAGAAATAATAGAAGTGTATTAAATGAACGTCAAGAGATAAGGGCAAAAATAATTGAATATCTCAGGAAAATAAAACAATTCAGGACAGAAAAGTGGTCAATACTAGTAATTATTTATTATTTACATTATGTAACAAATAACTTTGTTCTGGTATAACAAATACATATTTGATACAATTTCGAGTAATATTGAGCAAAATTACAAATAGTAGTTAGTTGAATGAAATCCGGAAATGTCAACAATATGTAAAACCCGATTTGTAATAACTAATAGTTAAGGGCACTCATAAAGTCGGCTGTAGCAACAGTAAGACGGACGTTTTTGAAATGTAGTGTTACAATTGAGCACTCGTAGTCTCCCCACTACCCTCACTTTTCGCGCAGCTATGAAGCGGCCACCGTAAAGTAACGCGATTGTACTTAGCACTTTTTTACATGGTGAAAAATCTTTTGTATAGTAGGCCTATTTTATTCAAAGTCCCTCTTTAGGTTAAAAGAATAAATTCATGTATTACTCCATATCGATAACCACCGATAACTCGAATTATCTGTAGTCAATATAGTCACTTGGGCCAATGACACACAAGAAGTCAATCCGGAGACTTTACCATATTCCTGTAAAACCCATACACATACAAAAAAGGATGAGCCAATAGTACAGTGAAATCTAATGCGTACAATTCTAAATCTTTTATCATTATTATTTTATCAGCGTATTTCCAAAGAATTTTCAATGTTTTACAAGAAATCTTAGATTGTACGGAAATTAAAATCAATTATAGAACATTTACGTAAATATTCTAGTGCCGAGAACGTTATTATCTTGATTTGCAAGAAGCATGAATGTCGACGCATTAGATTTAAACGAAGAATGGGCCCGAAGTTTGGATAGAGTATTGTTAAAATGACAAAAAGAGATAACAAACAAGTGGGAACCCAACAAGTATATCAAAGTTTGGACGACACAAAATTAAACAAACATAAATGTTAAAAATTACCAAGTTTTCGGCTTAGTTACCGAAAAATGCCATGGTTGAAGTTCAGTGAATACTGGTACACCGTATGAGTGGTTTCGGGGAAGGTAAACCCAGAAATTATAAAATTAACGTTCGAATAAGAAAAGATGTAGGAAGTAAGATTAGAAAATAAGGAAGACGAGAAAGAGAATAATAAAAGGTGAAAATCATTTTGTTGCTCACATTCCCATGTACAGAAGGTAGGGCAATAGTGAAATAGTATGCAAACAAATCCCATATAAAAAATAAATATCTGAAGCACAGCCTGCATGCGTTAGTAATAAGGTATTCATGTAAAATGTACGGTAATACCTAAGACATCTAGACTAACGTAATCACTTACCGTATTCACGCAAGAACACACGAAGTCAGGAATCTGTCATTGAATATTTACATAGAATCGATTGCCCTATCCGGTTGTACTGACTTCATAATAAATGCAGATAACCGACGTTTTTTTTGGAATATGTGTGTGTTTTTTTGCGCGCGCGTGTTCTATACTAAAAGTCGAGTCATGATG
This sequence comes from Magicicada septendecula, assembly GCA_034769895.1. Classification (NCBI taxonomy): domain Eukaryota; kingdom Metazoa; phylum Arthropoda; class Insecta; order Hemiptera; family Cicadidae; genus Magicicada; species Magicicada septendecula. The sequence goes on along the minus strand of CM068368.1, from coordinate 650,719,024 downwards.
ACATCATAGATAAATAATTTATTTCTCATCCGTCTTGATATGTGCTATCAGGTTTTCCTAAAAACATTCAAGGACATCTGCAAGTATTGTTATTACCAATTTTTACTTTAAATTCTTTAATTACAGTCGTATGGATACGTGTCCAGGACTTACAAACGTCCCTCGCAACAAATGAATGAAAGAAGTTGCTTTTGTTGTATTGAAGACAATGTCAAGTCAGTTTCGATAACACGTTAAAATTGTCAATAAGTGAGTGAAGAAATAATTATTTAATATGATAATGGAATGTTTATACTTTAAAAGCGATGATATAATTTTTGAGTATTTGAAACAGTGATGGAACATTATGAAATTAAAATTTACTTCAGCAAGGGGCGCGTCACGTGATAACCAAATCTGATGATAACAATAACATCCGCCCGGAATAATCCATTAATGTCCGTCATATATAGGTCGCTAATATAAGATTAAATGAGTCTGCACGCTATTCATTTTTAACAGATAAGTTGTATGTTGTGAGAGGGTAGAAACGGGGGGTGGGTGTTCATATCGATCAGAAGGGTAGGTGCCCGCTCAGGGCACTGCTCGCCTGGCTCATCCTTATCCACTCACTCAGAAACAAACCTATAATTAGAACCCGTGTGTGCCAAGGCCGATGTGGCTTACTAGGAAAAACTTTTCGCCATGCGACACGTTTCTCAGGCGTTTTCGTGACTGCATACTTTCAGAAAATACCAGAAGAAAATCATTCCAGCTTATTATATTTTTTTTTACTTACTGTAGGAGACTACGCACGCTATAATTATTTCTTTGAATATTGCTTGGATTTGTTAGATATTCCGTCGCAAGTAGAATTTTAATGAACTCGACGTAGTAGCGTGCTATTGAAGAACTGAAACATTCTTCTGTGCCAGCAGAACACAATACGCTCTTGATGCTTTAAAGTCTGTCGTTCCAAATAAAACGGAAATGCAATATTCTTCGTATTATTCAAATATGGGTAGTATAAGAAGTCTGCTATTGAGTGTGCGGAAACACTCGCTGTATAGAGTTTTTATATTCAATATACTTTTTTTGTTACAAATTGGTCTCTGGAGTACGTTAAGAATTACTTAAAAAATGATCGGCAATCAGTACACGTTGTTTACATTCTTCTATTACATTAGCGCGTGTTGAATGTCGTTATGAATTTTAAATTTAATGTCAAATACATAGTACCCTTTTTTGTTGAAGTTTTCGTTATTTATTTTACTTAGTTTACTCACTTAATCTTTGCAAGCGTGAAATGATTTTAACTATAACTGAAAGTAGGCCTAAGTTTAGAATTTTCAGTTCCAAAATAATATTCGTTAACTACCGTAGAAGGTCGAAGAATGAATTTCTTAAAATCTAATTTATCGAGGTAAGTCTATACCAGCCGTACCACTAACGTCGTATTAAGTTTCGCAAGAGACCAAATCAAAATTTAAACGTATACAGCTTTTAAAATATCGTACTTCTTAAATTGAAAAAATTTATAACGTGATTTCGTGCATTTCTTGTTTTATAAAGGGAAATTTGCACAATACGAGATAAGCGGATAAAAATGAGTGAATTCTGTAAGATAGTCTTTGTGTAAAGTATAATTTAGGTTCGAACGTCTGAGGAGTAAACGACATAAACATAGAAGACGATTGTAAAAGAAATATGAATGAGGGAAAAATCAGCGATTGGAGGACTCTTCGTCAAGGAATAATGTAGGCTAAACTAAACAAATCCGAAGCATGTTGATTTCATGTTTTAGTTAAGCTAAAAGCGATGTAATGAAGAATGTTGTATGCTCATTACTTATATATTTACGCTCACAAGACATCAGTTAATAGGCAATATTTTAAGGTAAGATATTTTTCTTCTATTTGAGACGGAATCGGCAATACGTGCCCATAACATGGGTGTTTAGTCTTAAGGTACGTTTCCACTGAGGCAACAACGAGCAACATGTAGCATGCTACACGTGTTATTTTGTTGCTAGATGTTGCCGTGCGTCTTCATACTTTGCCGCAAGTCGAATGTCGCCCAAGAATCTGTTGCCGTTGCTTGTAGCATGAGGCAAAAGCATTTCAAGTTATTCAACACCTGTTTGCAGTAGTGTGCGTCATGTCATCAGAAGCAGTGGGAGCTGCTGCTTATTTGATCCTCGCAAATGGCAATAAAAGAAGAAAACGGAAGAAGCCTAGGTGGTGGATCAGAGATTTGTTTGTTAAAAGTAGTGATAATCGCAAGGAATTTTTCGAAAAACTTATTTCAAGTAGTTTGTTCAAAAATTTCACACGTATGAGAAGGCAGGATTTTTACTACCTAGTCGAAAAGGTCACTCCTTGGGTGAAAAAAGCAGACACCAACTGTCGTGATGCGATACCAGTTCAAGTGCGAGTATTGTTGACTTTGAGATACCTAGCTACTGGAGATAGTTATGCATCACTTATGTATCTCTTCAGAATTTCAATCCCAAGTATTTGTCGCATAATACCAGAAGTATGCAGAGCCTTTATCAATGTTCTGCGAGATTTTGTAAAGATAAGTTCATAAAACTTGTACCTTTATAAATAATGTTTATATAATAACCAGACAAAAGGGTTATATTATTGATATCACTAGATCAAACTGTGGAATCTACTCTATATCATTCTTCGTAAATACTGCGCAGGCTTGGAATGAACTTTCCCCTGAGCTAAGAGCCACTGAAACTTTATCTTTGTTTAAAACTCGACATAAGGAAAAACTAGTTAAACTAGATAAAATAAATACTGAAATTGTTATCCAATCACATTTGTGTATCATCAACGTATTATAGTCTTATTTTATAAACACTTTGAAGAATTAATGATATATTTTACTCATTCACTCTGCTCCATGAAAATTAGCGTTTTTCATTTATAAATTTATATACTTATATCTTTATATATTTTTTCTTATCTTCTTATATTTATATATTTTTATGCTTTTGAATACTTACTATAAATATGAAATGTATTAGTTATTAAATCTAAGTTAATCTTAAGTAAGGTTATTAAATTAGGAATTGAATTAAAATGTTAAATAATTTCAAATAATTATGAATTATATTAAGAAAATTTAAATAAGCATCTATTATATTACACTTATCGGAATCATATATATTGTTTACTTTATCAATGTATTATCAATTGTACTAATTGTGTACATAATAAATACTATCTAATCTAATCTAATCTAATCTATATTTATAGAATTGAAGTAGGGTTAGTGAATAGAATAAAGTAGTTTGTTATTTATGTATTCAAGGAAATAACATTGAACATATTAAACCTTAATTGACAAATACATAGCCACATAGTAAACTTTTGATTTGTTTATTAAAGTTCCAAAAATTCTGTAAGTACTGTAAACTCAGAACCAATTGGTTGTTCCTCGCCGTCACTTGTAGCTCTGGAAGATTGAGATTGAAGAGAAGGAGGACGAGATAAGTAACTTGTACTATCAGAACTCCCATGATATGAAGTGGATGACCCATCATTATTGGACTTTCCCATAGCTGCTTCAAACAGTATGTTGTTGATAAGATGTTTTACAATGGTCCTTGCTCTAGGCTGAAGATCACGCAATTCATTAGCGACATGTTCACCATAAGTTGTGCATTCATCCTTCTTCATTGCTTGTTGTAATACAGCATATGCTTCTTCACGTTTAGAATAGGCTGATGCGGGTGTACTCCTTTTAGCTTTCTTCTTGGGTGAAAGAAATTGCTTACACTTCCTTCATTACTTGAAAAATTTGTTGCATCATCAGATTGTAATTGTTGGCTGGGAGTTGGTGGGATAGTATGCTGACTCCAAATCGTCTTCTTCCTGAAAAAAGGAAGAAATACAAAATAGAGCTAATTTGTTTCCATAAAATAATAATGTGCTATCGTTTATTTATGTTACAGATTCCACCAAATGAAGATGAGTGGAAGATAATAGCTAATGATTTTGAGAAAACCTGGAACTACCCACACTGTATCGGAGCCGTGGATGGAAAGCACATAGTGCTTCAGAGCCCAAAGAACAGTGGCAGCTTGTTTTATAATTACAAGGGGTCATTCAGCATTGTTTTGATGGGGATTGCAGATGCTAACTATTGTTTCTTGTATACCAGTATTGGTTGTTAAGGGAGGATTTCAGACGGAGGAGTGTTTCGCCAAACTTCATTTTACCAAAAACTAATGAAAAATGAACTCGCATTACCGACTCCACAACCTCTCCCTGGAAGTGAAGTGTTATCTCCTTACGTTTTAGTGGCAGATGATGCATTTCCCCTACAGGTACATATTATGAAGCCTTATCCAGGACATCAAGAAAAAGGTTCTAAGAATAGAATATACAATTACAGACAAGCACGCGCACGAAGAGTAGTGGAAAATACTTTCGGATTATTAGCATCAGTTTTTCGTGTGTTTCGAAAACCTTTAATGGTAAATGTTGAAAACGCAGAAACTATCACATCTGCGTGTGTATATCTACACAATTTTTTAAGGAAAAGCAATACTTCAAGATCTCTTTAAGCACCTTATGGAACCTTAGATATTGATACACAAGATGGAACTGTTATTCCAGGATCATGGAGGACGGTAGTCGAAGATGACACGGGTATGGTGAATTTACGGCGCAAACCACGAAAATCAGGTGAAGATGCAAAAGACGTCCGGGATGAATTCGCAAGGTATTTTGTGTCAAAAGAAGGAAAAGTATCTTGGCAAGACAAATACTAAGAGACAAAACACAAACTCTACACTGTACAGTAGTATTGTATGTAAAATAAATGTGTTTAGCTGCGTTACCATTTTATGACTTTATTTCTCCCTATCACACACAACTATCAAAAGTGAAAGGTCAATTCAAGAAACGTTAAATGGTTAAATTATTCTGTTAAAAATAATTAGTTAGAAATGTTAATTAACTGTTGAAAAGGTTTGTCTTGGAATGTCAACATCTAACAAAAATGTCAGGAGATTATAAGCAAACCATTTCTCTTTTTTAGGAGATGAGCCACTCTTCGGTTTAGTAATCCTTTTATGTTCTCGATGAAAAGCAGACCTCAAATTCTTGATTTTCTTTTTTAATTCATCTACTGAACATTCGTACTTGGTAGCAAGTAATTTTAATTTGTCACTTTTCACATTCCTGTCTTTATATGAAGCACTTTTGTTGTTCCACAACTCCGGTGAAGTATGATAGTCTTCAATAAATAAGGTTGTTTTCTGTATATTCCACTCCATGTCGCCCGTTTTCTGCCGCACTCATCCACTACCTTTTGGATACTGGCAACATCGTACGACACGCTTGGCGACACGGCGACATCGTGTGACGCACCTGGCGACACGGCTCAACAAGTGGCATCGTCATTGTTACTTGCTACATGTCGCAGCGTGTTGCTTCGCTTGAAATACTCCTTGCCGCATGCGTCAGTGCCGCATGCCACATGTTGCCCAGACGTTGCTCAGTGGAAACATACCTTTACATTTAGGAGATTTGTTATACTAACTATTTAGTAATTGGCCAATTTTATTTTACGTCAAAATTCTTTAATGTGAAATCAGTATAAACTGGTAACTAGTTACTTCCAGTTTGTTTGTATCTAGTAATTTCGATCAAACCCAAATACAGATTTCAGGTGAGAGTAAAATTGAAACGCAAGTGACATAATTAACTCGCTACACTGAGCAACGGTTCGAAAGCTAAAAGTAAAAAGGTCGTAACTACATAATTTCAGTCTACACATGCTAACGTAGAGGAACGTTATTTACAAAATAATTCCGTGCAGAGAGGCGGCAAGTGGTGTTTGCACTCGTGCAGAAGCCATCATCGCAGTAATTTATCTGAGTGCTGTGCGATGACTATTATTTAATATGACTCTTGCACAAAGTACAATTTTTTTCATGCGCTTCCCGCCTTTTATTCAAAAGCAAACAGAAGCGCGCGTGGCTGGAACGAGATTACGAACTCGGCTATTAAATGTAAAAAAATATAATGTAAACATATACGAACCAGTAGACATCGTTTCTTCTGTCGTTGGTCAGTGCCAACTTGAAACGTTTGTGCTCTTCGATGTTCAACATTCAAAGAGCATAATATAAATAAATGGTTTTTGCCATTTGTAAGTTCAGTGTTATATTGTCGTTTATGATTCGTTATTTGAAGTTTCGGGTCTCTGTCGTCAATAAATTGCCAGAGTTAAATACCATTTTTTTTTTTTTTTTTTTTTTTTTTTTTTTAATGCAAGACATAATAATCCATCTGTCAAATATCTATGCCATGTACCTTACCCAAACAAACTTGCAACTTCCAAATTCATTTTTTCATAAACTGTTACTATGTCAGACGAAACCTGAATATAACAATCAAAGTTATAATTATGAATAACTACTACCAACAGGATATGACATAACGACCTGCTGCACTACTTAATCTGCTAAATATCATTCAAATTAAGAGAAGATTGTTGTTAATAATATCGATCGATTTTAGAAACACAGAAAGGTTTTAATTTTTAATATTAATCTAATAAGAGATTAGTTATAATCCCATATTCTAACTATAATTTGATTTTTGTTACATGTTAGTTCATCTGAGAACTTATAAAACAATAAAGAGCTATCTGTAAGTTGTAAAATAATGTGTATAAACTTTAAACATGATAAGGATAAGGAGCAAAATAATTTTTCTACGTGAAGTCAGGATACAAAGTCTGCAATGTTAGAAATTACAAGTACAAGAGACAAAGATTTGCTTAAACATAATACTCATGACGGAAAACAAACGATAAATAGGTTTTAAGGTTTGCAGCGTTTGATGAAACTACGAAAATCAACAAACAAACATAATATTTAATTATCAGCAAAGAACGTCTGGTCATAGGGTAACAAAAGCAGTCTTAACAATTGACTTTAAATTTATGTACTAAGATTAGCCGATGAAATGGAAACACAGAACATGTTTCGAAACCTCTCCTACCCCAGATTTAAGAAAATGTACCAAACCTTTAGGAGACGGCATGTCACCAAAACCAGTCTTCAAATTTAGGACAGACGAATTCAATTTACGAAACGTTTGCTAGTATAACTGTGTTACAAAAACTTATTGCAAAGTGATTTATTGTCCATTTAAGTGTGCAAGAGTCTGGTTGTGAGCATACATAAACGGGATTTGACATTAATTGTTCAATAAAACGCTGGATTCGTATCAGTGTGTCTGCCACGGTACACAGATGATTTCTCTGTTTATGAATATTTATGTGTATCGACGTGATGTCATTTCACTAATGTAGCCGTAGCAATTACTGGCATAGCGGAACAATTTAATGATTGTACACAGATTGATTGGATCCGGCGGAGACGGTTACTTCTGTCGTTCGTGAAGAACACAGACTTTGTTACAAAATTTTTACAAACAGATGTATGTCGGCAAACCAATACAAACTCACGCCCGGGCTCACGAAGAGTGAGCTTTTTGTTTTTTAGAATAATCCTCGACCCTGAGGTTTCTCTGGAGCCCAATATTACATCAAGTGTCCACACTACACAAATATACATAATTTCAACAGTACATTAAGATTTACACAACTTTAATTTTACATAAAAATTTAATACAGATACTCAGGCCCACTACTGATCTGAGAACTTTGTCTCTGTCCAACACATCCTCGTATATTAGTTCAAATTTCTCCATCACCTGTCCTACATTATTGCCCCAGTAGCTAAAAGTCGTCGTCCATTACCTCTCCCCCCTACACGACTAGACTTTCTACGATTAGTTTATAGACCATTTGCTTTGTTCTGTTAATAATGTTTCTATTGAGTTCAACAGACTTCTTGTTTTCCTGCCACTGCTTACCTTCCTTGCAATAATTTCCTTCCTTTTTTGTATTTGTAGACTAAAATAATTCTTTCGTGATAATTGAAGTGTGTGTGTGTGTGTGTGTGTGTGTGTGTGTGTGTGTGTGTGTGTGTGTGTGTGTGTGTGTGTGTGTGTGTGTGTGTCTTTATTTCATGGGTGAAATATGTCTTCTTCTTCTTCTTCTTCTTCTTCGTCTTATTGATTCTAAGCTTCAGATCCTATAGTTGACCAGTTCCGAAACCCAATTCGACATCAGTCTGCAAACATTTCATTCCATTAGCCTTAGTCTTAAGGCTGCCACTGGTGATGTGTTATTAGGCATATTTGTGATCTCAGGGTTAACATTATCCTTTCACATTGTCCCTAATCTTCTTGTGAAAAGATTAGATTGTTAGCTCTCATGTAATGTCCTCATTTCTCTTCCGATCTAGGAGGTAATAGCACTGATTCTTAAAAATTCCATTCCTATTCCTTGTTTCCTATTTTTCGAGAGTCCATGTTTCACTTGCAAAAATGTAGCCTATGTAGGGATAGCTAATTTTATACAGCATTCTGATTACGTGTGGACCACGGATATGTATGCAGGAATGTGTCTGCTGATGATGTCGAGTTGTTTCCTGAGCCTTATTGTGTGGCCTTGTAGTAACTGAAAATGAGCGGTGGGAAATTTTGCGGTCTTTAGAAGGACCGCTGTGTATGTGTTGCCCTAATACGACTTACGCAGTGTGTTGGCTCTTAAAGGGGCTGATGCGACGTTCGATGGAAGGCTTATCAATTACACCGCGCCCTTCGTTATATCTCTTGATATGTCTTGTCACGACCAAACAGCATTGGGAACGCACGAGGATAAGGTTCTGCTAACCAACCGTCGCCTCAATCTTTTAACGGCCGCACTATTCCTTTTAGGACCAACACAATTGTTTCAGTCATTTTCAGGAAGAAAACAAGCGTCACAGTGCCTCTAAGGGTCAAAACATATTTACTTGCCCTTTTAAGGGCCAAAAGAAAACGACAAGGAAAGCAATCCTGTTCATGTATGTCATTGAATGTGAGTTTATAAAGGTAGGCAAACGATTAACATCGGCAATCGAATCAACCGTTATCAATCGCAAATGAATTTTAAACTCCACCGTTGTTGCCACGCGGCGTCGTTGCGTTCTTGCCATGTTTTTATATGTCATTCGGTCTACATTATCAGCAAAATGATGAAGACATGACAGGTCGGCTTCACTGAAGATACTAAGTTGCAGCCGGGGAGAACCGACTAGTGCCGAACAATTAAGCATTTTGTGAAATTTCTAAAAATAAGGTGAAGTATAATTAAGATAAATATTTATAAATTTGACTTTATTACATCTTTTAAAAATACACATTCAAAATGACATAAAAAATAATAAAACTTTCTTAAAAAAATTCTAGTCACATCTAAACCTCGCATTTAGATAGCACTGGGCACTTTAATAAAAGTAAATTATTATTCAAGATAAAACACATAAAATATACAGTGGGCATACAACTGTAATATTTTAGTATTAAGACTTTATTAAAGCATATTATAATAAATTAGGCTAATCGTTTTTTGCATATAAACAAATTTCACAAGTAAAATTTAGTGCGGATGATTCTTTTCCCGCGCACTCGGTGTGAGCCCACATTTTGAATTCCTCGCACTGAATCCACGTTTCTCCACAAAAAAAAACATTATTTTTTTACGCAAGTTTCCTTTGTCGGTCCTTCAATTGCTGTTTATGTGGTGTGGATATTAATATTTCACTCTTTTCCGTGCCTCTTTTTCTTTTCTTCAATATTACCTGATCGTCTCGAGAAACTGGCGACAGTTTAGTCAGTAAACCTAGGTAATTAAATTCAGGTCTAAGATCTATATTAACAGGCTGACTTTTTTCTAACATCCGCTTTTCTACAAGTTTAGGTTATTGCAGTTTTCACTCTTGTCGTAGCAGGTAATCTTCAATTCTCTTGGAAAAATTTGACCTGGAGTAGAACGGTGCTGCTACATAGTGTAGAATTTCATATAATATCACTGTCCGGGGCTACCCGACTCTCCCCTACTAATTCTGGTGACAAAGCTACGAATCCGCGTGGACAGAGTGTGAGCCATTTTATTGGAAAGGCTTACTTGCCTAGACAGGCAGTTCTACAGTTCTACATTATTAAATCAAATCCTTCAAAATGGAAAGCCTTCTGCCGCGGCAGTTATATGTAATCTGTTTGGTGTGTTTAGAACTGAAAATGCGCTGACACAGATTACTTCAAAACTTCATTAACATAAAGCGATCAAGTATCCATTAAGCATGTGAAAATAAATTGTACTTGTAAGATTCGTGTGAAAGGAATATGGTACGGAAAGAACAATTATATATGGTGTCTGTGTGTGGGCATGTAGACGTACATATTCAAATTAATCTTACAGTGTCTACTACTGACTTAAGAAAAATCCTGTTATTTTACAACTAACATTTTGACTATTAACCAATATGTGTAAGTTAATTACTAGTTCGGAAGTTACACTAATGAATGAATTGAAAAAAAAACATGAAGTAGAAGGTTTGCACGGTTAAAGCGTCGTAGCGTAAATTTGTATAGTAAACCATAACATACTACTATCATAACGTAACATTTACGAGTCTTCTCAGGTTCGTGTTCTGGAGCATGCTGTTATGAAAGGCAAGATCTAATGTTTGAAATTCACACAGTGAATAAAAATTTACTAACTTATGCAATCCCAATATACAAAACAAATATGAATCAATTTTTAGAATTGTTCAAGTGGGATAATAAATTCAGTTACTCGAAATATCGACCAATATCTGTTGAATCTGTATAAAATTTCTTTATTATGTATTTCTCCAGTTAAACGAAGTTTTCCGAGTATCAACGTTGAAAACCACCTAAGTGCTATTGTTAGCATTTCCAAATAAAACTGTTACAGAAGAATTATTATTGTCTAAAACTTTCTATAATTAAAATTCGCTTCGCTATCGTTTTGAGTTTCTCAGAAACTTTTCGTTTCACTTACAGTTGGGTTCGTAACTAACGCACAGGAGAAAATTTTTAATTTCTTTTTCAGCGTTCGCTAATGATCGTTATTCGAGCGTGAAAACTGATTCAGACTTTCGTATTACAATCAGAGACATTGTAGTGACTCTCCTTTTATTTGGGGATTCAAACATTTTAACAATAGTTATTACATCTCCTGTAACACAACATTCATATTGGCATACACATGCACTTACCTAAAACGTAACAGGCTTACATGCGTTATTGTTGATTCCCGTTTGTTTAATTGACATCCCAACATTATTGGCATCTCATATAATGTTGTCTGGTTTCTTTTTTACATAGAACCGGTCATTATGGAGACTCAACGCATTTGGTGAGGAGCTGTATCATCAAATTCCGATCAATCAGGAGGACAAACTGACCATCTCCTGTAACGGGACACACTAAAACAAATACACACTACAGAAATATGAAACTATCTACTAATTGTGTTCATGCTGCCCTTACTTGTCGTAGCAGGTAATCTTAAATTCTCTTGGAAAAATTTGACCTGACATGACGTCAACATAAATTATCCGACAAGGCCTTTTTAAACATCGACAGAATTACTAAGAAATAATTGAAATAAGCAATTTCATTAAGGGTAGCGTCAAATTATTTGTGGATGCAACTTATTATCTGTGTTTATTACAGTAATAAAATTCATTCGATCCGCTAAATTTTTTGCACGATTGCCAGCGGGTAATTCGGAGAACAAAACTTTCAGACAAACAGACATCCACAGGATGCGGCTGTTACATGTCTGGAGTGGCTGCATAATTATTATTGTGTTTGCTGTGCGTGCGCGTGCGTGTGAGAGCAATCAAGTACAGTCGTCAGGTGAACGCATATATTGATTGGTACGTTGAGAGCTCTTAAATACCGCAAACCTACATCTCTGTGTATTTCCAATGCCAGAGGTATAATTTATGTACACTCTGTCGGTTAAATACAATCACACACCATCGGTATTACAAAAAAAAAGGAAAAATGGAGCGACATAACACGGCGAATCGGTTGTTACTCAACAACAGTGTGTTGCTCCGCATGTTCGTATATTATCGTCAGATATTTTTTGCTAATTTTTGCTACCGAGGTAGACGCAGGAGAACTGTCTCCGCGAGACCATCTCTGCCACAACAACCACTAGTTATTATCGCCTTGCTTTAATCCTTAATGTCGGCAATCAAAGAAACCGTTACGCGCCGTAGTGTTTCTTTTTACCACACTTATGTAGGCGTAGTTACATTGTTGACATGTGTCTGTATGTCACTTAAACAATTGCCTACACCGACAACAGAATGACGACGACACGATGGATCGGCATCACTGAAGGTTGTGCAATCCCTCGTCTGCGTGGACTCAATGTGACAATGTCATTTTACTAACGAGACTACTGATTGTCGTAGAGAGGAAGTGCAACACTTATAAGAAAGCATTTATTATGTGAATGCACACGTTTTGGTCGTGTGTACTTCACAGCACCTACCCGTGCTTGAACTTCACATCAGAGTCATCGGATTATGGTATTTCCAATCGACTATATAGCCATTACTTGTTGCTTATTAAATGATATAGCTCAGGAATGATATAATTCAGAAAATCATTTGTTCATCTCACGTCACAAAAATTTTGTACAGCAACATTTTTCCTTTACATTAGTCTAACGTGTAGGTTGAGGCAAGGAGGCGATATAAAAGAACAACTTCGTCTTTCTTTTGCTTTAAATACACAAACTGTGCAAACCAAAGCCAACTGTATATGTTCTGGTATTGCGTGCGTTACTCGGTGCTCGATAACCACTATATTATTAACAGAAAGGATTGCCATTACTCATTGAGTAACTTCTTTAATATTTGAGACTGCAAGTCTGCTTTGTAATTTGTGTCGTATTAATTAAATTATTATTTGTACTGACTGTCTCGTTAAAATTTGTGTCAAGAGAAATACTACTCTTCTAACAGTGCATATTTTATAAGGGTCTCTGGAAGAAGTTGTAATGCGATAGATATACTTTCCGATCTTTTTATGTAGCGTATGGAACCACGTGCGTAACTTGATGATGTTCTCTATGTTACAAACGTGATTAGAATAAAAACTAATTCGCCACTCATATTTGTTCACTGTCATATACATTTTTTATTTGATATGAAGTTGTTATTTCATCTCTTCTTCGTCTTCAAGATTGAAATTAATTGCTGCTTAAATGTGTTTAAAATCATATGTACTGTTTGTTATTCGGTATGGCGTTATTATTTCATATCTTCTTATTTTTCTTGTTACTACAGCGCGAGTTCTATTCGGGCCGCCTGGGCTTCTGGGACGCCACATTTTACTTCCCAACACCACTCCTGTGTTGATTGTGCATGTTACATGTGGATGGCGCTTTGTCAATAACCGTCCAAGCTACACTACCTTATTGTTTGTTCGTGAAGAGGGTCCATATTGACTAGATTTTGAGCGGAATCGACTGTGAACTCCATGCGATCGGTCTCTAATCATTGAATCACGTGACTTGAGTAAATAATAATCCCTAGACACGACATAGCCTCGAATAATTATTACGGAACACTTTTATTCAGATATAAAATAGAAAGACAAACATTTAGATCCGAAGCTTTTTAAATATTAAAAATGTTAGTAGTGAATAATTTTTTGTAATAAAATGGGAAATGACCGATATGTTAAAAACAAAAGCTGTGATTTTGTAACAAATCGCTTTTAATAATAAAACAGTATAATATTGTTCTAAGGCTTTCACGGCGGGTGTCATATTTAAATATCTACCGGGCTGTTTGGCCATGGTCTAAGGTTCACATTCAAACGAAACGTTTCAGCAGCACCAATGGCTGACATCTTCAGTGGATATTCGAGTCAACCTAACGCAGGTTACGTCAGGCCCACAGTACTGTGATGAAGGCCAGAGTCCTGTTGGCCTGACGTACAACAACCCGCGTTAGGTTGACTCGAATATCCACCGAATGTGGCAGCCAGTGGTGCTGCTGGTTTGAATGTGAACCTTAGACCACGGCCAAACAGCCTGGTAGATATTTTAAAAACAGTATAAGTTTGCACAATAAGTTTTTGTTTTAATCACACGTCTTCCTGATATATATAGCCTAGGTACATCCAACAGCTTGGTTATGTGGTACGTGAAAAGTCTACAGTCCGAATAATGCAGCACACTTATGCTGTTCACTGCTGTTTCTTAACTGAATAGACGGTGTGATTAATTTAAATATTGTAAAATATAGTGTTTATAGTTCACTTACTGAGCCGCTCAAAGACTTTAATAATTCTATTTTGAACACGTTTTAGCGTGAAACATTTATAATTAATTACTATTATAATAATTAAGTAATTATTTATGTTCTTTTCACGTGGTAAGTCATCAAGTTTTTAGTTTCTTTCAGTGATAAAATTATATTACTCACAGTCTGATAAACAGGTAAGATAATTTCTGTATGTAGGCGAAAAAATCGTATATAGTTGTGAGTAATATAATAATTAATTACTTTATAAGACAGTTTCAATGTACGAAATAATTATTGCATTTTCTTATTGACAAAAGGTAAAATAACGTGTCTGATGGAAGTGCTTCCTTTACAAGGAGATTGAAGAGTCGTGTCAATACTTAGGCAGTGATAGATACCACAATATTAATTTGACTTTATAAAGAAACCCCGTGGTAGGATTGTATCTGCAAGAGGTACAGACGTACCTCCAGTTATACAAAATAAGCGTATTTAAGAACTTATAATGTAAATGTAATAAACATCGGCACACAATTCTAGTTATTTGCGTAATTGAATATCAAGTTGTACTTCTGTGATTCCTGTAGTCGAACGGAAAACGGTATCGACATGCCAAGGATTGCGTAAATACTGCACCATTATTGAACGTACGTCGAATTTCACCGGACGAAGAAGCGTTATAAATGTTTAAGGAGTGGCATGCAATATACGGGCAAAAGAGCAAGGATGACATACATTCAGCTATATAATTGCCCATTCGTATCGATTTCGCCTCTAAGCATTATTTATATAGTAATGTGGAAGTCGATTATCTAACCGCTCTGCTCCCTTGGTACGTGCACTATATTAAAAAATTCAAGCACTAGTCGGTAATATTTTGCCCCTTCAGTGTGGCTGCGGCCATATAGGTAATTTTATTGCATTATACAATGTAAACGACTCGCTGTATACGGTAATGCGTACTGACACTGAACCCGCCAATCTGATTACCGTTCATGGCTGGCCAATGATCGAATTAGGCACGAGTCCTACTACAGTTTTCGTGTAATTCTGAGCACTCCGACTTACATAATTTTTGATCCTGCATGCCGTGCACTTCAGTATAGTTTCCTATCGAATGTATCTAATAGATTTGTCATCGAAACGTCAAGTGCCAGTAGTATTCGCTTAGGAAACTGGCTGAATAGTTTCACGGAATATACTTACGCTAAGGTCTTCTTTAGCAGTTTGAGGAATGAAACTGAACAAGTATGCACTTCAGTATAGTTTGTCTGTGAAAATGTGTTCTGTGTTTCAGACAATATAATCTGCATATTTGTGATCGAAAACAGTGGCTTAACTATGACGAGTGGGTTAAGGGGTTCAATCCCCACCCCTACGGCTATTAAAAATTTGAACTAAATCCCACAATCACTTAATGTAGATCTCATTCCAAGTCTGTTGCGTGTTTTAAAATATTGACTTATGAATAACTGTGTAAATAAAAGTTATTACAAAATTTGTAAATTAATAAAATGGAGTCTCCGTACTAATGACAATTACTCAACATTTGGTAAATAATATACATGTTTGCAGCATTCCGTACATTTTATACACTGTATTTATAAAATTGTATGCGAATCCTGAAATTCTTATTTATCCTAAGGAAAATAGGGAGTCTAAACCTTCAAGTTAGTCTCACACCTCCCCGTAGGAACAGTTCTTAGTTATGGCACTGATCGAAAAGAAAATTGTTAATAGTAATATTAATAAGATCAACATTACTACTACTACTATTACTATTATTATTACTACTACTACTATTATTATTATTATTATTATTATTATTATTAGTAGTAGTAGTAGTAGTAGTAGTAGTAGTCTCGGGACGGCTGCAATCTGTATTCCCAAAGCGACCGTGCCGCTCCCTTCAAGCCATGGTGCCGGAAGTGGTTTCGTGTGGGTGAGATGCGAGGACATCACTTATGTGAGCTGCTACCTCACCCCTAACGAGACGATCCACGAATTTCGTGAGAAAGTGGACAAATTGGAAGACACGATTCGTGAGATGGAAGGACCCTGCGTGGTCGCTGGAGACTTCAACGCCAAAGCGGTGGAGTGGGGAATGCCTGCGACGTGCGCCAGGGGACGGTACGTTTTAGAGATGGCAGCAAGAGTCGGGCTCGCGGTGGTCAATATGGGCGGTATCTCAACTTTTAGAAGACCTGGTTACGCCGAAACAATCCCGGACATCACTTTGGTATCAGACGAATTAGCGCACAGCGTCATGAACTGGGAGGTGTTGGAAGATTATACTGGTAGTGATCACCAGTATATCACTTTCACCCTGCGGAGAGTTCAGCATTCGCCCATAGCTGAACCCAGCCGAACACCTGGCTGGAACGTGTCCAAACTGGACGTGGATTTGTTGCATCATGTCATCGCGATCGGAAAGGAGGCGGTGATGAACAGCTTGGGTCCGACAGAGGAAGTCGTCGGTGCGACAATGCGCCTCATACGGAATGCCTGCGATGTGTCTATGCTCAGGAGAGAGAGAGACGCCGCGGGGGGGAAGACAGTGGTGTACTGGTGGACAGACGAGATTGCTGACCTCAGGAGACGTTGCTTGCGCTCGCGTCGCATGGCGACCAGAAAGAGACGGAGAAACGCGATTGCAGCAGCCGAAGCGCAAGACGAATATCGGCTCGCCAGAAAAAGACTGAAGGAGGCCATCAACAGAAGCAAGCGGCTCAAGTGGGAGACCCTCAGGAGTGATCTAGATTCTGATCCCTGGGGTCTGGGGTACAGGCTTGTAATGAGCAGGCTTGGAGCCCGGCCTCGTAGCCCAAGGATGGACGAAAATTGGATGCGCTTCATCGTGGACGGTCTATTTCCTCATCACCCACTGAGGGATCGTGAGGAATATCTAGGCCCATTGGAAGACGTCCCGATTTTCAGTGAGGACGAGCTATCACTAGCTGCTAGCTCCCTGCGCAACAAGAAGGCACCAGGGCCGGATGGTATACCTGCGGAAGTGCTGAGGGTGGTCGCTAGATCCTGCCCCCTGGTGCTACTTAATATGTACAACCGCTGCCTCAAAGACGGAGACTTCCCGAAGATGTGGAAGATCCAGAGACTAGTCTTAGTCGGCAAAGGGAAGGGCGGCCCGAATTCCCCGTCGGCATACAGACCTCTTTGTATGCTGGACACGGCGGGGAAACTACTGGAACGTATACTCAGGCCTCGCCTAGTAGCGGCAATTCGGGATGCGGGAGATCTGTCAGCGAGGCAGTACGGGTTCAGAACGGCCAGATCCACCATTGGAACCATACAGGAGATCTTGAATGCCGTCCAGGTGGCCCAGCGGGGTAATCACTTCTCCAGAAGGACGGTGCTACTCGCTACACTGGACGTACGCAACGCCTTTAATTCGGCCAGGTGGACAGACTTGCTAGCGGCTTTGGAGGACGTCTTTCAAGCGCCGGACTACCTGCTCCGGATAATACGAAGTTACCTGAGGGACAGGGAGCTCCGGTACGACACAGCAGATGGGCCACGCAGCAGAGAAATAACAGGAGGCGTAGCTCAGGGCTCTATCTTGGGCCCCGACCTGTGGAATGCCTTCTATGATGGAATCCTCCGGATGGAGATGCCAGACGATACCTTTCTGGTAGCATATGCTGATGACGTGGCTGCCGTGATCACCGCGAGAGACGCAGAGGAGGCACAGCGCATGCTGAACCAGGGCATGCGCAGGGTCCGCATCTGGATGGAAGAACACGGCCTGAGCCTTGCGACGGAGAAGACAGAGATTGTGCTGCTCACTCGACGACGTATACCCACAATCACACAGTTCGTGGTGGGGGAAAAGGCGATCATATATTAGCCAGCGGTGAAGTATCTAGGGGTTCACCTTGATACTAAGCTTTCCTACTGGGAGCAAATTCGATGTTCCTCGGAGAAAGTCGCTAAGGTCGTTGCTGCGCTGAGCAGGCTAATGGGAAATGTTGAAGGCCCAGCTGCAGGAAGACGGCGACTGCTGATGTCGGTGACCAACTCGATTCTCCTCTACAGATGCGACGTCTGGGCCGACGCACTGAAGCAAGAAAAATACCGCAAGCAGATGGCCGCGGTACAACGAAGAGGAGCACTTCGGATTGCAAGCTCCTACAGAACGGTGTCGGAACCAGCAGTGTTGGTCGTCGCTGGAGTAATGCCAATAGATCTGATGGCTGAGGAGAGGAGTAGGGTCTACACGACCAAGGAAGACTTGGGGTTTGTAGAAGAAAGAGCAGTGGCCAGGGCACACTCCATGCGGAGCTGGCAACTACGATGGGAGAAGGAGAGTCGAGCTAGGTGGACGGCGAGGCTGATTGGGAACCTCCCTGAATGGGTGGACAGAACGCACGGCGAGGTAGATTATTACCTTACTCAATTCCTGACAGGGCATGGTTATTTCTGTGCATACCTGCGAAGGATGGGTAAGTTGGAGGATCCGTCGTGCGTGTATGGCGACTCAGACTGATGACGCTCATCATACTTTCTTCGAGTGTCAACGGTGGGTGCTGGAGAGGCGAGGACTGGAATCGAAGATTGGCCCCATGACGCCTGATAACATAGGCGTCATGCTCAACAGCAAAGAGAACTGGGACATGGTTGTGACCTTCGTGAGGATGGTCCTGCGGCAGAAGAAGCCTGAACTGGACCCTCTCACAGGTCGATGATATAGATAAAGCTGTAGGAGCCTAGTAGGCGCAATACGAGGTGCCACCCTGAAGCCATACGAATAGTTGTTCCAGGGGGGGTTCCCTGCCTGTAAAGTGGAGGTTTTTTAGTGGGTGCGAGTACCACACACCGGGAGACCAGTCGGGTGTCTCCTGATGGTGCATAATGCATTTTTCCTCCCCCCCGCAAAAAAAAAAAAAAAAAAAAAAAAGTAGTAGTAGTAGTGTGGGGATGTTAGTAATAGGGGCGTGGTGGTGCTGGTAGTTTGAAAATTAAAGCGTTTGAATAATTAATAATATTAATAATAATATCTTAAGAAGAAGAAGAACAGCAACAATAATTCTTTAATAATAGAAAAACTAGTAGGTCTAGCCTATACATTAACAAACAAACAATACGGTACATTTTGTGTGTACCACTTAGACACAGTAGAAATCGAGATTAGCAGTCAATGAGGTAGGTTGTAAAATTGCTTTGTAATCTAACGAATCTAAACCAGTACGCTATGGTTCGCTTACTGAAGAGCCTTTGAATAGTTTTCCAATCGTTTTTATAAATATTTATTTATGAATTGGAACGGGACGTTTACAATTCCTTTTTACAGTGTAATTTCACATGCGTGGGTAAGAAAGCAATTTGTATATGCGCCCGGTCGCGCCCATATATGCAAATGAAAAGGTGTACCAGTAAAATAATCGTAAATATATATGTGAAGCCTCTTGAGGTAAACAAACGTTTATCTCTTTTTCATAAGTCATATATGTTGAAGGGTATTATTAGAAGGGTGTTATTATATTTTATAACTTATACGCGTAAGCAATGCAAATTGTTGAGTAAAATAATACGATTTTATAAAGATTAAACTTCCTACTTTCAATTGTACTTTGTTGTTGTTAATTGACTGTAAATATTCTAACTGAAGTGAGCCCATTGACGTCCTCAAAATAAAGGTCGAGTAGAGTTCGTACAAAACCCGTTAATGTTCATATTTTTTGTACTCCACATAATGGAGCGCTTCAAAAAGTCGGTGTTAAATAATTTTTACTGAAATAATGAACCGCCTGGATGTCATCCGCTGTATTTCAATACGGTTATTATTGATATTAATGATTTGCGTTGACGCCAGTTTGTAATGGGGCTAACAATGTCAGCTTTGCGAGAACAGTTTACCGACGTTTTGTTAGCAGAAAACAATGCGCACAGTTTTGTGGTTTGTACATAACACACTCTCTCTCTCTCCCTCATCTACCCCCTCCCCACACACACACAGAGTTTTGTACGCTTAATACAGAAGGCGATCCTCTCTGTTTACACCATCGGGTGTTTTTTCATTATTTCGTTGCAACCGTTTAAATTATTTTGACCAGCAGCAGAAGCTCTACTTTCGCTGATTTTAAAACAGGAAAGCATTACCCTCATTAACCCGTGTATTCTGTTCACACATAGGCCTACTCTTTTTGTTTTGTATTCAATTATATCTACCATGGGAGCCATACCGTTTTGTTCACTGCCATCCTCTTCCTTGGTACCAGCGCTGTTTACAGATCATGACACTCCTACACATTCGTATCTGTTACGTAACTTCGTATCTATATACGTCTCTGATTATTCAGAACTGTAATTCGCATCCAACATTGTGAGCATATGTGTCTATAGGATTTTCCAGTACGTCCACAGAGGTCACTTTTACACAAAGAGATTCTTTTATCGATATGTTCGACATCGTCTTAGCATATTTTGGTTAAACTAAAACGTATTTGCCTTTTCGCGATCATATATTGCTCGTGGCGTTATATTAGCGTACACCTCAGGTTCCACGTATCAGCAAAGAATATAATTGAGTCGTGTCAAATCGCACGGGTTTGGCGACTAACTGACGTCTGCGTTTCGTGAAAGAATTCAGCCTCTAAACTTTATTCTATAACACGTAGTACCATCTTGTTGACACCCAAAATCGTCCATATCCATATGCATATCGATATCCAGGTCTACTAAAAAAGTAATTTACCACCGTTAGGTAGAAAATTGCACAGTCGACTGTTAATTGAGGAATCGACAGTCTTGGATCCTCAGTAGCACTTTCACAAACCGCGGTAATGTTTTCAGTTGAGCCACAGTTGAACCAGAACTCAACTTACGTAGCCTATACACAGTTTCTTGATAATTGTGGCGCCCCACTCACTTACTTCTGTAAAGCCTACAGGGTTGACAACGTATTTTGTCAGAAGCGTAAACTAGAGGCGTTTTTCGGTATGTATGTAAAAGACAGTTGCGTTTAAATTCTAAAATGGACTTTAATCATCACGAATAAATTTATTACTTTTTTTTAAATAATTTAAAATAACAATTTAATAATAATAATTTTATTATTAAGAAATAATTTTTTTGAAGTAAATATAATTTTCTACTACTAATTTCACTTTTATTTATGCTTATTCTCTGTCCTTCACCTCTTTGTATAAGCTAACATGCCCTACCCATTCTCTTGCTTTTTGCTAACACAACAGTATTTGGGCCTTATAGACAATATAATTACCTCAACTCCTTTGACTCTGTGTTTCCCTTCTTCTCGATATTTCTTCCTATTTTCGGTCCAAGAATATTTCCTAAAAGCTAGTTTTGAAAAGACTGTCAATTTCCTTCAATTATTTCTGGACACTATCTGGGTCTCAGTTGCATATAAAACAACCGGTAGAATGACTGTTTTGTACATTCTTAATCTGCAACATTTGGCAGAAATTTAGAATTTAGGAGCCTGTTGCACGTACCGAGAGCTTTCTTCCCACTTCTAAGTATCTGGGAAATTTGTACATACTCATCATTTTTAATCGCTAGAATAATTCCTATGTACTTGAATTCTTTTGCTATTTCAAATAACAGTATAGTACTACGCGCGTGCGTATGCTTCTAGTATGCCTGAATGCGTGTTATCTGTAGGCCTGTGCATGAATATAGAATCTGCACGAACGTACACTCAAAATGCTTATAAAAAATGCACATATGAATGTCTGTAAAACGTATGTAGGTAGAGAGAACATTTCTCTTTGTTACACTATGTACATATTTAATTTACGTTAAATGTGTGTGTTTAAATTACATTAAATGTACATAGATCGATGTTTGCTCTCTTTGTGTAATTTACGTGCATCTTTCTTCAGCATTACCTGTACAGAAATATTATGGCGATGTCAATGGAAACACTGCTTTGTACGCACTGTATGTACCGACAACACGTAACAACACGTTTCGTGTGTATTATTGCGTCACCATCACGCAATCAGGTTTCAAGTTTCGCTTTGAAACTGAATATAAAAGAGAAGACACCTACTTCTTATGTTTCCTATCAGTGCACATGGGGGAAGAGAAGTTCGCGCGCACTTGTTCGTGATTTTTTTCCAAATAAAAAGTGGATTCTGTCTACTTCTGGAGAAAAGAATTTATCGAATTGGTACACTGTCACGCTCGTTAACAGGCTGGTCTCACTAAGCAGTTTTCTAGAGATACAGATCGACATAGACTCTATATTCTAATACAGAACTGTAGAAACAGGATACTGTTATTCTAGCTGGTCGTTTCTTTTTCATTTTAAGCACGCACATGCATATAGCTACATATTGAACGGGTTTTGCGCAAGGTAATGGTCTTGAGAGATGTGTAACCTATTGAGCTTTGGTGCAAAGTGAAAATTGGTCGTAGTATTTAGTGGGAGGGTTGAGCTGCGTAGGGTGTTCCATTGGGCTCTCTCTTGTTCAGTTTCACTCCTCAAAACTCCTAGCCTTAGGGTAAGTATATTCCGTGAAATGAAAAGTATATTCAGCCAGTTTCCTAAGCAAATACTATTGACACAACGATTCGATGATAAATCTATTAGATACATTCGATAGCCAATTCGATAGTGGTCTGAAGAGTCAATGTATGATAACGAAATGTACAGATGGGGGAAATTATTGAATTTTGTACAACCTATAAGTGTTTTAGCCAGGGAACAGAGAGTTTACTGGGAAATATCCGGTCCTGGAATTGATCATCTCCTTTTGTAAAACGCATCGAATTATATCAGAGTTTGAGCCACAAAATACTTGTCATCGTTTGACGGTCAGAGGTTGGTGGGTATAGATTATAAACTATAACTTTTGTATTGATATAATGTAAGGGTGTGTAGGGATTCATTTGTTTTTCGTTAACACTGCAACATGTAACTGCATACATACTGCAAAATGTGTAAAATGAATTTTTGCCTACAGAAACAGGACTATCTGTTTCCTGCTACACTGTTCCTTATAGGCCTACCTTGTAGAAATAAATTTCCTTGAAAATGTGATTCATTAGACGCCCGCTCATAGCTGTGACAGGAACAAAGCGGTTAGTAAGTAATGTGTATTCAGTGTGTTTACATTAAGCTACCTTTTGTGTTCTATAAATGGACGACTATTAGTTTACTGTACTTTCCGATTGCCAATAGCCAATCGCTCAGTACATTTAGTAGTCAATCCGATTTAAATTTATTCACTTTCACTTATCTTCTCTTCTCTTCTCAACTAAGATTTAAATATTGAATATAAATATAATTTAAGACTTACCTACTAAAGTAACCAGGTTTTCATTGAACAATTTTCATGTTCCTCACGTACTGAGAAAAAAAAAATCACTTTGTGAAATTTTTAACTAAGAGCTTTCTACTTAGTCTACGTACTGAAAATATATTATTTTCTATCTGTTAATGGAAGGCTCTTCAATCAAGCACTTTAATAATTTAATACTTTGTCTTCATTTTTTTATTTAAATGGATGTAATTTCGTTTTTAGCTCAATACTTTACGCACTGTAAATTCGTTCAAAATTTGTAAGGAGTTTCTAAGAGCACGTGATACATGAAAATCCATTCCTAATAAAAATATAAACAATAATTGAAAACGTGGAATTTTTCAACCGATTTAAACGTCGCCACATCAATTTCAGTGTTAAAAGACGTTACTTATTAACGTATTGTGAAGGTGTAATCGTTGCCGGATAACAAATTCACATTGTGCAAAAACATGCTGTTATGAATGAAGCCTGACAGGTAGCCGAAAGTACAGTAGGCTTGTACGGTGGGAGGCAGAGTGGGAGAATCATGGCTGCCAAATGTAACGCCCCGTGCTACTGACACCTGCTACTTCCTAATCAGTAGTAGCCTACCTACTGTCATATATCCGCGGATAATTACATTACAGTCTACTTGAAGGCTGCCTCACTTCGCTTTCTTTCGTTGTTTGTTGGGACGGATTGTGTAAGAAATTTATGATTATTACTGATACTGCAGCCTATTGCAGTGTGCACGAACAATGTGGGATTGAATTGGGTTTTCCTTAATTTGTCTTCAACAGTACCCTGGATACTCGGGACAAACTATTTTTGCTTCGTCCTGTGCCCCCGGTCAGTAGGTCTATTCAGCTACAGGGTATGAAACAAAATCACGTTATAAGATAGGCCAATATATTGTGTTATTCAAAAAACTGTTTTGGCTAATTCGAATTCAAGGATGTAAGTGCGAACGAATACGTCTCAACTGCAACTTTCTGCTTTCAAACGTTGGAATAGAGTGTATTTCAAACGTTGTCAAACAGAATTTATTCCCCAGGGAAAGTACACTATTTTTTATAATGAGGCTAATTTCACAGACATATAACTATAATAAGTCATGGTATCGTCACAAGTAGACAAATGATCTCGCAGCACATCTCACAGCATCGCACGTAACAGCAGTCGTAATTAAATTTTTATTTCAATAAATGTAGTTCCGTTGTTGACATGTTCCTGCACGTAATGGAAACAGAGGTTACACCTACAGCAGAATGACCTACAAGACGTGTCGGCTTCACTGATGCTACTAGTAACAACGCCGCTTCCATGCGGACTCACCACGATAATCTCATCTTACTACTGGGACAGTATGATTGACGCACAGGGACAGTGCCGGGGCGGTGTCAATTTTAAGAACACATTATTACATCGAAGGCTTCTGACTCTCCACCGTTTGGCTAAGCAAGATTAAGAATATACTCAAATTTTGACAGGTATAACAGCGAAATTGGTCACCTTGGAATTAAAAAGGAGCAAACAATTTACACTGGATCATGCGATGACGTATAAATTCTGAACGTTGACACAAAGAATTGATTGTTTGTTCTGAGATTTCAGACACTACCGTGGCACAATCCACGGCCACAGGAACTTGTTTGCTTCTTGACTTTCAGTATAGTTTATCACGCTCAGCTGAATACGATGCTTTAGAACTTTTCTTATAAATATTTAAATTTTAGTCACTGCCAGTAAGAAGAACTGAAAAAGACAAGTTTAAAACTTCATAGAATAAAACGAAACTCATCTCGGAATATTTAGCACAGAAATATTTAAAACATATTTATAAAGTAATGACTTTACTTTGGCTTCTGGTGATTTGGCAAGAAACTGACATAAACTATATCTTTAATTATAATCCTACCTTCCATTAAAAATTTTGTGCCTACTTAAACAGAGAATTAAGCAACCAACAAACCGTCCCTTGGCAATACAAAGATTATTTAATCTTTATTAAAAAAAAAAACCTTGAAAAGAAGAAATCTGACGTAGGCCTATTATTGGGTGGTTTTCTTATTATAGGGAAGTGATAAACGTGAAAGTACTTTTCAAGAACAAATGTGAGACAGTTTGGTGTACGGTAACTTAGGCCTACGTTATACCTTACATTAATGGGACTGAGAAAAGGAAGTGAGCTTCTGCGGCCGGTGTCAATATTGCTGAAACTTCTTGGGCTGTCAGTTCGTGGTCCAAATTGTCTAGTCGCGTACAAATTGTCTAGTCGTAGGTCTACGAGTACAGACACTGTTCTGCGTCACTGAGAATGGATGACCATCATTGGTACCGTTGAAACATTTTAGCACTAATTATAGACGACTTGGACCATGAGCTAAGGGTCCAGTGAGTTTTAGCAACACTATTGGGATCCTTGGAAACAATACTCTTTAGGAGGATATGTGTGCACGAGGGTTACTGCAGGAACCTTAACATTCCATTTTAAATATACGCGACTTGAACTAGGCAAACTGAAAAACGTGCACTATCTTCGGGATAGTCCTTGCAAACAGACATACTGTATAGGCCTAAATCACAGATATGAATATTCGTTTTATTTTTTTCGTAATAATCTACAATTTTATATTTGTAAATCTGTAGGTTACTTAATCAACAAAATATTTTACTAAATAAAGAAATATTATTTGCTTACGTAAAAAAATTGCTGTTAGCATACGTTTACTGCATAAAAAACATGTTCCTTGTGTTACACGGGCATAAAATATTTCCGATTTACTAGTTTCTGTAGCCTAATATGCGGCAGTTTCTGAGAAGGCATTATGTCGAGACTTGATTTGTGTGACGACTATGTGTAAGGGCAAGAGTATTTAGCTTAATACATATTTAGCGAATTTCCTGTACGTGAAAGCTGACCTTATGTTTTGATAATAAAACCAATGTAAAAAAGAATGAAATATAATCAAAGTAAAGAATAATTTAAAAATAATTGAATATATTTAAGTGTTCAAGTTTGTAGGGCTAAATAAAGAAGTATTCTAAATAAAGAGAGTGTTATAGAAGTACAGGTTTTTATATAAAAACGTGTAAATGAGTTGTTTAGTAAAGAATTAAAGCAGCAAAAAGTAATGTTTTTGTCGGGTGTCGGGCGCGGGCAGGTCAGCAACGCGTGAGGCATGACCAGATAGTATCGTTTGATTTGATCGTAATGTGGGTCGCTGACCCCTACTGTACTGTAATTAAACTAATTGTTGAAATAAATCTTTAGCATTATGATGCCGCACGAGTTTGGGGTTCCTTTACGCGAAGTTGCTTGTTTCATCTGACCTACTTAGTGGCAACATAAGCGGCGAACAGTTTCTGAATAATTCAATTTGTCAACACTGAAACAACGCAATAGTTGTTTGTTAACGTCAAATTTATCAATTAAACTTGAATTAAAGTTGCTGGTGGTCTCTTCGAAACTACTTTCTTATTTACTTACTCTGTGTGTGTTTGTGTGTGTGTGTTTTACTTTCTTCTGTAAACTCTAGTTTCAACTATTCGGTTACTCGTAAACATACTTCTTCGAGAAGTATTTCTAAAAAAAAAAGTGTCTTTTGTAGTGGTTGTGTCAACTAATGAACAACAAAAATAAGTTGGCCTACAAAATTTAACGTAGGCCTATTTAGTTTATTTGTATTAAACTCTCTTCATATGATTATCACATTTTACTCTAGTTACTGCATCTTCAGGATTACTCTAGTTAAAGTAAATCTCCTTGTGAGTAAAGCCGGTACGATTACTCCTGTTAACAGAAGAGTTATTGTTAACGCCTTTGGATATTATCAACTTCATAAACATTGTATGTGTGTGTATGCGGCACGCGTGTACATAATCACCAGTAAGTTTTGTCACGTACAGCTCATACACGGGGATTGTTAATTGAAGTATTGTTCAGACTAACAGTTTCACATTAGACTACATTTAAAAATCCTGTCTCCGAGTTAAGCAGCCGTGCAGTGGACGTATAGACTTTTATTAACATATTTTAACAGAATATGTCAAATTCGATTATTATTTTCACTTTACTAGTAGTTCGTACTGTTATAAAAATGTATAGTATAAAAATGAAATTATAATTATCGATTGTAATATTGTAGGGGAGGCCGGGGTCAAGTTTTCTATAGGGGCACGTTTTCCAACGAGTAATAATTCCCGAATGAACCGGTTGAGCGCTCCACTTGCTGGAGTGGCAGACGCGGCAACACTGCCCGCACCTTACACGCCGGTTTCAGTTGGTTGGCTCCATATGTCACGAGAGGAGGATCATTTTTGTTCTTTTTCATCGGTGAGTAAACTTTGCACATCATTAATTTTTCAGTGATAAAACTCACATGTATTAAACTAGATGTTTTGTTGATACATACGTTGAAAAAGAAACTATTTCTACATCTAGTGATCTGATTGCTTTTGTAAATACTGTAAATACCATCTTCATTATTTAAGGTTTTGACAAAGTTCAAAGATGGCGACGGGGCATGTTTTCCAACAACACACTTGCCCCGAGAACTTCGGGTTTCGAGTTTTCTTCGAGTTTTCAACGAGAAAACTTGCCCCGGCCTGTGTTAGGTTGCTAAATAGTGTTACAAATTAAGATGTTTCAGTGTAATAACTAAATAAGTGACAATAATGTTACACGTGAATCTAAAATTATGAAATAATAAAACTATTAGTGTGAATAAATGATACTGATGTAATATGTATAAATTAAGATTTAGGACTAAAATTGTTTGAATATTTTGCAGATAAGCCTACTAAATAAAATAGAACAAAATATATCTACGATATTTATTACAAAATATCCTTTTTTTGCAGATTGATAATGGTTCGCAACTATAAAAGGAAGACCGACAGAGGCACTTACAGCCGTGATCAAATAAATGGAGCTCTCGCAGCAGTTAGACAAGGAACTAGTGTTAGGCGAGCAGCCTTAGACTTTCGTATTGAACCTAGAACTTTGAACAACTATTGGAAGAAGTATAAGCCTACTTCGGAAGTTATCCCAGTAGTAGTGACTCCAGAAATAGTGTCTACAGAAATAGTGCCTGCAGCAGTTGTGCCTTCAGAAATTATGCCTGCAGCAGTTGTGCCTCCGGCATTAGAGTCCTCTCTTGAAGTTTCACAGCCTGAACCTCCCTCTCCTGAAGTAGACCTACAACGTCCTGAAGTGCCATCTCTTGAAGAGCCACAGCCTGAAGTGCCCCATCTTCAAGTGCTGCCTACAACGCCTCAACTGGTCATACCATGGATCGGTTACACAACACACCGAAGTGTAAGTATAGGTCTATAAAATTTTTAAACGTTATTGTAGGCTAATTAGATTTAAAAATTATAATTATTTGTCAGATAAACCGCGTTAGTCATTATGGGCAAGTTTTTTGTGATGATTTACCAGAATACTAACTAGGCCTGTTTTGGGGGTTTGTCTGTGCAGGTTTTTGATCCTGCACAAGAAAAGATGCTGGTTGAGTACCTCATGAAAGCGTCAGACATATATTTTGGACTAACTCCCAAAGAAGTTAGGCGATTTGCATTTAGCATGTAACCGTACAGTTCCTCTTAGTTGGACAGAAAATGCAATTGCAGGGCCTGATTGGTTTACGTCTTTTCTGAACAGAAACAAAACACTCTCTATTAGGACCCCCCAGGCTACGAGCATGTCCCGAGCTACTAGCTTCAACAGGACAAATGTTGACATGTTTTTCACAAATTTGAAAATAATATTAGATCGTTTGAAGTTAGGGCCTACTGATATATGGAACATGGACGAACCGGTATTACTACCGTTCAAAAGCTAAACAGGATAGTAGCACGCCATGGATTCAAACAAATAGGCAAATTAACATCGGCAGAAAGAGGCACATTAGTCATATGCTGTAAATGCTGGTGGCAACAGCATTCCACCATTTATGGTTTTCCCGAGACTCAAATTTCATGATCACTTTATTCGTGACGGACCTTTGGGATGCACTGGTGATGCAAACCAATCAGGCTGGATGATTGAAAAAAACTTTGTCAAGTTTGCTAAACACTTTGTGTCTTATGCACGATGCTCAAAACAAAATCCATGTCTACTACTGTTAGATAACCATGACTCCCATCTTTCTGCAGAAGCGCTGGATTATTTTAAGGACAATGGCGTAACTCTGCTTTCTTTTCCCCCTCATTGTAGCCACAAGCTACAACCTTTAGACCGAGGTGTATATGGCCCACTTAAAAAGTATATAAACACCGCTTGTGATGTTTGGATTTGTACTCATAAAAGGCCCATGACAATCTACGATATCCCATCTATTTTGGCTACAGCCACTCCCCAAGCAGTGACGCCAGTTAATATTATGTCTGGGTTTCGAGTTTCAGGGATTTTCCCACTAAACCCAAAATTTTTTACAGACACTGACTTTATGCCATCATACTTTACTGATAGACCCCCTCCAGTTACACCTAATCCAGTTGAACCCACTCCTAACCCGACTTCCGAACCAAAACAAATTAGTGGCTCCATAAGTTCTTCTTCATCCAGCCATCCTACCCCAAGCAATTCTCAAGCAGCAGTTCCTTCTACATCAAAACAACCCTTCCCTACTCCCGAAGAAGTCCGTCCTTTTGAGAAGGCAGCGCCAAGGAATAAAATAAAACGCGGAAAGAAGAAAAGAAAATCCGAAATTCTGACAGACACCCCAATAAAGAATATACTTAAGCTAGAACAGGAAATTTCAAAAAAAAGAAAATTGCTAAAGAAACTGCTAAAACAGAGAAAAATAAACAAAATATAAGAAAGAAACTGTTTGAAAACTTAACTAAAAAAAGAAAGAAAGTATCAAAGCCTAAAAAACAGAATGAAAGCAGTAGCGATGAGGAAGACGATGAAAACTGCCTTTGCATTTATTTTGCATTTATTGTTTCGAATATTTTGGAAATTCAAAGCCTAAAGAAAAGTGGGTTCAATGCACAATATGCAAAAAATGGGCACATGAGGCATGTACAAATAGGGATTCCTTGTTTTTTGTTTGTGTTCATTGTGATAGCGATATTGATGAAAATTGTTTTTAAGTAAAGGACTAAAACATCCAAACATCATGCAAAACTATGTGTTTTTTCAATAGAATCTTATTTTTAGTTTTTAATTATTATTTTGATACAATGTATTCATTCAAACAAAGTGTGCGGTAAAATAAAAACGTTTAATGAAGAAATTTGTGTTAGTGGTTGAAATCACAATCAGAATGATCAATATTGCACACCACTATATAAAAATTATCCCGATTAGCGCTTTCAAGCTTCACAGCTCATCGTCAGATCAGGAATCCTGTTACCTGTTTTGACTCTTTAGAATACTTGGAAACTTGCCCCTACATGTTTTAAATATCTTGGTAAACTTGCCCCGCATACGGGGCAAGTCTTCCAACAAGACATGACTAGAGTCTGCGATTTTTTAATCATTCTATAGCAAACTACTCATAATATGTGTACTAATGTGTAGTTTAAGATATAAGAAGAGGAATGATACCAAAACTCAATAAAAAATATAACTGAAAAATTTATAAAAAATAAATAACAAAGTGGGAAAATATGCCCCGGTCTCCCCTACCATATTTCTTGTTTTAGCTTTCCTATTGTTTTCCTATTCAGACTTTAAATGCAATTGCAAAACGGACTACTGCGAGTTGCAGTAAACTGAAGCCGTCTGGAATCAAATTACTGCAGAAATGGGTTCGATGGTAAACAGTATCATTTTTGGTGCTGAATGATATAACGACTTGGAACATGGTCAACATGCAATTCTGGTTTGAGGAGTCAAACGAATGGTATTAATAAAGCTAACTAGGCCTATGTGGAATTTCCAATTTGATAGGAGGATCCAAAATTGTCCAAAGGAGAAAGGAATACAAATTTCCAAATTGGTGTTTTTTGTGTTTCGTCTGTCATTTTCGTGTTAATCGTGTTTAAATTAACAAGGAAAGCAGTTGACTCTAGTGAGGAAACAAAACAGACTACAGTATTAGTTAGGCTCGTATTTTCCTGACAACAACCCATCAGTCTGATAGTGCGCCATGTCAAAGTCAATTTATTGAAGTGAATGATAAAATTCAATAAGCTGATATTTGCTAAACATTGCAATCGGACTGAATTACTAATAACCATATGTAGATAGTAATTGCTCGGAGTGACACTTGATCTTAGTGACATTTGCTCTGAATGTACGTGTGTTATCAACGAGCTGATAAATATAATGTAATATAATAATATAATAACAGCAAGTGTGTGTTTCTGCCTGTTTATCTGTCTGTCTGTTCGTCGTCGTCATAATGGTTGTCGTCGTCGTGGTCATCGTCATCGTCATCATCATCATCATCATCATCATCACCATCATCATCATCATCATCATCATCATCATCATTATCATCATCGTCGTCGTCGTCGTCGTCATCATCATCATCATCAGTATTTTTCTTCCCACTACTTAAAGAGTGGCTATCGAGCCAATCTCATGTGGTTTTTCACCTTTTCACCAAAGAAAATATTTTTCAGTTCAGCGTGCCACAGTATTTATCCTCGTCATACCTCTGTCTTAAGAAGGCATTATGGCAAAACGATTGGAACTCTAACGGTGTCCACCTCGCCGCTAGTTTGTAGGTTACGAAGAGGATATACAGGGAGCCTGCTAATGGTAAATTTTGTCGGGATCGCAAATAATGAATTCTCCTCTGTTTTGTAAAGCAAATGTAGCCTACCTATAGTTTTCCATACACAGCTTCCTACTTTGATCTTGGTCTGCCTCTACTGTTGTTTCAAATGTAGCATTGAGAATAAGACAATATGTGAAATTTTATATCGTCCGTTCACAGCTTGCTGGTTCTTATGAACTGGCAAAACTACCCTATTCCTGGGATGTCCTTTTTAAAATACATTAATTGTACTATTGTTTACACTTTTACACTTTGCGTGTTCATTCATGCATGTGTGTGTGTCTGTGCGCGCGTCACTTATTGATATAATAAAGTAGGTTTATATAAAATACAGGCCTTTATATACATAGAGATCATATCATATTATAGGCCTACATCACTAAACATAGAGAATGAGTTTAAGTTATTTCTTCATTAGGTTTGTAATCTACTTAACTGATTAATTGTTTTGTGTTTATAGATTTCAAGATTGATACGTTTTGAAGGGAAACCAGAGCACACTCACAAAACGTTCGAGGGTATGAAGTCGTCATAAGTTTCATCTATCTATCATGGTTCTCACATTACTGACAACGGTGCATGTAAAGGTGAAATAAAACGTAGCCGTCGTTTGGCATTAGTCAGAAGCTCTGTAGCAAAACCCAGCAAAATATGGAAAGATTCAACGATTACTCATAACACCAAACTCAAGTCAATGCAGAGTTTGATATTTCCGATAGCAACAAAAGGCGACGAGACATGGACTCTGAAATCAAGCAATTGGAAGAAAGTGAACCCCTTCAAAGTGTGGGCATATAGTAGGATGTTAAGAATATTCTAGACAGAACATCATACCAACGTATCGATTTTAGAATAGCTAGCCCTCAGAAATACTTTCCTTCAAAATTCGTAGAAGTTATCTAAAATACTTCAGTAGCTTAATACAACGAATGAATGATTTATAAAAGCTTACATTTCTTGGAAAAACAAATGAAAAGCGGCCGGATGATCTAGATGGTGGGTAGATACTTATGAAAACGAAGACTTTTTTCATTCATTAAATCTCTCTCCCCCTCTCTTTCTCAATCACACACACACACTCTCTCTCTCTCTCTCTCTCTCTCTCTCTCTCTGCAGTTTAAACTTGTGAGGGTACAATGACATTAAGATGTTACTGCCCTAGTGGTGATTCTCAAGACTTCTCTGTCTTCAGACACTTGTACAGCTTCTTGTAGGCCCAGGCTGGTCAGTTTGGCAGTCATCGTGACAGTCGCTCATGTTAATGTTTTTTTTTTCTCAGGAGTAGTCAGTCAAATTTATCTAGTTGCGAATGGTTACTCCTGCTTAACCGTGTTGGCTGTATCTTTAATAACCGGTTAATGCCTTTTAATAACATTACTTTTTGCTGTATTCTCCGCATAGTCGTCGGTCTGATGCTGCTCTTGAGACATTTCTAGTGTTAATCGGTATTTTTTAATTCTTCATGAAATAGTACGATATTTAGATTTTGCCGAACACAAAGTAATAGAGAGAAAACGTCAATTTCTGCTTTTGAGGGAGTGTTTGTCATGATTTTGAACCAGCCGTCTTCGACGTGCACTCGTTCCACAACTGTAACGTACTTCTTCACTCCTTTCTATTTCACTAACAATATATGGACTAAGTTGGTACCAATTAACACTTCCTTATTTACGTTTCCAAGTTTCATCGTTACTCCAGATTCGAAGTTCATTTTACTGCTGTTGGATAACAAAGTTAATTTTCAGAATTTCAAAGAGCAAAATCAATTGATAAGACGTTCGTTTTTTCATCGGAGTTTTCCATGCACAATTCAATCTTATAGATACGCGGTGTAGAAACAAAGCGTTTTCCATCCTGAACTTGCCTCCGCTGAATTTATGTGAAATATTTTATACATATACTTCACCAGGCAATGAACCAATATGACTGATGATGTACGTAAAGACAGCTGCTTGAAATATGTCTCAAATAAATAAAACAAATCTTTACTATGTCTTTATTTAATATTAACTTGTTCACACGACAAGAGAAGCTAGTGTAACCAAAACATTTTACCTTGATATGCATTAAGATCTAGAAAACGTGCTTTACGTGTAAATAAAATAGGAATCGATTCCTATCTAAAACCTCATATAAGTCCCTGAACTATACGGCTTGTATAGCGCGCGTACATCTCATCATAGATTTTGCAAACATACACTCTGACGCTTGTGAGCAAATACATTCTAATCGTCAGCAAATTTTCGATCGTTCAGTTACCTTGTACTAAAACAAAAGAAATATGTCCGAACTGAATTAAAAACGTCCACTCCAGATAGTCAAGTTTGATTACCAATCTGATTGATAAACACTGTTGTTATGGAAATAACCTGAAGTAAACGACATCAATTTCAGTAATAGTCTAGTCCGCTTCTGAATTTTTACTAACGTATATTTAAAGTAGCGGCTCAACATTGTTTATAGTTTAAAAGTAAGTAATGCAACAAGTTTTGTTGTCACGGTAATGTATGCAAGAAATATTATTCTGATGGCCAAAATCGAACGTCTATATTGTATGAAATAAGATAAAATTGTAGGAAGAATAAGACTGTAGGAAGTGTAGGCCTACATTCTTGAACACAAACCAATCGTGTTCCTACGATTATAGAAAAAGATGATACTTCATGGTGACAAAATCATACATATTTCAACATAGTGTTTTTTTAATTATGAAATGTAAATTACTAGATGGGTAGTACTCAGTTGTAAAAAAAATTCAACATACATAAGAGGTATACAATTATTTAAAATTTTACAAACTTTTGTAAACGTTTAAAATATTTTTCATACATCTATCGACGTACATGGAACATTAGATACAGGGCAGAATGTATGTAAGTGACAAAATTAATTTGGTAACTGCTAATGCTCCAAGAAAACCTAAATTGGTAGTAATACAGGTAAGAACATTGAGTCGTGTAGCACTGTATACTATTTCTCGGCGTATGATTTCAAAATAGAAGTAAAATCATCGTACGAAAAAAACAACAACATGCGTTTATGCAGTTCATAAACCAGTTAAGCGATGCAATGAGCAAGACGTCATACATTCAAGAACGTCGGTCGGTTCAATCCGTTTTGCCAATTTTTGGAATTCCCTCGAACAACAGATAAAACAGTTTAAGTGTATTTCGACTCAGCTACAGTTCTGATCAAACTAAAACACTTTAGCTTTTTCCTACCTTTTATCGTACAAGTTGTAATCAACTTTGATGAGATTGCGGAGTTGGTTGCGAGTTTTTGAGCCACTCTGCTGCCGGGGGGAGCCAATGAGTACGATGTTGCTTTTATTGCAATCCCTTCCCCCTGGAAATGATAATTTTCCCAGCAGTCAGACAATCATTTAGCTGTTAACATAGACTATACGTAAATATTTTTTTTTGAACATAAAGAGAGGGGGAAATTTTGTTAGGTAACCATAAAATATAAGTCACATAGAGTAACTAGGCCTAATATATTTCAGATGAATGACATTTCGCACTACGATTTCACATAATCGTATAGACTAGTATATACTAGAAGTAAATTAACAGTAATTTTCAGGATGGACATTAATATTTTTGCGTGGCTAGCGATCTGTAATGGTATTATTTATCGTAATAAACACTAGAGACTATATCAAATGCAGTTACCACGTTTTTTAATAGTTAACAAAATTCACACTTGTAAAACAATATATTTTTTATATAAGCACAAATAGAAATGTCTAATAAAAAGTTTTTACAAGAAGTAATAACAGTAAGTCACAAATTTATTAGACGAGAATTAAACCAAAAGCATGCAATTTTATTTGCGATAACAGTTCACATTGATACCGCATTGTAATCGCTGTAAAATAGTGCGGAAATGACTGTTCCCTCCACTGTGACTTTATAAAGAGTACCGGGTAGTCAATGATATAATAAACGGAAATATCTGTTTACTCAAATGTTTTATTATCTCCCATGACATTCTGGAAGACGACCCTGAAAAATGCTGCATTTATAAACTTGTTTTCACTCACATTGCTGATGAGTCGCCAACAAGACATTTGAAGTAGGGTACTCGGTGTTACGAATCGCCTGAACTGTAATTACAAAACAGCTATAGTTACTTGGAAACGTGTGGGAATTTGGTCGGTTTTTGGATTCTATTGCGGACCTCCCGGGTAAGAGGTTGAACCGTAATAGTTCATCAATTACGAACATTAGGAAGGTCGGGCAAACATACGTATAACGTAAAATATCTATGTACTTTTACTGAACATACGTATAGTTTTCTTTATATGCCGTGTTACTTAGTCGTCACTCATTTTCATAGCCATCATACGAGTCCATATTTAAGCAAATATTTAATTGTGTTATTATCTGATCATAATTACGATTATTATTTTAAAAAAAGACTCACGTATGAAATTGTTTTAAATTTAAGAAACATCGATAGCTTTGCATGTTTCATTCGTCATGTTACAAACCTGTAAACATTTTCCTATTGTAAACAGAGACAGAACGTTACAGTAGGTAGCAATGCCACGTAATTTTAGCACTCATAATGCGAAGCGAACGCTAAACGGGTTAAGCCAATTTGAACCAGTGGTCAGTCTGGGTCTTCTTAAACGACCATCTACGTAGGGCCAAGCCGCGCTACTATCCTATTACGACAATGGCCAATTAACATTATTTCCCTGCAGTTAAACTACCGCCATACGCATTTACGAAATTAGTTTTGTTAATGATCGAAAGTAACGATACGATTAGATTAATGGCACACAATTACAATAAACGAATTTTGATGTTTTGTTAGCTATATATAGATATAATCAGCAAATAATATTGTTCATTTTATTATTCATAACTTTGGGAGTACATTTTAGTTTCTATTTTCACAAGTACATATTTTAGCTATTTATAAGCGTTATAATAAATGGTAACGTGAAGGAAAAGCAAAATTGTTATAAAAGAACAAATAGATAACAATGCCTACATATAATGTATATTTCTTTTCCTTATCAATAACGTGTAGGAGTGTGAAAGAATATCATAAAATTTTGTAAGGATTCACTGCTACATAAATAATCAAGTAATTGACAGAAAAGAAAATTCCTATTGTAATTCTTTGTTGTAACGATAAAAATGTAGCTTAAAAACAGAGTGGAAAGTTGCTCTAAACCAACAGAAAGATTTACCGGAGAGGCAATGGTAGAAAGGAAAGAGAGAGAGAGAGAGAGAGAGAGAGAGAGAGAGAGAGAGAGAGAGAGAGAGAGAGAGAGAGAGAGAGAGAGAGAGAGAGAGAGAGAGTCATACTATTTGTTGCATGTGTTCATTGCGTTTACAATAGCGTAGGAAGGCGTAGAACTACTATATATGTAAACGGATAATTAACTTTTATTGTCAGGATTATGCTTATTGTTGGTTAGATACACAATGATACTGGATTATTACGTGCCATACTCCAATATGGCATGTAATAATAATACGTTTATTGTCAATACATTTAAATAGTTGCTTGCATACAAAATTCCTTTTCTGTTCTGTAATAGCCTAGTTCAACAAATCAAAATTATAAGTGGCTGTGATTTGTGTAACGACTGCTCGATGTGTCAATGTGTAATAAATTGTCGTTAGTTACGCGTCTGCATGCAAAGCTGTTTGACAAAAATTACCTTGGCGTGTTATAAATCAGGTCCGCAAGTCCGTCCGTATATTTATACTCGTTAAGGTTAGCGAAGTAACAACGCTTTATTTAAATGCATTTTTGTTCATAAAACAAATTAAATTTGAGAGATATTCAATTGCACGTTTTTGCTTGACGAAATTATTTCAAATTGGCCATTTGTAATGCTGAAATTAGTAGCGTGGATTGTAATTTGTATAATCGGCAAACGTTTTTAATAATTAGTTTAGTATTCTGGAAATACGGTAATGTGAAGGATCGAGGCTGCATTCGAAACTTCAAGCGCTGTATGAATAGATATAAATGGGAAACAGAATTAATAGGAGGGTCGGTAGTCGGGATACCAGGAAGCAACGGTGGGACTTGATTCGACTCCATGGTGTAGTAAATAAAAATAGGGTATTTAGATATAATTATAGTATAAATATTAATATTTATAGATATATTTAGATATAAATATACAATTAGAATAGTATCATTTAGTTTTTAATTAAAATATGAAAATTTAGAGGAAAGGAAATATTAGGTTATTGAACAGCTCAGAAGCCAGAAGAAACCAAAAGCAGGAATAAAGGAACCACACACGTAAACGTTCACATCACTTCAGAAACGACAGACGAATTATAAAACGCCGATATTCGTCTCCTATTTTTAGATCGTCGAGAACGCGAGCTTTTATTTTTTTCCCCCAAATGTACAGCGCCTGTATTACTGCAAAATGAAATGGCATTTTCATCCTGTGGTGCTCTTCGAGCGCGCTCGTGCACGAGCATGCACGCGTGTGAAGTTTGTTTGTCGTTCGTTTGATTACTAAACAGTCGCATAGCATGTTTTGATCACATAGTACACAAGTGAATAAGTGCAGGGTTTTTTAATTTCCGGACGTAAGCGTATAATTTGGGAATAAGTGTTAATTTCCGAGTGACATGAAACATCACTAATGACGTTTTATGCAAGAGTAGTTTGTTTTCGTTACAAAGGCCGTTTAAACGAAATAAAATCTCTGTCAGAAATCGGCTATATTATGTAGAATCAAATTTTTTCTTCTGCAAATCAACACAAAGTCAATGTTGAGTCGAATAATTATAAAAATTAACAAGAATATTAACAAATCCTTTGTTTAAGGA
The DNA here is from genome assembly GCA_034769895.1 of Magicicada septendecula. Classification (NCBI taxonomy): domain Eukaryota; kingdom Metazoa; phylum Arthropoda; class Insecta; order Hemiptera; family Cicadidae; genus Magicicada; species Magicicada septendecula. The sequence continues at coordinate 650,679,993 of CM068368.1, read as the reverse complement.
AGGAAATTTGAGGTTTCATTCTGAAATTAAGAACGTTTATCCACTTTGGCAATAAGTAGAGTTTAAGTTTTGAAAACTGCCGTAAGTATAAATGTGTATTTGTCCGGTTAATCAGGTGGATGTGCGCGTGTTGTGTCAGTCCATTAATGCAGTCGTTAGTGTATCAGTAAATCCACTGGCCTACATTTCTGATACGGTCCGCCACGTTAACAAGGACTGTATGTGAAGAAACCCTCCTTATCGATTATTACTTTGTAACGATCCACTGAATAGAGTAACTACTGCTTTTGTGCGATAACGACCCAGCGCTTACTAGTTTTGTGAAACGTTACCCTATCATTTTATTTTTTTATATATAGTATTTTTTCTTTGCGCTTATTATGATGTTGTTAGCGTAAGTTGCGGGTAGGCTGAATGTCCAATAATGTCGTGAATCGGTGCGCTAAACCGCTGTGCAATATGCAAATGACGACTGGCAAATATCACCGTGTCCAAGTCTATGAATGTTTTATGATCAACCTGTGTTACATAAATTGGTGGTCTGTTTCCCATTAGTGTTGTTATCTTCTTGTTTCGTAGTGCTGAAGTTTATACAAATCGTTAACAGGGGATTTATCGCGGGATCCACGTGCAATTGAGTCACGTCTGAGAGTCACGTTACTTTTTATCTCCCCCCCGCCCGATGATAGCGTTTACTGGATTTGGATAAACTGATTTTTGCCACTAAAGGCTTATTCAAGAAATATTTCCTTGTTATTCAGATTTTGCTTCATACGTATTGCTTAATATCCCCATACTTTTAATTTTATAAATTAATAAAAATATTTACGAAACACTTAGGCTGCTTACTTATGTACATTTTCGTTGATCACTGTATGGATGCGACTGTAATTGTTTGCGACCAGCTGCTGATATTTTATCGTTTTATTCTCAGTTAGACAAAGGGCGTGTGATCATGTGCAGAGAATTTGGTCAGTTTTGGAGCTTAAACGAACTTCGTAGCGGAATTGGTATTTCAATGAGTGACAGGAAACTGTAATCGTTAACAAGACATACAACGTCCGGACAATGGCTCGACTCGTTCTAAATAGACGGCGAGTTTACTAAGCGTTAAGTAAGTCTTCGTACCAATACTACTCTCTGTGTGTCACATTGTACTTTAACAAATAGGAATTTCGACTACAATGGATCTACCGGCTTTATATTTGTTTCATTGTAAGACTCGACGTTGGAATGAATTCAAATTGAATAAAAAACTGCTGTAAAAACGTGAACGATTTTTAAGATGGGTAATAAAACAAAATTTTTTAACTCAAAAGGCTCGAAAAAACGACAATGTAAGGAGTCTAAAGTCGTTATGACGACCATGATGATTGTGTGTCTGTATGTATTGCGCGGGTACTAATTAAAAGTCGTTTGTAAATGTATACAAAAAGTATTACAACGAAAGGTATGCTTGCAATTGGTTATTTTTACGAGGTAGCTGTAGTTAAATATCATGAACTTAAAGCAGCTTTATGTTTTACCCAACCTTGTTTTTCCCCTCCTGTGATTTGATCTGTTCCTACAAATAAATTTTGTGTATTCATTCAAAATGCATATCGATGAGAAATAGAACGATGCGATTGGAGATAAATAAGACTTCCCACATGACACTGAACAAAGGTAGTGGTAGGAGTATTGAACGTGGTATTTAATAGTGAAAATAGTGTGCTATTCTAGCGGTGTAAATGGTATAAAAAGTGAGCACAATATTAAGTTTGAGTGAACTGTGGGTGTTTTACATTACAGTACAAAGTATATTACACTATTTTGGTATTACCTACGAAAACTACGTTAATGCTTAGAATATAAAAGTTACTGTGTATTTGCGTTTTGTATATTATTACGTATAAGTGAATGTGGTGTACAGCGTCGCCCTAAAAGTAACAGTGTAAGAATGAGTGGCGGACAAAGGGGGTAGACGAGGGCGGTCCGCCCCGGGCCCTTTCAACTGGGGGGGGGGGGAGCGCCGTATAAATTCCAAAAATGTTACCTAAAAAAAAATAGAACCCTTTATCTCCATTTAATAACGTATAACTAAAAATTTCTTGTTCGCCTTTGACCCGAAAATGGGTCGCTTGTAACGACGAAATGATTTCGAATTTACGTCGTTCTTCGTAGAATCGGAAACGATTCCCAATTGACATAATACCGTGAAATCAAAATTCTTGATGAAAGCTTCTGATAATGGTTTATAATCGGCCATTTTAAACCTCAACCTTGTATATGGTGGCTTTGATATGCTAGAAACATTTCAACGACGTGTGCTCGCTACTAATGCCACGCAGGAACAGCGACGTTTCACTTTATTATCAGTTGGGACTTCACTGAAGCCGTTATCAAACTATGTCTCATTCTACGGAATTTTTTAACAATTTGTGTGTCCGTGGTCTTATGGACATAAGTTTCATTAAACTTAAATCGATAAAAATTATCTTAGATCAACGATGAGGGAGGAGAGACGGTAAAGCTTAGGCATTTATCTGTAGAAAGGAAAACATAATTTAATTGTAAGTGAATAAAGCGTTGATTTTATTTTTATACGTCTTTTTGTTTGGTTTCATTAAAATCGATAAGTAATGAGTAAAACACTAAAGTATGTATTACTAATATATATAAAAAGGACCGAAGATTTTTGGTGCCTCAAAAATGTAACGTCTGCCACGTCCCTGCAAAAGAACCGTCTCGGGTTTGGCTAGCCTTTGTTCGTCACTGACAAGAATTATCATGTATTTGCTGTTTGTACGTTGTGACTGAGAGGTATATAGCACCGTAACAACATTAAAATGACGAATATAACTTACATGGATACCTTAACGTTCGAAAAAGTATTGGGACGCAGATGTTCAAGAAGCAGTGGTAAACCGGAATACGCGGACAACAAAATGTCTGGTCACAACACATCATTATCTTCTACACTGTCAATTTATAAATGAAATCTGTAAATGAATCTCTACCGAACCATCGAAGTGTCTACAGTAGCGCTGAGTCGTTCGACGTACAAGGATGACAGTGTGCTTAGCGCTACGTTTTAGCCGCCAATTAATACCTCCAGGATGTTCTACAGCCTGTACTATCTTATAAGAAAATGACAAATGTATTTTGTCTTCCCCGACTTCTAAATTTTTCACCATACAAACAGACGCAGAATAGTATCGGGATCAGTTTTCAGCTGACAAGACTAGGCCACAGAGGCCTACAGAGGTCTGTAGGTCGGTGAAGACACACAGAGTCTCCCGGCTTCATCAGCACTCCTACCCCTATCATCGACTATTAACCTGTGTGAAAAGAGTCACGACTCGTAATCATAACTACTATGTAACCTAGAATAACTTGGTTGCAAAAAATTGTTTTCTTCGTATAGGCCTGCTCTCGTCTCCACGCTATTTCACCTGCTAATTAATTTCTCGTAATAGAAACAAAGGAATAAATGTTCGTTTTTTATCACGCAAACAAGTAGGCACACATGCCCGCGGTTATAGAACATAAGCACCATGTATATTTTATTATGGGCGTAACCGAACACTGTCAAAATGACTTAGTACTGCTCCCCGCTAGCAACAGGACTTACAACTTTACATTTCCTATCTGCTCAATGCTTTTCAAGTTTTACAGTTTAAACAATACCTGCTGTATTCGTACGACGTAGCGTTGTTTCTGTCTTAAAATATTCCATTTTTTTCATTAAGCGTCATTATCACTGCGTCGTTGGTATACGATGACAAAGTTTTTTTTTTAGAATTGTAGCGTGTAACACGAAGTACTATTGTGAACACTAATACTTTCAGTTTAAGGTGATGGGAGAAAAGTCTTTAAATATCATCTTTATTCACGTGTCAATGGGAGAATAATTAGGGAATTTTTAATAGCAATACATTTTCAGTAACTTCTACGTTTTATTGATATTTTTATTCTATACTATACTAAACTATAGTACACTATACTATACTATACTGCTGTAAGGGGGCACAACTCTAAGTTAACACACTCCTCTTCTTCTACTGGCGTTACAACTCAGTATGGGTTTAAGCCTCTTCAACGATTTATCTCCGTCCAGCCCTCTCATCACACAGTCTTCTCCATATTCTTATCCCGAGATTCCTCAGGTCCTCCTCAGCATCCTCGATCCATCTCTTCCTTGCCCTTCCTCTTGATCTCCTGCCTACTGGCCTCCATTTTAGAATTTTTCTGTGCACTCTATGTCGTTCCATTCCCATTGTGTGTCCTAGCCAGGCTATCTTTCTACTCTTTATAAGCCTTACTATATCAGTTCCGTGTATTAGATTATTTATTTCATAATTCCTTCATTCTCCATGGGCCGTCATTATTTTGAACGGGCCTAAAAGTTTTCTCAGTATTTTCGTTCGAATATTCTTAAAAACTGTTCGTCTTTTTTCCGTTAATACACAGGTATCACATGAATATGTTACAACTGGTCTAATTATGCTTTTTTTTAATTTTTATGATTTGTTCAGTGCTTTCGACTTCATTAATTTTGAGGAGACATAGTAACATACTAAGGATTCTCGCTGGGCTGACACACACAATACGGAAAATACCGCAAGAGGGTGGCGTCAGTACAACGGCGAGGCTTGCGTATATCACATGGTATCTGAACCGGCAAGATAAGTAACTGTCGGGCCGATACTATTGGTGTATTGGCACGAGAGAGAAAACTGAACTTTGAAAGAGAAATGGAAGTTGGCACAACTGCTAAAGCTGAAGTGAGATTACAGACCATATGCAGTTGGCAGGAACGCTGGAACCTACAGGAAGATGGACTGAGAGACGTGATAAGACATCTAACATTTGGATCAATCGAGGACACGGCGAGGTCAACTATTTACCTAACGTGGTTTCTCTCAGACCATGGGTATTTTCGTGGCTATCTCAATAAAATATGGAAAGTGAAAGATACATGATGCATATATTATGATTCGCGTCGGCGTATGATGCTACAGACGGATCATACAACGAGAACGCCTGGAAACTGAAGTAGACTACATTATCCCTGAAAACATTATCGAAGAAGTGGTCAGTAGCGAGAATTCTGGGATAAGTTGGTTCCCTACATAGAGGTTGTTTAACGTCTCAAAAAAAAGAGACGAAAATGCAATCAATACAGGCTACGCAAACCATGAGTGAGCTGGTTATTTGAGAGCAATAAATATGTGTGAATTGTGACTGACGTCACCTCGAAGTAATGCGAAAACGGTACCAGGTTGGTCTGACGGCAGTAAGGACTTGTGGTTTTGGTGGATCAGAGTCTCACACACCTACGGCAAGATCCTCACACACCTTTGGCGGGGATCCTCCTAAGGCGAACATTAGTTTTCCAGTTAGGAATAATAATAGTATTCTACTAAGGATGCTCTATAGTAAATGATGCGGTTTCTAAAAGGTTAAAGACTGTACTTTACCACTAAGAATGCTGTGTTAAGAATAGAAGGATCGTTTGATGCTATGTTATCAATGTCACTAAAACATGTTGTCCCATTAGATATACATTTATTGAAAATTGGCTAGACCAGTCAGTCTATTAGTGAAAAGTAATTTATCAGCTTTTCACTTCGATACTGATGATTTCAGCTCTGTCTTGTTAACAGATGACCAATTAATATAAAAGGGATCCCCTTGTCATAACAAAAATTATGCCTCTCATAATCACAGTCACTGCTTACAACGTTACAACTGCTCTTCCGAATTCTTACAACTCAAGAACGGAACTGGTAGTGATGTGTCACTTCACACTTATCCTTCCCTTTCCACCACAGGTTCGCATACCTTTTTCCGTCCTCAACATCTGTCCCCACTCCTGTCTTTCTCAATCTCTCATTTTACCTTGTCACAATCTTTAACTTCCTAATTACTTGATCTTACCCCTCTTTCTTGAGACTCTCAGAATATTTCTAAGATAATGATCAGAAAATTCATTACATTTTCTCTTCAATATTAAGGAATACGACTCTCGTAAGAAGTGAATAAAGAAATGTAGATTTTGCTGCAGTTGTAGTAGAAGTATTTAATTTTATATCTCTTAGAATGTTACCGAGACAAGAAGCTACTTATATCTAAGGCTTTCGATGTCGTAGTAAGATGGTTATTGTTACGGAACGCGGTATGCTACCGAGAGGTGAACCGAATAATATGTCAGGCATCTGTTACGAGAATGATTTCACGCACCACGCTCTATCGTGATTTACGAAGAGTCATTACTTTGCGAAACACTATACACTTTCAAATAGAATTCCAAGCCTCCGTTATGTCTTACCTACACTAAAATGCTCGGACGAATCCTAAACGAGTCTTACTTATTACCACTTAAACATGAAAGCACGTTGCGTGTTGAAAGAGTTTTACAGACGCAAAGCCACACAAGTGAACCCGTCAGCGGGCGGATCGTAATGCTCGCTGTGTAATGCGAGTTCTAAAAGTGTTTATACTTCGACAAAGACCACCAGTGTTTAAAAACAGCGTCAGGATATAGAAAACAAGGGAATAACAGTAAATTCTTATGGCAGTCGCTTACACGAGCCGGGGATTTGAGCACATTATTGTAACAGCAAGGAATTTGATGTGCAGTAAAGTTTGGTAAACGCCAAACCATTGTGTGACACCAGGCGGCCTGCGAGACCATTACTGTACAGTCCGCGTATTCCATTCCGCTAACTCTACTATTACAACAACAAGAACAACAATGATAATAATATTAACAGCTACTGTACAATAAATGTCTGTATTACATATGTCGAGAGACACTGCAATCGCCACCCGTCTTTTGTGCGTGCGCGGTTGTCTTTAATATTCAGCAGAGTATTTACCAAATAAGTACAAGTAATTTAAAACCCCGTTTCAATAATAATGCAACCGCGCCTCGGTAGTAAAATGTAATGTGTACATAACTTCTTGAAACTAAATATGAATTATTGTTGGATAAAGTAAGTTTATTTGCAAAAATTAATATCGTTGACTATTATAATTTGCTGTTTAGCAGTATTTAAGCTGAATGACTATTACAAGTACATTCAAAAATAAATTCTTACATCAAGTTACATGAATTTAGTTATTGTGTGTGTGTGTGTGTGTGGCACAGTTGTTATTACGTATCTGGTGTTACATTGAATAATAAGTGTATTGGCACGGTTTTTGATACTGGTACAAACTGACTAGGCCTACTTCTATACTGGTAAACTGATTATATTATCTGCTTTTTCTAGGCCTATAGGCCTATATAGAGCTACGGTTATGTCACTATTGCATATAGTGAGACTGCGTCACGTACTTTTGAATAAACAAGTAGACAGGATAACTCAGTGCCTTATTGAGACCACAGATGGATACGCACTAACATCTCCAGGAACTCCTTGATTAAAGTAGAAACATTCAGTGGTTTCTAGCCTGCACTACGCAGATAGTGAACTTGAAAGGTCACCATAGCCCCGGAAAGCGATAAAGAGGTCAGTTAGTTCTGCGAATTGTTTTTAGAAGTGACTAGAGTTCGTATTAGTGCAATTGTCAGAGTGCGATGTTAGAAATGATTGTTATTACTGTTTAATTATGTTTTGCAATCTTTGTTTGCCCTTTAATTATTATATTCTTTTTCCTGTAGAACGTAGCGTATAACATAGGAGAACCACTTTAATACGAATTTATTGTTTTCTGGGAGTGTTAAATAACATTATGCCTATCGATTTCTCTGGCAATTAATGATTTACTCTACAGTTTTCAGATCACGATCCATCCTACGCACATAATACTAACGGAGCCTATTGATAAACACAATGATAAATATAATTTATCGTTACGTCCATTATTTTGACTCGTATCTGTATGAAAAATCAATTTATTGCATATTTTGTCGTATAATTTAAAAACTAATTTCATAATTAATTAATCGTGTTGTTAAACCAGAGTTGTAGTGGTGTGTAACGCCTGTTTCGTGATTATGCTCATGTTTTCTTGAAATAGTCGAATGCCAATCGTTTTGATACCTCCGGTGAGGCAGATAGCTGGTTCAAGTTCCGCGATAGATCTGTAAGGTATCGCATCCTCGTGAGGCTAAATATGTAGCTAGGCCTAGCGGAAAGACTAGGAAGTAAGCAACGAACATACCAGCGCTCTTCCGTTAATATCGTCTGACAAGGCTAGTCCAATTTGTTGAGTTCGAAAGTGTGTGTGTGTGTGTGTGTGTGTGTGTGTGTGTGTGTGTGTGTGTGTGTGTGTGTGTGTGTGTGTGTGTGTGTGTGTGCCTACGCGCGCGCATGCGTGTCCGTGTATCTCTGACTATCTATCTACTTACCTGTTTTTGTTTTTTATCAGTGTGTTTGTGCATGTACGAAAGGATATGACTCTTCCATTTGGAATCTAATGGTTTGATTGATGCCTGAGCTGATTGGTGCGAACAGCGGCTCGAAATTCTTTTATGCTTATGTTTCGCACGTGATTCACCATCTTATGTTAAAATAAAACGAATGATAACATGGGAGCTCTGTCGCGTGGATGTACACGGTCTTAAGGGCAGAGAGATAGAGAGTGTAGATTCGATTCGATTCGATTCGATTAGATTCAAGTGAAAGTAAACTAAAATTATCAATAGTTTTACATTGTTAAGATGATTTGAAAGAAAAACATATTGAAAACTGAAATATTGTAACTTTGTAATTCAAATTTAAGCCTGCTGTTGAAGCAAAGTGAAGTCATTTTTCCATCTTAGAAAGAAAAGACACAAGCTGAAGTCAAATAAATTAGAGATGTGAGAACGATTTGTGGCTTTCCTTTCTAACTTTTTGATTAGTTGTTAATCAGTGTAAATATTTTATCATTTATGTTAGCATATTACAACTCAGTTATATTTGTAACGACTGAGGTGAAAAATATAGGTGTGTAATATTTTCGGTGGCTGTATTTATAAATTTATTTCAAATAACTTATAACAAATAATCTAATAACAAATTACTTATATCTGAACAAGAATTACACTAGATTTGCTGAGATTTACACACGTATACAGTGGCATCCGCCGCGTCCTCGTTCATCTGAGAGCATGCGCGGTGTATTGAGAGATAGGCCAATATCAGATATTTGTCACACATGAGCAGCTAATTATAGCTGTCACTAACAACCTACACAATCTACATAGTGATGGAGTGGTAGGGAGTATGTAACTATGGACGTGAATATATCTGACCAGAAAAGCTGGACTGTCTAGAAACATTGATGAGTCGGACAGCAGTCACATGTTTGTGTGTACGCCACAATAACTAAAACGAAATTTTTAGTAAACACTTGTTAACTTTACGTGATGAATATAAAAAACGCGCCAACTACTATAAACGTTGCAGTGCGCAGTGTATTGTTTTGTGTATGAAGAACGTCTCAGGAAACAAAACACAAAAACTGATATTTACTAAAGAGTAAACTAAGACCCTCATGTAGCCTATCAACACTTAAGAGTCAATCAACACGTATGGTGTTTATCTTTGAGACAGGTTATGTAAAATGAAGCAGAGGGTCAGTTAGGGTAAGTATTGGATTGTATTAACACCAATAATAAGATTTCTATAAAGACTAAAATGTGTCGTGTCAGTTAGGTTTGACCACATGTGGACACTTAATAGATCAGCTGATCCTGAATAGATACTGTCAGAGAAAAGAAAAGAGGACGTTGGGGAAGTGGCTAGAAATTAGATGTCACTCAGGCAATGACAGTTAGGAGCTTAGTGAACTGTCTGTTAGCTTCACACACACACACACACACACACACACACACACACACACACACACACACACACACACACACACACACACACACACAATACATAGAAATTCACGTTCATAATAAAGAATGAGGTAGGTTACAAATTATAAGAGACTGTGCTTGGATGTTTTAACAGTAAAAACGACTTTACGAATTAATCAACTTAACAGGTTTGAAGAACTGTCAATTCTTGAACTGCTGCTTCTACACAATTGTAGTCTGTAGACACAACGTACACTTTACGAAGTTTAAAAAGAAAATATATCTTCAATTTTATTAGGGTACTCTCAGTTTATGAAACAACATTTAATCAGAAAACTTGAAACTGACCTCCCAAATTAAAGGCTGTCAAATGTATTATAGGTCTACGAAATGATTAAATTCGGATAAGATTCAGTGCAAGGTCACTGCTAAATGATTTGGTTACATTAAAAAATACTTGTTTTTATGAAATACATTCTGTATAGGCTACGCATCTAGTGCGATGAAGTGTAGAATATTTATACGAAAACGTAAGTACGTACTATAGGTACACAGCTTATGGTTATCCCAAGTTCCCATTTTTTTTTTTTAACAAAGCTTGGCGACCGAGTGATTTCAGAAGTAAGTGGTAGCCCCTTCTCCTTAGCATCCATGGCCTCTTTGAAGGGCGGATAAGCTGGTAAAAACGTAAGACACCCTTTTCCCCTTCGGATGCGAAATTGTTTCTGAACACCTATTTCTAGACGGCACAGGCTGCAGGAAACAACGGAAATCTACTGTATTAAATAGAATAAGCAACGCTGATGCACATTTCGTAAACCATCCCCTAATCGAATGTCCGGTGAAGGATGACGTTATTTTAGAAGATCGTCAGCAAAGTATATAGGCCTACTACCAAAATTCGATAGATCAAGTGACTGAATTTAGCTGTTATACAAAACTGTAAAATTTAAATTTCGGTTGAGTTAATAAATAAAGGGATTCTGGACAGCCTAAGGAAAAATTATATTTATGGAGAAACTTCGTCAAGTGAAGAGACACGGTTAAAGGATAGGCCTATGTGTCTTGAGGCGCACGTACTGGTTCATAGAGTGAGTGAAGGTTGTAGTTGAAGATATAAACTAAAAACTAAATTAGAGAAAGATAGAATTTGGTAGTACAAAAAACAAATGTAGGCTATCTAAACTAATGGATCCACGTTATTTCACGTAAGTATGTTAAGGTCTTTCGGTGATTGAGTTGTCTACATTCAAGAGATCTGTAAAGGAAAAAAATACAGCACTGGGAAAAGTGGAAGATTTTAAACTATGTCGTTAAGCGTCATTGTTTACTTTGGAAAGAAAGAAAAAAGTTGAATTCCTTTCTGATGGATTTTCAATGTAATAAGAAAACTTGCAGCAGAGGGTACTCGTAAAGTTTTCACAAAACAAGACGCTATTTTATCTGCTTTTCATGTGTACAGATGCGCTAACTTACAACACACGCGCGCGCGCGCGCGCATTCGTACAAGCTGCCGCGCAACCATTACTGAAGAATAAAAGCTAATGAAAAGAAGTAAATATTAATAATAAATTATTTAATCAGTTACATATTGTTGATAAGAATGGGTCGACATAAAATATGTATTATTTGATGTAAAGCCGAAAGGTTATAATTGTGGCGTGCCATCAGATCTGACCTATCCAACTGGTCAATTCCTCAATGATATCGTGATCTACCAGCTTCATTTCTGTTTTCACAAAATATTGACAGATTAGATTTGAATGTATGTTTTAATTTTCTTATAATTGTAACTAATTAAGGTATACTGTTCTGTTACTGTTGTTTGCCACTGATTAAGCAATTAAAATACACGCGTTTATAAGTAATAAGCAAGAAGTTAAAGAAGTCATTCATTTTGCCAGAGAGATCTGATTGGTAATTCAACGTCCTGTGTCAGCTCCTTCGGTTTGGAAATAAGCCTACCAGTTATAAAAATTGTAATCGAACCTTTGCCAGTAGAAAACCCAGTGTGTACTGTGTAATGTCTGGCTACAACATGCTGTAAACAAATCCCTAATGTTTACATGCGCAGCCGGAACTGGCTTAATCCTGCGGTGTGTTTGCGAAAATTGTTCCATTCTGTGTGTGTGTGTGTGTGTGTGTGTGTGTGTGTGTGTGTGTGTGTGTGTGTGTGTGTGTGTGTACTTTATACAGTGGAGCTTCTGTACAACGAAACCCGATATCCGGCGGAAAAATTTGCTTCTGAAAGTATTCTTTACTGGGAGGCAAAAAGTTCTTTCCAATTTATTATGTGAATTCGATGCGTTACTGTTGTATAATATCATGAGGTGCTAAAACCTGTTTATTATTCCCCTAGAAACAAAATTAAATAAGGCTAAACTCATTTACTATTTTTGTGTACGTAGGCACAAAATTATTTCATTTCAAATGGTTTAACTGACTAACTGTACGTTTTATATAGAAGACTCTTAGACTCTATCTATCCGTTGTAAACTGCTGCAGACTAGCTAAAACTATTACAGTACAGTATTTAATTGTACATATAAATTAACACAAATTATTTAATATCACTACCCAGAATAGAAAGTCTCCATAAAAGAATAAGCTTTGTATGAAAGAAAGACAACAGAACGTTTACATTTTATTGGCATACCCATTAGGCAAAACCAACTACATTCCTAGGTTGATATCAGGAACGTCTAAAATAGTTCACTGTATAACAGTGCGAATCGAAACAGATAAATCTTAAAGTTGTTACAGCAAAAACTAGAAACTGGAAATTCATCCCAATTTTGTTATTGAAAACTTTGAATTTCGTTGCGTGGTGATAATTATTTTGCGTTTTCAGTAAAATTTCACGGATGTGGATGTTTTCGTTACTTGAAAGTGCAACATTCGGATTCTCGACTATACGGGTTTATACAAGGTGCGCGCGGCGGTCAAGGGACTTTGAAGGGACATTTTACAACCTCAAAACCGTGTATACAAGGTGCGCGCGAGGCAACATTTTATTTACTTAATATATTCTATTATTTCAGTTCCGTCTTGTGACTTCTAGTAGCTGTGTCACGCGTTTCGGAACGATCATCCCATCTTCAGACACAGGCTACCCCTCATACGAGATTGTAAGACATCAAAATTTTAATTAAACAGAAATACATGAACAACAAAAATTGTATCATGTACACGCTACTTAAACAGTACAAACAGACGCCTTTTGGCATCTAAATATTTTTGTCTTATTCGTTTAATTTTTGTTGAGTTATATGTACTAAAAAAGTATTGTTTTAGTATAGTACTAAAAGTGTGTGTTTTAACGTATAACTTCGAATAATTACATGGTACCACTTCCAACGGCAAAATTGCTAATTCTTGAGTCTAACCACAACGCATATACTAATTTCAGCTTTATTAGTTTATATGCAACCACGAAAGTAACAACATAACAAAATATAAATCAGCGGCCCTCTTTTCTTTTGACATCTGGCTTAGAGCGACTAAAACAAACCACCGCGCCCACTTTGTATAAACCGTCGGAAAGGACCCATTGACAGCCGCGCGCATCTTGTCAAACTCCGACTGTTGGCCTACTACTGAAACGTGTAGACTAGCGATCCACGAATCGCTCAGTATCGGCTGGAGGCGCCCATAGATCGCGATTGCGATTGTGCACACAAACCTATCGACTGTGCTTGAAGTAACATCTACGGTCAGTTTAGCACTTATACTTCTGGATGCATACACACACACTTTCTTGAATACTTCTTTCGACTTCGACTTCGTCTTCAGTAAGTGTAGATATATAAAGACAGTTTTGAGTGAACGAGACATTAATAAATGCAAAGCAATAAAAATTAATTAAATTATAGAAAACTTAGCCTAATGTCAATACACGTGAGGAAGCACTGCTGCTTATACCACGGATCTAGTACTGTGCCATACATACCCAACAATACAGGTGTCTAGGACATATCTACAAGGCTACGAACAACGTTCTTACGATGACGACTCATTTTCCGTCTTCCTGACTTTTTTTTCTTGCAAAGGCATGTCAGCTTTGTCGAATTGTTACGCAAAAACTCTGAGTTCCATTTTATAATGTCTTGTACATGCATTTGTAATTATGCGCATTCAAACAACAAACGCTGGCTATAATCCACGTCATAATTTCAAGGAAAGTCTTCATAATTAATATGACGCGTAATAATACAGTTAATTTGTTAACAAAAGAGGCGCGTGTGGAAAGTATGCGGAGAACTGACCGTCGGCGTAGATGACAATTTCTGTTTAACAGCGCACAAGCGCGGTAGAGGATTGTCATCGGCGCAGTAGATGAATCCCCCAGTATAAAAGACACTTGTTCATAAATTCTTTAGAAACAGCCTACCGTCGTGATTGAAGTTTGATGCTACACGCTGAAGTACGTGGTTTTCGCCCCTTAATAGGTAATAAAGCTGTAAATATTCTGTTTCACTTCATGTGCAAACTGCTGCGTCGTGTACAGAATACAAACGATAGTTTTAAAAACTTAATCGATTCGCACCAGAGCCAAACTCGCTAGTATTAAGTCAAGATTAAGTAAATTGTTTGAACGTGATATGGGAACGAACAGGACGTTTTGTTACTGTCAACAGTTTTCAACTGTACGTTTCGATTTGTTGTTACCTCGAGATATAAATGCTGCTGGACCGAGCATGAGAAACCGTCTACTTCTTCGGACGTGTTCTGTGAAAATTCCGCGAGAGCGCGCAAGGATTTCACAGATTTTTTCAAAGGCAAGGAAAAGAATCTGAAATTGTTTTAGTGGTTGATTTGTGTCGTGGCAGACGGCGCGTTCGTTCGGTAAACAAAGTGCATACCTGCTGAGTCAAACGTCTGAGCTAGCGTTTAACAAATGACTTTTTATTTTTAACGTGCACAACCTAATGACTGTCATAAAACATAAAACATGTAAGGGAACGTCGTGTAATTTCTAATGGGTAATTGTAGTGCATTATAGTGGGTAGTGATTATTATCGGTTCGGTATGTTTCGCGTTCATTAGAACATGCTTTGGCCCGACAATTAATCAAAAACAATGGAACCATTGCGACCGAAATGCCAATTGAAACATTCTACAAGGGTACACGTAATTGGTAGATAAAGGACGCAATGTGATGGGCAGAAAGAGAAAAATATGTATGAAATGGGAAGAAAATAAAGTGTAACAAAGTGGCGGGCGAAGAATCCAGTCTGCAGGGACGCGTAATTGATTGCTCCTTCTCTTTAACAAGACCTGTCGCGCTTTACAAAGAACTATTTCAAATTCCATCACGTGGATTCTGTTTGTTTTTGCTGTCATCCTCTTTGTCCGGCCGGTGTGGTTTCCCTTGTTGAACAATTTCGTCTGCCCGTTGTTGTGTCAACGTGTTACACTATTTTTCACGTCAACTAAATACAGTTGCTACTGGGCTCAGCTGTGCGGGAGCAGCAGCGCCCACTTAGCCGCATGAATAAACACTCGGCAAAGTGTCTAGTCACCTTCTTCACATCAGTAACATTGATTAACAACTGATGGCCGCTTGTAATATTCAAACGTTTTCCTGTAGTACAAGTGGGTATCACTCCACACGATGCTGCTAACCAAAACATACATTACACCACCGAAGCTGTATTTATGAAGCGCTGGGCTGAAGCTTATTGAAACGTCGTATTCTTGTTAGTTTAATATTCACAGCAACCGGAATAATACACTAAAGTGTGTGTGTGTGTGTGTGTGTGTGTGTGTGTGTGTGTGTGTGTGTGTGCGTGCGTGTGTGTGCGCGCGTGTGTGTGTGTGTGTGTGTGTTAGCGGATCGTTTACTTAGCGGATACGGACGACTAAGCCTGGCATAATATTCAAAAGCGTTGCTGTTTACCATCGCCTGATAGTCAAACCTCGAGTGGTGCAGAATCGATGTGTAACCGGCCTATAGGCAGTTCAGTGTATAATAACGGATAGCCTTGAATATCTGCATTCAAGTTCATGTTTTATAAATGATTATTAAAAAAAGGTTTAATCATACTTTTGTAATATTTTAAGAAATATTACAACTGACTGCATTAAGCACACAACAGTAACAATATAACAGTTTTTTTAGTGACAAGCATACTTTTTAACGTGCATGTATGTTGTAAGTCAACATTTGTTGTACGTAACTCGTGGTTTTCGTGAGACCGACATTCTATAAACAGGAATAAGATATTCTAAATTCATGGCAGGATAAAATTGATACTGTTAGATTCGCAAGCCAGAATTCATAATGTCTCCATTATGACAGCAGATAAAATTAATAAACAAAATTGAATAAAACAAATAAGAAGAGAGTGATTGACTTTGTTTTAATGAAAAGCTGAAATCTAGTGATGAAATTTAGCTTTCATTACTCTATTTTCTTGAGAAAACAGTCTTTAGAATTCGCATTAAAGTACAGCTTCGATTGTGCGAAATGACAGAAAATGTGAACAATTGTAGCCGATTTGGAGAGACCACAAACCCAATGCCGTTAATAAAAATGTCTTTCACCACAGCATAGAGGTCAAACCCCATGATGTTCAGGGTTAACACCGTGCTCACAGAACGTTTCAAACTAGAATTTGGGGTACGATTGTTGTGATTCTATGTTATGATATTGTAGGCCTGTGCTATTGAATGTGTATAGTGAATGGACAATATGAAAGCCACAGACGAATTGGAAGGTGGTATAGCTACATATGATAAACAAAATTGTCATCTACTGTATGCTAAAAAGATCTAATTGAGGCTATGGCTTGTTATACAGGATATACGTGGGTTATTTTTGATCTTAAAGAATTTCCTTTTCCGAAAACTACACCTTGATGAAAATCTTTTCTAAAAGTTCTCCGCGTCTCAAAAAAAAGGAGGGGATAGAACTAAGTTCTTGGAACCGAGTTTATAATGTAGTAATGAAGGCAACCGTAGAGTACAATAGGGTACTGTTTTCATTGTGAGTAAAAACTTCGACAACGTAACTAATTTGTTGTCCGATTATTTGAGGATTGCAGTGTTCGACATCGTCATCAACCTCACAGTGACAGATGATATAATCGGGGCTCGTTAATGACAGATGAAATTTTGGTTTCTTCTAAACGAGGCTCTATTTCTTCCTTAGTTTTTGACAAAAATTTCTGTTCAAGTGTCATATTGTGTAACTTTTAGTGCTGTGATGGACTCACGATATTGAAAACTACATATCCGAATGCGTTTTTGTGAACCTAACGTTTTAGTCTATGCTATAACAACTCTGCCGATCTCACGTAGAAACATGTCGATTCAGACAAACCTTAGCGTACGATTGTATTACACAAGAAACATTTATCAGATTTATCAGAAATATTATCCAGACTCTTACCTGCATTAAATATATATTAATAATAATGTACATTAATATACATTTTTTATGATCCACATCCACAAATATATTTTACGGTGATTACAATCACTTAAATGCAATGCTTGTGATTATTTCCAGACTAGCCTGTCGTGGCATGTGAACTTTTATTGTAGTCAAACCACACAAGAATTCATTTCATAGCCGTAGTCTCGCTCTAAGATTGCACTGGGTACTGGACAGAGGCTATCAGTGCAGAGAGCTTTTAACCACACACTTATTGCTCAACTATATAGCTTGGTAAAGTGAAATCTAGGGAACTTTAATCGTCAACTTACTGAAATGGAGGCATTGAAGCAAAACATTTTAGTGTAGTCTTTTTATCTGAGCCATACAGCCTCAATCTACACTGTTTTTTGCTTAATTGTAAGTCATAAAAAGAAACACTGTAGTGGGGAGACTTTATTTAAAGTATGTATGTATGTGGATGTGCTTGCGTGTTTAGTGTATATTACTGTGTTACGTATATCCTGTGCGTAAACAATCTGCATGAGTCGGTGCTAACATAAACAACTAAAACTTTATAACTATCACGGTCAATAATTATAATTGTAACTTATAATTCAGGTACAGGTTTCATATTCAAACGTCTAATTCAAAGTAAGATTGGTACATGTCAGATTTTGGTGATAAAAGTTTAATGGAATAGTCCATAATCCGTTTGTTTGTGCTTGTATTCATCTGTTGTGTTTGCACTAAAGGAATTCTTTTATAGACTGGACTCGACAGATAATAACTGGGCAAAAGAAAGTTTATCAGTATTACACTAATGTAAAAATTACTCAAGCACTTCTCTTTAACCAGCATCTGCGATACGGTTATCACAATTTGCCTAGTTGCTGGTGAAATTGTAATGATTAATGCGTATTTCAGACGAGAGGTGGTTAGATAAAATTTTTGCAATATTTTAAACGAAAAACGGGAGTCAGTACATGACTTATCTTTTAGAAGATGGAAGGAAATAATCAGTATTTGTTATCTGTTATTAGTTTCATGAATATACATTCATTTGTTCATATTTCCTATTCCACCCGTTTGTTTGTCGTTAAAAATGGGCAGTTAGACAAACTTTCATCTTCACAGTCTGGGAACGACACTGTCATTTTGGAACTTGGACGCGCTGACGGGATTATTAGATTAAAAACGTTTTACTTATGCCATTATAATTTCCGTGCATTAATTTATTATTGCTATAGATGAAAGACAATTACGTAACGCTATAATAATTCAAGACGCCCTTTACACACTAGTTTATCACATTCGGTCGGCGCAGTGTGTCAAGGTCGTGCACTGACCTTGCTTCGTAGATGTATCTGGAATCTCTGCGGGGTGTGTGTGTATATATATATATGCGTCAGCGGCTGACTTAGCAATTCAGTTACACGTAGTAATATTACAAGTGCGGATCGTAGAGATTGTTGAGATTCAGCGAAAAATGATTATCGTGTTAATTAGTGCGAAACCGTGGGGAGGTGACATTTATTGTTGTGTGTTGTACACATTTAACTTGAACTACTGTATAAGAGTACCTTTGCTGATTTATAACTATTGTTTTTTCTAATTAAAGTTGTAATCAGACTTCATTGGTGTCAATTATTCTGTTTCCACAGTAGAACATGACTATCCGTGTGACTGTCGTAACATTATTATTACTTGTCTAATATATTTTTTCGAAATTTAAAATTTATCAGATGAAATTTTAAAAAAAATTACCATATCGAGCTTCCGCACGTTTCGTAGTCTGTGCCTGCTATATAGGCTACTACGTTGTCTGCGCAGTATCGTAGTACTTACGTTTTCTTTATAATAATGGAAATACAAAATCAATCGCCGTATATAATAACTAAACCAAAATAACTAGTTATCACGTGCTGACAGTAAGGTGGTGTTTATTGCAGCAGCAGTAGTAGTAATTCGATTGTTGTTTACAGGATAGCCAGAATAGAATGCAGGAAGTTCCGTTCTACTGGTATACTTATATTGTTGTCTTATTTAGGAATAGGCCAATACTGTCGAGGCGCTGTAATAATTTATTGGTATAGCTTTCATGTTAAGCAATACAGTCAGTGTTTGTTTTCGCTACTAAACAGAAGGCTTGATTCGCACTCTACGTAGGATCCACATGATCCTGTTAACCTTAGGACAATTGACTGATTACCAAATACATGAGAAATCGACACTAAAATTTTATTATGTAGGCTTATATCAGTTGATAGTAGACATAGACATACAAAACTGCGTGAGTTCTGGGTTAACGCTAACGTGTCCACAGTAAGCTCTGTACAACGATATTAAAAACACTTATGTGGAAAAGTGAGAACAATATTAAAAAATTTAGTTGTAAAACAATTTATTTGATTTGTAGGTTGTTTATAGTTAGTTACATTGCCGATTAATATATATTGTTGAAAATATCTTGAAATTAACAACATTGACATTTAGTAATCACCATCATTGAGTCACTAATATGCAGTTATAACAGACAACACTTTGACAACAGTCACTATTAATTGCTAAGTCAACCGCACGCTATCTCTCTGTCTGCTGCCCTCTGTTAGAGGTCATCTGTGATGTAAATGAAGACTGAGGTGAAAATTGAAAGACAATTATTCCACATTAAACAGGGGATTCCAGAAGGTGCGAACGTATACTTGTTTCTATCAGTGTGTAGGCGAATATTTTACGTAGTTCACTATGTGTGATGAGTCGATATACCACAATCGCTTCGCTCGGTACGTGTTTCTATCACGCACTCACCCCTGTAACGATGTGATCGCACATAGGTGCAAGGTTTCGCTGAAAAGTAATGAGACTCATTGTGACTGTGTTACTATAGACACATTAATTCCAAAATAATGTCATCCACTTCAAAGTGGTTCCACTGGGAAACCACAAACTTAGAGAGATGTTTTTTCGCATTGACTGAAACAGATCTGCAAGTCTTTAACTGGTCCGTTACAGTATTTTGGATGGAATATAACAATTATATGTGTAAATTAAATTTTGTGAAACATCGTGTACACCTAACAATGTGATGTCACCTGTGATGTCTACATCTGTGAAAGTAAAAAGAAGGTACCAAAGTGTTTCATTTCAATGTCTCCATTTCAGTGAGATGATTTTTAAAGCTGTCTGGATTTCATTTTATCAAGGTATATAGTATAGCAGTAAGTATGAGGGTAAAAGCGACGTGCACGCTTAGTCTCTGTCCATCATCGAAAGCTATGTTCGACTCAGACCACATCTATGAAATCTTCTGTGGTTTGACTACAACAAAAATATACATTTCACGATGGGATAATGTGAAAATTACCAAGGTCACAACTATTGCTTTACGTGGTTATAATCGCTACCATAAAACGTATGTATGGGATGTAGATCACAAAACGTTATGTTAATGACTTCTCTTACATAGGCCTATACATGCCTTGTTTAGAAAGCAATGAGGCTGACTGTATAAAATTATTTATTGACACGGTAAATACAAAGCAATTTTGTCCACTTCAAACTAGTTCCGTTAGGAAACGATGCACTGACAGGAAGCTGATGCACTTACAGGAAGCTGCTCCCGTTGAATGAATCAGTGCTTGAAATCTTCAGCTACCAATGCCTTTAGCTTATTCTTCGTCACATTTGTTCTTCAAACAACCAAAGTGGCCGTCCTAGAATTGGCTTTTGAGTTTAAGAAACAGAAAACCAAACCTATTCTCCGTTTGAGAATAGGCAAACGGACTAAGGGGCTGGGCTACCGCAGGAATGCCCTTTTTGGGCAACTACTTGTTCACAGGAAGTGCGATGTGACTTTGAGCCAACAATTTTTGCATCAAGCATGTACTGGTCGGTTTTGATGAGCTCTCTCGCTTTTGATACATGCTCACCAGTTCATGCTGTGCTTGGTCACCCATAGAAGGGTTCCTACTCCACCGTTTCACGACCGTCCAAAATTGTTTTATGCCGTATGGTAACCCGAGTCTCACCTCCTTAAGATTGTTGTAATTAATTAAGCGTACTGTGTTGTAGTTTGAAACAAAATTGGATTGTACACCATCTATAATGCTGTAGAGCTTTATTTTTGTGACGTGAGACAAAACAAAGACAAAAACTATGACACACTCAAATCTAGTAAAGTTAACAAGTTCACATTTTTTATGAAAGTAACCAAACTATCAGCTCTTGCATTCTTTGCCCTACAGTGTAGCTACTTCGTGGGAAAAAATTCAGCGTCATTACTTTTAACATAAATCTCCTGGATAGTAAATACGATAAAATAATTAATCCTTGTCTATGTTCAATTGTAAGGAGTAAAGTTTGTGCAACACATAAACTGGGTCTCTTTAAGAAGAGCCCCGCCAGGCATTAAACATTTTCTGTACTTTAAACTACATAATATGGACGCGTGCACTTATCTTTCATAAATCCCTAATATAACGTAAAACAAAAAACTTGACTTACCTAAACTAACGTAGCCTAAATTAATAGATTTTTTTAACAGAACTGGTTATTACTAAGGGAGCCAATAGTTCATATCAATCCAGATTTGTAGGAAAGGTCTGTACCCTTATTCCTGTGCCTCCACATGAACTCCACACTGATATGAATCTAACAAGTCACGCCTAATACCGCGCTGCATCTTTGTTGTATCTGCGCTTTACACCCGTACCGACTCATCACTTTGTCGCTATAATTTTAATGTTACGTACTCTAAATCCACACCAGGAACGTTGAAAATACCATTATACCAACTCCACATATCTAAATTAACGGCGTTCCCGGCTGAGGGAAATGTTGCGGCCGTTCTGCCAGGCACTGTTTACAGGAAACAGTCTTTAGTTTCGCGCCAAATACCCCCGAAAACCCATTACTGCAGAATACACTCGTCCGACGTTGAATTTATCCGGTTAGTTAACAGGAACTAGAGAATTCCCTGTTCCATTGTTGACTGTTAGACATGTTTAAACATTGTGACTTGGTTACAAGATTGGCGAGCCTCTTCTTAAAAAGATACCACAAACTTATCGCGATATTGTATAACATGGATAAACTCATTCATGAAATAATTTTCACGGGTCAACCCTTGAACAAAGAAAACGTTTAAAACTTACTTCATAATATGTTTTCGATCTGATATTAAGCTCCTTTTAGATAAGAAAGGATTAACTTTCAGAATCAAAACGGTAGTAACAGTTCAGTCTGCGCTTAGGTTTATAAAACAAGCAACGCAGCAGAAATTACCCACTAATTTCGCCGATCAGCACTGTTATGTATATAAAAGTTTTTTCACAGTCTGCTTTCACGTTTTTTATCGTTGAAACGCATAACTTCGCACGAACGGATAAACATTTTAATAGGCATTTACGAACGTTATTATATTCATTTTCATCGTAACTTTGTTAAACACAATCTCGTTAAAAAAGAGAAATTTACATTTTATGTTAAGCCGACACGTTAGAGTAACAAGTTAGACAGTCGTTTTGGCACTGCCTTGCGTGCTGGCCGCACCGAATTTCAGGTTGCGCAGTTCGAGGGAGAAAAATCAAACAATATATGTAACAATAATTTACTTACTTACGGCAGATAGTATCACAATTGATTCTCCGTTTGGTTACGCCTTTTCCTTCCTCACGCACACTGTATATAAATCGTAACGATTACACGGTAATGGCTAAGCGGAGATAGAAGGCTGCCTCAGCTTATCATGTTTGAACAGTATCATTATGTGGTAATATGACACGCACGCACCTCTGTAAGAATGGCTGTACACGAACGCAATTACTCGCGCGCCCCATAACTAGACCTATACGACTACAAACTACAGGCCTAAGTGTTAACTCGACTATGGAAATAATCGTATTTAGTACTAGTAATAATAATAGTATTAGTAGTAGTAGTAGTAGTAGTAGTAGTGGTGGTGGTGGTGGTGGTGGTGGTGTTAGTAGTAGTAGTAGTAGTAGTAACTTATATTAAATAGCCTATATGTATTATAGGCTACCATTACCAAATTATAATAAAGGCGTACTATGCTTTTATCTAAAATTTTATCGTTATAACTGTTCCTGCTGCGCTGCTGCTGCTACTGCTACTACTACTACTACTACTACTACTACTACTACTACTACTACTACTACTACTAGTACTACTACTACTCCCATCGGAGGCGAGCTGAAACGGGGAGGAAACAACCATTGGTTATGAGAGGATCTGCGCACTTGCCAACTGGCAAACGTCTTTGGAGTGTGAGCCGAGAGGACGGTGGACCGCGAGATTCATTACAGATGTTCGATCATGGACCGAGAGGCGGTTTGGTGAGGTTGACATGACCTCATGGGTATTTCTGATTTTACCTGTACAGGATAGTAAAGACAGCACACCCGACTGCCTGTGCTGTCCGGGAGTAGAGGACGATTCCGAGCACACTTTCTTTGAATGCGACCGCAGGGATCAACATAGAAGGCAGCAGGAGACGGAGTTGGGTCTAATGACTCCGGATGCCACTGTAGAGACAATGCTTCTTGGAGAGGAGCAGTGGCACAGTTACCAAACTGCTTTTTTATCCTTCGGAAGAAATGGCGGCACATCACGTAACACTCCACCTAGATCGTGGAGAGATATAGGCAGTAGTAGTTCTCACAAAAACGCCTTATCCCGAAGTAATGAATTATACGGTCCCTAGTGGAAGGGGGGAGTTTTAGTCGATAGTCCGCTAACGGGAGTCCAACACTATGGGATATCTGTCCATGTCTGTCCAGGCGCAAAAATTCCATTTCACCTCCCTACGCACCCAAAAACTACTAGCCTACTACTACTACTACTACTACTACTACTCCTACTACTACTACCACTACTACTACTACTACTACTACTACTACTACTACTACTACTACTACCACCACTAGTAGTACTCCTACTTAGTGGAAACCTATAATATGGACTCATAGATTGCTTCTATTATCGTTGGTAGACTGGAATAATTCTGGCTAAATCCACTCTCTCTTCTGTATTCTGCACACACGTAGGCTAATAACACAAGTTATTATTATATTTTATTGATATTTCTCTTCAAGAAAACGTGGTTTCTCAAATGATGTTAATGTTTCCAAGAGATTCTCAAAAATTATAGTTAAATCGGTGATGCAGATCTTGTTCGTATACGACTCAACATTGCACTGTTAACAAAATAATTGTAATTGAAAACAAATAATATCAAACGCATCAAAATCGGATGCAGAAACGTAGTAATCGTTATTGTAGAGTAGGACTGTGTGCATTAATTAGAGCTATATAAACAATAAACACAGGTGTCCGGGTATTGCAGTGAGGATAAAGTGTCCAATCACGAGGTAACACAAAATCAAAATTGAATCCGAATGATACATTCACAAATTAAACTGAACATTTTATTCACGTAAAAGTTAAGTATTATTGCAAACCTATGTTATACATTAATTATAAACTTACAAATAGCAATAAAAACAGCTGTTCACATACTTAATTTTAAAAGTTACATGATAAACACACACACACACACACACACACACTCTCTCTCTCTCTCTCTCTTTATTCACGCATGCGCATATGTATACGATTGATTATTTGACTAGTTTTTTTTTAAACCAATCGTATGTTTGTATTACTGCAGACATCTACCAATTGTAGATTTTCCAGAATTGCTGTAGGTGATACGGAGAATCTTCTTTTGTAAAAAGGCAACTGTTTGTAGTAGATAACGTAAACTTACACCGCTGAAGTTAATCATTTTTGAGATTGTAGGGTGTAGCACTAACAGCCAGTATTGGAAGAGTACCTTTCTGAAAGTGCTCTAGAAAGTCCGTAATATTTTTGTTTTGTTTTGTCTGCTTACAAGCTACCTGCTTCATTCCTTATTCACGAAGTTTGCCTAATAATAGTAATAATAATAATAATAATAATAATAATAATAATAATAATAGAACAAGAAGAAGACGAGGAGAAAAAAGAAGAAAGTAATGAAGAATAGTCATAATCATCTACAGTAACCATCAGCATCATTATATTTTATCTAAACGTGAAACTACGTGGTGTTTTTAACTAGAGTAGAGATGGAAAAAGTCGAACCTATTAAAAGACAAAAAAGGCGATTTTTTAAAATGTTAAAAAATATTCTTATAAATAAAACATAAACATTAAATTTTGAATGTATCCGTAAAAACAGCTGATTAAGTTAAACAGACATTGCAACAATCAAAACATTTAAATCGAATATTCTTTAAATATACTGTAGCCTCTGACATGAAGTTTTCACCTGCGCAACCTACATAAAAAAAGCTAATAACGTAACCTACTTGCGAAAATATTATGTATATAATTTACAGCATATTAAACAATTTAATATTTATTTTATATGTCTATTAAATCAATAATATAGATTACGGTTATAATATTGACAGAAAACTACAGAACGATAAATTCCGTAGCAAAATTAATAGGCCTATACTCTATAATACTGACTTGATAATGATGTGATTGCCGAAGTACGTTGTCAAAAGTGTTAATGTTTATAACGTTATAGTAAAACATTTTCATTTGTATAGAATATTGATTTGGATATTGTCAGTACCAAAGCACGTATGAATGCAATTCCTATATAAACAGCACGCGCGTGCACATATAACAGTATGTTATTCTACTTTTGGTGCTAAATATTTGTTCATTTGGTTGGCGGTTGTTTAGATTCAATATAATTCTGACAGTATCTTATAAGAATGTTCTCTGTCAACTGACAATTACTAGCTTAAGATCTTAAGTAAAATACAAAAAACGTATTGTCTAGCTGTATTACTTATTTATTTCCATTTTATCGAATTACGGTTGGGAATGTACGATGAGAATAAGCGCCAATAGAGAGAAAACATCCAAACAGTTTCGTGACTTTGCAGCTTTACCCTCAGAATCGCGTTTAGGTTGATGCGGTTACCACCTATATACGACGTAATTAAAACTTGATGTTATACCTACTGGAGGACGTCTGGAAATTTTATTGAATAACTGTTTTAATATAGTAGTTATCCGTTGAAAACGTTATAGCTTGTAGTCTGAAAATGAGTGTGCCTGCTGTTTCCCACAGTTTAAATTGAGTTTCACTCAAAAAACTGTTTTAAATACGTTTAAATCAAGACACATTTTACTTATGTTTTGAGAGAGAGCTGTCAAAGTTAGGCAGCTGCTGTGTGTGAACTTCATTAACAATCTAAATAAGCTCATTAAAAGTTTGAACTTCTCCTTCAAACTTAGCTTAACGTTTAACTTTCAGTTGCCAACTATTGAAAAAAATAATAAACAATTGGCTTCAAAAACTAATGAAATCGCAGTACGGATTTTGACATTACTGGTTTTGGTTTTTTTACATTTTTCCTTGTATGTAATAAAATTCTAATCATAATTCATATTGACTAGGTTAATTGACTACGTTTCGTCCACTCGCTGTTATTTCAGGAACAAACTCAAGGGTATTATTCCAGGAACCATTTCCATAGGATGAGTACCCATTGGGCTGAACAACCCACATTGAGATTGCAACGATATTCCTCTTAGGTAGTAACCAAACGCCTTATCCACTGATCTACCAAGCCTCTCCACGAAAGTTTTAATCGTAACACTTACTAATGTGTAAACTTAGAAAATCAGTATTTAAAATCGAGTAATTATAGAAAGCAGTTGCCGAGTCTATGTCAAACATAATAAAATAATTTTTTCCCAATTTTGCAGGGCTGTTTTTTACTGTGTCCATCTCAAAAATATTAGGTGCCCATATTTGGAAACGGCTGTAACTAATAACTCAAATTTAATGTTCTATTACATTTAATTTTAATATTGACACTAGGCTGTTTCGAATATTTATGTTAAAATTAATTGCAGTGCTAAAGACACATAGGCCTATATAACGTTGTTCAAAGACCTTGTCAACAGACTTGAAAGATGGGCTTTATCCAAAACATAAATGAAGCAATCAGGTCGAAAAGAATATACGACAAAGACATTATAGCGTCCTTTGCTTTTCACAAGTCATAATAATGGCTCCTTTTTTGTTACCGTTTAGGAGGTGAAAGGGTAGGGTGCCGTTCGAGTACAAGGAACGCAGTGTGGCCAGCACTACGCCAAGGTAGGCTATTAATTTTTCTGGTTACTGAAAAGTACACCTTGAATTTATGGTGCTCCCGGAGAATCGAACCCCTAAGATCACTTGATTACTAGCCTGGCGCCATGTCTACTAGCCTATTAAGCTCTTTTTTAACGGTGTAGTTGACAAATTACTAATACCACCCACTGAGTGTCAACATGTTAGAATTTGAGGCGAAAAAATAAAATTTGTGTGCTATGACGACTGTGTAGGGTCTTTGCCGAACATCTGCAATCTACAAAGTCGGCTACTTCATTTCACAAATATGCTGTGTTACGGCAGCGGTATGCGAACATCTGCTCTTCGGTACCAGCGGTGGACACAGCGAGCCAATCCGGCATCAGCATTCGGAGAGAGCGAATCAGCGATCCCGGTTAGTTAATAAAACCCGGGCCGGGAGAAAATTTTGCCACACACATAGAAGAGAGTCAGCTTTAGAAGAGAACAGACGTCAACTGAACTTGGCAGAAGAGGATCGCCTCGACCTCGGAAACCTGCAATGAAGAGGCAATCGCAACAAGGGACTGCGGGAGTGAAGAAGAAGCCGCCGAGCCAAACTGAACCTCATCGCCAGCGCCAAAATCCAGCTGCGATGGAAGTTGACCAGCCGCCCTGCCAAGGCGAAGACAACGCTGCAAACACAACTGGGACCTGCCGCACAGTGCCGGTAAGTCGTGTAGGTAGCGCTGCACAGCGGAATCCGGGGGGTCCGAGAGACTTACGAATAGAGATGCAGGTTGCGCCGCCACTGTGACGGTGTCACAGTTCGGCCCCCGGATACCCGCTAGACAAAGAGCTGAGTTAGTCAGCATTGGCCCCGCTGATTGTGCCCCTGAAACACTGTGCGGCAGCGACGAGCCCCCCGGCCGGCAACTTGGGCCAGTCGGGAACCTTACGACTCGCGCGGGAAGCCCTGCTCAACCCGCGCAAGTTCGTGATAACAATCAGTCCTTGTTAGGGCCGACCAAGCCCGTAAAGGCCGGACCTTCCGGCTGCACGGCCGCTAGTAGGCCAGGAAGCCCTAATCCTCTGCCGGAGTCTGACTCCCCAGATATGGAGACCTCGGCTTCCACCGACTGGGTGGTAGTAGGGCATGGTGGCAAGCCGAGGAAGTCTCCCTCCCTGGCTTCCCTGAGTTCGCCAACGGACTCGGCGACATTCCAAGCCTCCGCTGAGGTTGCGCCTAGCCGCACCTCCGAAGGAAGGATCCCGCCGGTGTTCGTCACGAACGTAAGGGACATTATCGGCTTTAGTCGCCGACTCCGCAAGGTCGTTGCGCTGGCAGGTAACGCTTCTGTCAAACTCCTAGCGAGTGAGACTGTACGCGTTGCCTGCCGCAGGGCATCCGAGCACTTCGGAGTAATCCAGTGGCTGGAACGAGAATCGTTCCAGTTCCACACTTACACCCTAAACCGAACCAAGCCTGTAGCCCTCGTCCTTCGGGGCCTGGACATACAGGCGGATCCGCAGGTCGTCCTTGACGAACTGTGCGACGCGGGTTACAAGGTTGTGGGAACCTCTCGGCTGTACACTACTTATGGCTCGCGTCGACCACTACCCCTAATCAGACTCCTGGTGGAGAAGGGCGACTCCACCCAGGCCCTTTTAGAGTTGAAACGGCTTTTCGGGCTCTGCGTTAGCGTAGAGCCCTGCCGTCAGACCGGGCGACTTTCCCAGTGCCACAGGTGTCAGCGGTTCGGCCATAGCAGCTTCGGCTGTCGGAACGCGCCGACCTGCGTCCGCTGTGGAAACGACCACCTAACGCAGGCCTGCGCTGTTCCTGACAACCACAGATATTGCATCAACTGTGGCGGCGCCCATGCTGCTAACAACAGGCGCTGCCCAGTGTACAAAGAGCAGCTGGACAAACTTGCTAAACCTGTCCAGCCTAAGCCTCGACAAGTTGTTGCCCAACCAGTAAAGACGGCCAAAGCCGCTGAACCTGTGGTCCGGAAACCAGCCCCTAGGTCTGCTCCGGTTCCGAAACCTCAACGCGCAATGAGCCCGAGCAAAGCTCAACAGGCCAAACCCAAAGCCACGCCCACGGAACCGGAACGCGAGGTACCCCCCTACGCTCTAGTCCCGTTGCCGGATGATAAGGAGGAAATTGATCCTCCCCTGCCGCCGCCACCCAAGCCTAGATATCCCAGATCAGGCAAAAAAGGTAAACCTCCGGCCAAGAACACGGGCCAGCCAAAGGTACCTGCCACTGGACCCAAGCCTGTCCACCAAAAGCCAGAGCGACCACCCGCTCCAGAACCTGCCCCCAAGGCTTCCACCGCCTCGCCCCGCCGCAGCTATGCAGCTCCCGCCAAGCGTTCTCCCCAGACCTCATCTACCGATGATCTCGCCGTCATTTCCGACTTTCTGGCAAGCTACGACTTGCAGAAAGTAGCCAAAACTTTCCTCAAAATTAAGGAACGCTTGGCATCAGCCTCGCCCCAGGACAAATTCCTCCTCTTGGTGGAAGCCTGCCGTACTATTGGTCTGTTATGAACGGACAACCACGGCAATCCCTCAAGCGAGACCTTGAGCTCGAGGCGTGGAACGCCAACGGCCTCGCTTCCCGGCATTCTGAACTCTTAGAGTTCGTTGCCCAACACAAACCCGATGTGCTTCTTCTTGGTGAGACGCACCTGACCCCGCATCGTCGTTTCCGATTACCCAACTACGTGTGCTACCGGGATGACCGGTCGGGTCGCGCAGGAGGGGGGACAGCCATCGCGGTGAAGGCGAGTCTTCGCCATCACCGCGTTGTCCTGCCTCAGCAGCGGAACCTCGAGTGCACCGCGGTTGAGCTCCATGGTGCTCTCGGCGGTCTACTCGTGGTTTCCGCTTACAAGTCTCCATAAACGGAGCTCCTGTCGAACGATCTGGAGGCCGTCTTTGGCGCACACAGAAGGGTAGTGGGATCCAGCACGCTACCGTACGCGACGAGCGGCGGGTAGTGGGACCGCTTTGGCCCGGCGTTCAGTCGCCGCCTACCCGAGTATATCCCACTCGACACTACCCAGCATGTCGACGGGGCAGTTGCCTTATTCGACACAGTCGTAGTCTCGGCGGTAGACGTGTCCCCCCGGATGAAGGCGGGGCTCACGCCCGACTATCAGCGTATCCCCGAAGAGGTGTCTCAGCTCGCTTGGGAGAGGAATCGCCTCCGGAGACGCTGGCAGAGGACTCGTGACCCGGCTGACAAGGCTGCGTTCAACAGAGCGTCCGGCAAGTTGCGTCGCGACATGTTGGCGTTCCGTAGACGTAACTGGGAGCTAGCTGTTACACAGATGGATGGCCCTGCCGAGGACCGTAATGCCTGGCGGATTCCCAGCGCCCTAACGGGAAAGCGTAAACGCGCGCCTCTCCCCGCACTGGTCGGACCCGGCGGTCAACCCCTTGGCCGCCCCCTCGAAAAGGCAGAGTTCTTGACTGACAGTTTAGAGCGACAGTTCGCTCCCAACCCATCCAATAACCCGGCTTTCACTGAGCAAATCTGCCGCGAGGTAGAGCGCTTTCTATCGGCCGGTATCACAGTCCAACCGGAGCCCATCTCCCCGGAGGAAGTCTCTGAGAGGATTGTTCAGCTCAAGCCCCGGAAGGCGCCTGGCCCGGACGGAGTCATGAATTCCGCCCTTCATCGCCTTCCGGAGCGAGGAACCCAGTTCCTCTCTGACCTGTTCAATTCATGCCTCAGACTGGCCTACTTTCCGGTGAAATGGAAAACGGCAACAGTAATAGTGATACCCAAGCCGGGAAAGAATTCTTCTCGCGTGGAAAACCTCAGACCCATCAGCCTCTTGTCCGCGACGTCCAAGGTTTTCGAGCGACTGATCCAGCGTAGGATCCGCGACCATCTAGAAAGACTAGACGTGCTGATCCCCGAACAGTTCGGCTTTCGTGAGCTGCACTCCTCGACTCATCAGCTGATGAGACTCGTGGAATGCATTACCGAGGCTGGCTGCCAGGGCAAACAGACGACTGTGATCTTCCTAGACGTAGAGAAAGCCTTTGACCGCGCGTGGCACGAGGGTGTCCTTTACAAACTCACGGAAGTCCTTCTTCCAGATTGCTACGTTCATTTGATCGGCAGCTTTCTGCGAGACCGTAGCTTCCGAGTGAGAATAGACCACGCTCTCTCTTCGGAGAGGCGTATTACCGCTGGCGTCCCTCAGGGAAGCGTCCTCTCCTGTTCTTGCTGTTTGTCAATGACACGCCCCGAGTTCCTTGAGTTAAATTGTCGCTGTTCGCGGATGACACTGCGGCTTTTGCCTCAGAGCCGAACGCAAGTTATGCGGCAATTAAGCTCCAGCGTCAACTCGACGCGTATGTCGGGTGGACCGATGACTGGAGAGTTGCCGTTAACGCTTCCAAGAGCGCCGCGGTAATATTCTCGCGCAAACGCAAGCGGCCTCGGCCGCTTAAAGTAGGCCCCGTCGAGGTGCCCTGGACCAACAGCGTCAAGTACCTCGGGCTCCACGTGGATTCCCGACTCACCTGGCGAACCCATACAAATTACATCAGACAACGCGCTTCGGCGCAACTCAGTAGACTCTGGCCCGTGCTATCTAATCCGGCAATGACCCCCCGGCTAGGTAAGCTCATAGTCAACTCGTACGTGTTGCCCGTGATTACCTACGCCTGTCCTGTTTGGAGATACCTGGCTCGTGGTCATAGAACAACGCTCCAGCGCGTACTCGACCGGGGACTGAAGCTTGGGTGTAAAGTCCCCCGGAGGTACTCTTCTCGTCTTTTGAGGAGAGGACTCGGTGTCCGCTCTCTTGATGACATCGTGAGACGCCTGGCGCGTAGATTCTATGTTCGTTCCGACAGAGTGACCCACAATTTCCTCATTGCCGGACTTGGTAAATACACCCCGCGACCAGGTGTCCTGGAAGCGACCTCGTCTATTAGTCCCGGTGGTATAATCCACCAATCGCAGGTCGCTTCAGACCCCTCTATAATTAGGTAAAAACATATATAATGAACTCAAATAGACCCAGTGACAAGAGTCCTTTCTGAGACTCGGGACACTGCACTACTGGCGCAACCCCCAGTTGTGTAATTTTGCCACACTCTTCATCGCCACGCCATCGGACGCACTTCATCTCCTCTCCTCTCTCGGACGACATCGGCGCGGAGTCAGCCGGAAGGAACGGCCGAAGAATAGAACCAGCGTTCTTGCGTCTTCGCCCTCCAGTTCCGCGCCAGCGATGGATTTCGCTGGGCAGGCAGCCGACTCTACAACCGGTGCCGAAAAAGAGGAGGACTGCAGTACGCCACGAACAACGGGCGCAGCTTCCGAACATCTCAGTGCGGCACTACCAACATCACCGTTCTCGCCACTCGGTCCTCTTTAGGGCCACCAAAATAACTAGAGTGTACGATTGGCGCCATTTGTCATGCGGCAAACCTTTTGTCCGGTGACAAGTGGCGCCCAACGTGGGGCGACGATCATCTTGCGGATGCAAGATCCAGCCACGCCAGCGAGCTACCAGCCGGCACACCAATCAACATGGCGCCCAACAGACACCTCCACAACATCTGGAGAAGAGCAGTAGGCTGGCTACCGGAGAGCATTCAAGACCCGGTGGAGTTGTGACGGCAGCGGTAGGCGAACATCTGCTCTTCGGTACCAGCGGTGGACACAGCGAGCCAATCCGGCATCAGCATTCGGAGCGAGCGAATCAGCGATCCCGGTTAGTTAATAAAACCCGGGCCGGCCAGTTCTGCGCCAGCGATGGATTTCGCTGGGCCGGCAGCCGACTCTACAACCGGTGCCGAAAAAGAGGAGGACTGCAGTACGCCACGAACAGCGGGCGCAGCCGCCGAACATCTCAGCGCGGCACTACCAACATCACCGTTCTCTCCACTCGGTCCTTTTTAGGGCCACCAAAATAACTAGAGTGTACGATTGGCGCCATTTGTCATGCGGCAAGCCTTTTGTCCGGTGACAGTTGTTATCAATCTCCAACTTGGTGTCGTTATGGTCAATGCTTTTTGGTGTTTCCACCATTCTCAAGCTCTATCCACAACCCAGAATGTCCCAGCTTCCAGGATTTGTGGATGGCCGAGACACTGGAACGCCTAGTTAAGAACGAAGCGATCAACAAATCTGCGGCAAAGACACATGACAGGATATTTACAAGACATGAAGGAATTTTAATATAAACTCGGTACAACAAACAAAAAATGTTGTAGCAAGTAAACCAGCTCTACACAAGAAACCAGTAAATTATAAACAAAAAAAAAGTGTCAGTAACGAGAACTGTGATATTAAGAAAATATTATAGTACTAATGAAACCATAGAGGAAGTAAAAGAGGTTAACCAAGACTAATAAAATATGTTGTCAAAACGATACAGTACGGAGTAACCTCACATGGAAAACAATAATATAATAACTTAAATATATTTAAAATTTAAAATATTATGTAAGTTTTTACAATTACACAGGTATTATGAACATCGTTACCGTAACGTTTAGTCTTATCTGATAATATTTTATCAGTAGGCCTACACTTCTCCTCCTCTTTGTTTTTAGTAGTCAAAATTGTTTCCTGGTAATATTCACATAGTGTTTATATATAAAAGAAATGGAATACCAAATTTATATGTAAGCTGAAACTAGCGTCAGAATATATATATATATATATATGTAATTATAATAAATAAAGCCTGAAGTAATGTCTGCATGAATGAGAAGAACTCGAGAGAGCGGCTGTAACTTCGTAAGCAGTGTAAGTCGTCAGCATGACGCCTTATTATTATTATTATTATTTATTATTATTATTATATAATATAATAATATTATACTAATACTAATCGTAATTACTCTACTTATACCCAAGACGTTTTACAAAATAGTCTATAGAATTCGTTTTTTCTGGCCCTCAAGAACAGAGACAATCGTAAAAACAAATTAATTCTCAAAAAGACCTGGCTATTTCATTTCTCTTTCTGTTAATATATTTGTATTCGTCCCTAACGATACCACGCATTTTACCGCAAATTAAATTCTCATTAGAGACTTTCTCACTCTTTGGACACTTAGTTCTAATTATATTTGCCAAACTACAGCTTTAAGACCATGCTGAAAACGAAAAACAAATATTTAATTACTTTCAGTTATAAAATGGAAGGTTAAAAACCTACCCGCGATTAAAAACGAAGTAGAGTTGTACAATTAACTTTTATAATACTTCGGATTGTTTCCGGTTTCCTGGTATGTCGGCGTTTACCGTAAATTGAGTCGTATTTGATTCAGAACAATTTCAAGATTTTTTTGAATAGTGTTTAGTGATCATTGTTTTCACGATTTTCCTGTACAGTGAGTATATACAGTACAAATTCTGAACTCGTAATACACTAAAGAAACTCTTCTTCTTCTTCTTCTTCTTCTTCTTCTTCTTCTTCTTCTTCTTCTTCTTCTTCTTCTTCTTCTTCTTCTTCTTCTCCTGACATTAGAGATTATTCTGTTTATACCTACCTTTACTACTCGACACAATCACTTCATCTCATTCTTAGTCACTTTATTCTTCTTTTACCTTTCGGACAATTATCTCAGGCCTTTCTGACTAATTGTCATCATCCATACTGTCAATTTGTTCGTTCCAGAGTTACCGCCTTTCGTTTATCCGGTCCACTTATCTGTTATTTTGCACGTTTCTCGAATTTTACATTCGTCATTCTGTCTCGTCGTGTTTTGCCTACTATCCTTCTCGTCATCGGTATTTCGGCGACGTGATTTTATCGTCCGACTGTTGAGGTTTCTGGTCTTGCTTCTGCTCTAAGGTCTATCAATCAATACAGACCTCAATATACTTTTACGTATCCTTGTTTTAATTTTCAAATTAAAAAAAATTATTATTCCTGATAATATCAAACATACATCCTGCCATCCTGTTTGCTTTTGTAATTTGGTATCTCATTTCCTTTCCTATTGAACCGCAGCTTAAATCGTTACCCCTAGATAGTTGATTTCCTTTAAAGGGGCCACAGTTTCATCGTCTCCACTAACTTCCATCTCACTGGTGGTGCAACAATACTCACCACTTTGCCTGTAGTGATCACCACGTTACGTCGTTTGACGCGTTGTGCAGAAGCCATTGTAGATTACCTTCGTTTTCAGCTACGGGAACTGCAACATCAGCAGAGCATATAATGTTGAAATTAGTATTTTTACCATAAGTTTAATTTTTTAACCTTAAATAATTGTTTTACTTGAATCAAGTTTAGTATTAATCAAAGAGTAAAATAATAGTTTATATTCCAGTGGCCAAATGCTGTTAATTTTATCACGTGAAATACGCCAATCGTCCTTGACGAATGTCACATATTTTCATCATATGAAACTTCAGATTCCCCGAGAACCGACAATGGGAACAACAGGGTATTACTATAAGCGGCGACGACGTACATGATGATATTTCTTTTCGCCACAGTAATTATTAACATGTTTTCGATGTTCCATTATTAACATATTCTAGTAATATATGTTACATTGTGAGCAAAGTTCCATTTAATTGGATGGTTGATTTTGAAACAGAGCCTAATTCAATCGTGAATTGAACTTTGGCAGTTAAGTCGATAGGCCTACCTGGAAAATTTTAATTCCAGTGTAACAGACGCAGATTTTCGACGTTGATAACTTACTTTCTATTGTAATAATTTGAATGATTGTTTGTAAAAGTAGTATTAATTAATGTGACAGTATTAGGGTTAGGATAAGTATGTTTCCGAAGGAAAAAAGTGGAATAGGGAAAGCTGGATGGTAGGAATCGACAGGTAGGTGGAAGAGAAAGGACCAGAGGACAAACAGTAATGGCGAAAGGAAATCGAAAGCCGGAAGCCACCGTACTAATGGTATGGTATGCAGTACTAATGGGATTAGTAGTAGTAGTAGTAGTAGTAGTAGTAGTAGTAGTAGTAGTAGTAGTAAGAGTAGTAGGAGCAGCAGCAGAAGCAGGAGGACATAAATGTTAAGAAGTGTGATTAGTTGTAACATATGAGTGATGCACACGGTATACCAGTAGCGAATCAGTAGCAGCGTGTAACTTAACCTTTGTTCCCGCTGCAGTATCTTGGCGCGAATGCCGCTGAGTACACCGAATCCGCGTGAATCGCTGCTGTGCCCCGCGGCGGGGCGTGGGGAAACATTAATTATTTGTACGTAGATATGAGCGATGTGACCTTTAACGTGAAAACGGCTGCTGCCGCGGACGTACGAGTGGGATGAACTTATAATTAGTAGTATAGGGTATTGAACAATGGAATGTGAGAGCTTCATTAAAATTTTCGATTTAATTAAATGTAATTATTGGCATTTGTTATGGCCCACAGGTTCTTCGGGCGTCTAATTGTCTTTTCATTGTGATACGCTCCGGCCGGCCTTTGTTCCAACCGGAGGTAAGGAAGACGTCTGCCTCCGCGCAGCCGTGAGTCGTTGGTGCTCTAGAATCACAACGGGATACGTTTCGTGTGGGTAACAAAAACTTATTGTTATATATCGGGTATTAGTGTATTAGAAATTGCAGAGCTTTATAAAAAAAAAGTAAAAAAAAAATAAATGCACGGTTTTACAAAGAAATCATAAATCTTTTTCTGATTTACTAATGCGCTAAAAAAATATCGGAAACTGCAAAGATGTGAATGTAGACAGTGACTGTACTCGAAACGCTTTTTCTGTCGGCTTTGTAACCGGTTATATGTGTCAGTTAATGAACAAGCTACAGATTGTTTAACTACGAGAAAAAAGTCAATTAAATAGTGAAAGGCGTAAAATTAAGTCATATACGTATAGTAATTTCATTCGCTCGCGAATGAACACAAACAATCAAGTTATCCTGAAATTTAACACCATTTTTTTTCAGTTGCTCGTAATTCAGTAATTCAGTTAACTGGCGGCAGTAGAATGGTGGAAAAAACAAATCTAAATTGCATACAGTATTATGAAAACCTTATTTGCATTTATGATTAGTAGCCTATAAAATGTTAAAAATAACACAGTGTATACTACACTCACACGTGCAGAACTCTAAACTGGAAAACATTTAAATTGATCGAGATCGTGACTTGTGTTAACCGCAGTTAATGTTATTTACAAATGCAAACAACACTGTCGTCATGGCTACACCTCGTTATGTGTGTGTGAAACGGTAATAAGAAATTTAACAGTGGAAGCCAGTCGGTTAAGTGTAAACAATGGATTTGGCGCACACTTCATTAGGCCTATTGCCGACGCTAAATGTCACCGAATGGCTATATAAATTATATTAATCTCAGCCGTAATTCAATGCCAACACGCACGCTTATGTAATGACTGCTTTACAATGACTGTACTGCACGCGGTGTAGGCCTACACGTTTGGAATCTACAAAGAAAGCCATTAAGATGTTCTGAAGCTACGTTTGTTTTGCTTCGGTGGGTTTTCCTTGTCACCATCATATTGTAATAATGCAGTTACTGGAGTCAAGACTGAAATTACTGAACATCGGCACGCCTATATCGGTCGATGCGTCTGAGAATGGAAGGTTTAGTTAATTAGTAATAGGCCTATTTGGTGTAATGTTATCTCTCGGTTAAAGACGTATTCTTCTTAATATCAGATTTACAAGACTGCTCTTGCCAAATGCACATCATAACTTTACACCGTGCATGACTGTACCAAGAAGAATATTTGTAGCTGTAGAAGTACTTATTTGTGATGACAAAATACTTATTTACTAATTACCACTAGTTTCTACTGACAAAAACCTATTCTACTAGTTTCCGTTACGTTAATGCACATACACACACATCCCTAAGTTTACCTGTGAGTGTAGAGGTCCCTTACCAACGAGCCACCGTGTGGTCATTCATCCAAGCTTCTGTACACGTGCATGTGACGCATGACTTTGCTACGGTGCCCCAATCGATTACTTTTTGTGCATTTACAAAGAGACAGAACGCAAATATTTAGTGAATCGACTGTAGATGTCACAAGGGCGATCAAGAGATTTTTTTTCTATTCATCTTATGATATCCTGTAGCCTAACCCATAAAGGTAAGTAGTAGTAATTTGGGCTTTAAAAAGTTCCACTGAAACCGTAACCAGAATGACAAGAGACTGACGTAACTTAACTGATTAAATGTAATTGTGTGTTTTATTTAAACAATAGCCTTATGTACTCTGTTAGTAGTACAACTAAAACCTTCGTTGTGTGTGCTCTACGTAAATACTCATACACGCCAGTACGAAATTTATTATTGAGTTTAAACTCTATATTATCAAAGAAGACAAGGAAAACAGGAATTTTAAAAAAACGGAAATGGCTTTAGTTTGTTAAGCGTACATTGTGTAAGAGGCATAATAGTCACATTTTTACAAGATTAATACAGACTGTACGCTGTTAGGTATGTTTAAATGTACTAACTTTTTACAGACCACTGAAAAATATTTTCATAAGTTCAAGAACAGTAAAACTGCAAACATATGAATATAGAATGACGTATGGAGATAAAGGACATGATTGGATCCATGGGCAAAGGGGCTACAGGCCCCTTCAGCTCTAAATATACGAATGATAAAGTAACGCTTTTTGCGCTATCAAAATTTGAAAAATCAACATTTTTAAAAGGTTACCGTGAATTAATATCGCTTTAATACTTCACTGTGACTTTTCCGACAGTTCTAAAGTCAAACGAGATAAACACACGCACACACACACACACACACACACACACACACACAATACGAGCACACACCAGACCCACTGAAGTCGATAGAAAATTTAGCCCCATTCTTTGAATCCGCCTGTGCGTACTCCAGTAACATGCAATTAAGCATTTATGTTTATATAAAACGTGTATTCAACTAGTAGCAGATGGCATTTATTATATTTGAGCAGTAGAATTAATGGAAGAATATTAATTTTGAATCTTTATCACAAAATAGCCTTTCCTAGTATCGGATTCTAACAGCTATAATGCGTTTTTTATAATGCTCCGTAATGGTGTAAGCTTCATAATTTCGATTCATAGAAGAAATGAATAACAATTGCCTGGTTTGTTTGATGTCTCCATTATGCGTTAACGCTTGTTTCCCGTGACGTGTATTTTCACGAGCCAGAATTTCATTTCCCAGATTTCCTTCCGCGTTTCCGGTAAGTCGCACTTGTGGTGAGAGGAGCGTAATTTGTCGTACGCAGTGATGTGTAGCGTAGATTTTTTTCTTTTTATTTCAAACAGTATTTGAAGTGAATGCGTAAAATGAAGTGCCTCGCGCGGTATGTTTTGCATGCAGCGTTATTACTCGTTCTTGCCACGGCATTATTACAAAAGTCCTTGAGACTGAGTAATTAGAAACCTTACAAACAAAATTCCTTATTCGTGTAAAAATTTAATTTTAACGCAGACTCGGCCCCTCTTTAAATTCCTGAAAACGCTTCACACTTTCCAGCAGCCTAGGCGTGTCGTAAACACGCGACTTGATAAATTATTTAAACGCGTTTACATCGGGTTCGAAAGTGTCAAATAATTTAAGGGTGTAATTGTTGTTATATAATGAAACAGAATTTGTCAACGCAGCTTACTATATATTGAAAAAATTATAACGTGTAATATAAATTAAGCAATTAATTGTATAATTATACACACTGTACTTTGCAAACGATCGTGTTGTGATTGCCTGACACTGTGATAACTTAAACTGCATGCACGAAAAGTTATTAAAAAATACAGGAAGTTAGGGTTAGAGCTAAATGTAGTGAAAAACTATTATTTGTATATCGGAAGACAGCAAGAAAACCTAATACAGAAAGACCAGGAAATCAAAACCAGCGGAAGAATTACAAGTACAGGGGGATGAAAATTTCAGAGGAGAGACTATTGGATACTCCAGTCAAAAAAATAAAAAAGTGGGAAAGCTGTTAGCCTACTAAACAATATTATATCGAATGGTAACAAAGAAAATTGATAGCAAATTTCGAATGTGACAGTTGAGGTACAATATAATCTATAGCAGCAATTTAGCTTGGATTTGCGGAAGAAACTGATAAAGTGTTACATTTGAAGCATAGCTCTATTTGGACTGGCGTGTTTAACACTAAGAAAAAGAAGAATAAATACTTTGACTAAGCTTCGAAATGTACTGCTGGAGAAGAATGGAAAATTAATTTGGTCAGACTAGGTAACAAATGGGAGGTCTAAGAAGACTGTACGAGAGATCAGTCCTGAATAAATTCGTCATAGTGAAGCACACCTACTGACAAGAATTTCCTACTGTATGATGCCACTGAGGGAAGTTAGAAGGGGCTCCAGGGTTTGGAAGGAAGATAAACTCAGATATTGGGCGTTTTAAAGCAGAAAAGGAAATAGGATTACTGGGAATTGAAATGGGATGATACCGACAGGGCAATATGAAATGAAATTCGTTGATCAAGTCATGAGACCGGCCGTCAAGCTGAACACTTAATATTAATAATAATAATAATAATAAAATCTCAAATTTGGAGATGTAGGAATTGAAAACAAACGTAGATAACGGATTTAGGACAACTGAAGTGTATTTTTTGAAGATGAGAAAATTCTTGCTTCCCACGGAGACAAATTATCGTATCTTTGGGCAATGCACAAAGCAGCCTGAACTAATTCATTGGTGTATGTGTGTTGGCGGACGGGAGATGGGTTTGATGGTGTTAACTATAGTGATGGAAGCGGCGCACTAGTTAACTGCTTCCGTCTAGTGCTCGGGATGTGATATGTCCTCCGATATTCAAAAAGTTTCCGTGACATTGACACGTGACATTGTTGCCCCCAGTGGTTCTGGACTTCTACCGGTAACATAAATCACACCTCGTTTCACTTTTTACGTTATCGTATTGCTTTCACGTTCCAGTTTACATGAGTACAACACAAATCTTACGCACCAAAATCTTTAATTGAACTGATATTACTCATTAGACTACATTCGTCCTCATGTTTTTGTGAGTATGATTGTAGGACAGCATGTGGTTCTGCACTATTTTCTCGGAGGTATCTCGCAAAGGCCAGGAAAACAATACATTTTCTGACATCGCGATGCGCTCGAAGCGCTCAACTGACACCTTGTCCTTAGATACATAGAAGTCTTTGTAATTTGCATAATCAGATTTCATGCGCAGTTTGGACGTTAGAACTACTATCAGCCAATAGCACGATTATAAACTCTACCTGCTTCTCAACATCGCATGCAGCATGCAATTGTAAACGTTATTTCAATTTTCAGCGCGGATTACGGCTTATAATTTATAGCAGCAAAATTCTAAATGGTTTGTCACCAAAGAAACTATAAAGCTTCAACGAAATCTAATGTAAAATTTATATCCCAAAGAATACTGATACTTTATAGCTTCATACGCACGTTATCTAGTAAGTTTATATGACTACAGTAACAGCTCAGTTTAATATATTCGTGTACAGATGTGTAAAATAAATAAAAACTACATCATCGTTAATACTTGAGCCAGTGACGTCTGTAGTTCATTTACAACCCTTGTATTAAGTAAAAAGTATTCAAATTCGTATTTCTTATACGACGACGTGAAATATTTTTATCGTACCGTCTGTTCGGTTTCATATTTACAACAAAAAAATTTCTTGACGAGGTCGAAATCCATTTTTTATCACGTAAAAATTTGGTGTTTCGTCACTATCCAACAATATATGTCAGGACGTGGGTTTATTTTGACCAGTTAATTTATATTTAAATTAGGCTGAAACCTTTACGTTTTGAACTGTGTACCACTAAACGAAAATGTTATTGTCTTTTTTGTGTATAAATTATTATACGGAATGTTGAGGAGGGTGTAACGGCAACCGCTGGCCGCGACAGGTAGAAACGAATAACCCTAAAGCTATAAGCCACAGATACGCTATAAATATTTAAGCTTCCACTATTATAAAAATCGAGCATAATTTCGAAGTTAAAAATCTGGAGGGTTATAAAATAAACAGTTTTTAATGGTTTTTTGTGTGTCGAAAGGAAATTAGCTACATTCTCTGAGAACTTTCTACGAATTCCCAGAATTATTTTTAACTAGAAAACTAATGTGATGTCAATTAACAAAGGTAAATTTATGTATGGCCTTACAAAGTTTATTGGGGTAACATCCTGAATGTGTCAGACGAGACGAGAGTAATAGCTCACTGTTAGACCAATATCTCACACAATTCCATAGATGTGCCATAAACTGAATTTGTAGGTCGAAAGAGTTATTTAATGGCTGGTTGGTCAAATAATGTATTACAGACCTAGTAACAAATAAATTATAATGTATTATTGATTACTTAAAAATTATGGTTTCATAAATATAAGTCTACTGTACTGGCCCAGAAATATGTATACTTTAATTAAAATGGCTTATTGTAAAAGACTAATGGCCAAAAACAATAAGATGTTATCAGCAAATAAAATAAGCTATTTTTGTTCAAAACAAAATCTATAGCCTATTTCTACCGAGTTAAATACTTTTGCCATATTTGCAAATATAACTCCCACATATTTTTTCAAATATTTTATCATGTGTTTTTCGAAAATATAGTTAAATAAATACGACTGCAGAAGATATACCCAATTAAAATCGTATTTGGAATAAATCTTTTCGTGATTTAGTTTTTTCAGGGATTTTCTGTTGTTTACGTTAACAGCAAACATTTGGTTTTTTTAATAGTTAAACAGAAATCTTGATAGTTATATTTTGTTGTAGTAAGTTAAAAAAAATTGTTAAGCAAAATTCAAACCATCTCTGTATTGTACCTGTATGGGATGGAATAATATTCCTATTTCTAGTAAATAAAACCTCATTGTTCCATAATATAGGGTGAATTGTGTAACTCCTATATAATGCTTGCGTACGTATGCTAATACGTCTGCGTGTGACTATTCCCTGTGAAGTGTTTATAGGAATATGTTAAACAAGCAGACATATCTTGGGTAAGCAGCGTTTAAGTGAAGCGTGTTTACAACGTAAGTGGCTCTCTGGGACTGCGAAGTTGGACAGGCCCGCGACAACGTACTGGCTAGGAGCTAATTTTCACGTCATCCGCGCAAGTGGTGGCCGCCGCGTTGCCAACTGAGTAGCTGCGACACGCAGCGCTTGCTGGGGGTATTAAGCAGTGGGCTAATCTTCCTGTTCCGAGTACAAAAGTGGTCTGACAAACGTCCCGCAATGGGCTGTCACGCTAGAGAACCTTATTTTTGTAAGATATAACTACATTATTTGTTATATGAATAGAGTCATTCACTATATTCTAAGTGATCTGGAATCGACAAATTAATTGCTAAACGTTTTTCTTCAGCAAGTAATGAGTACATACCCATCTGATTACGTTTAGGCTGTATTGGTTTCACTGTATAGGCACAACGGGTTACGTGTATTTACAGCCTGCTAAAATATGATGGTTATCTAATGGCGACTATTTAAACTGACGACATTTTAAATACCAATAACATTTAAGCGTCTGCCTCAAAATATCCCACATGGAAAGCCATGAACCAATGTCCAATGTTGTTCTTCGCCAAAATCAGACCTTTAGCCTATTCAGCCTGCAATAGTTTTCCTCTTGGGTGTTGCTTGTCTTGACCATTCCGGATTATCTCACATCGTTCGAAGGGCTATATGGCCTTCCGTTGGCAAGCAAAACCCAAGCTCAATCTCAGTAAACAGATAAATATTAATAACGCGCTGAAGACATACATACGCGTAACTTAAAATCAGCGATATTTTAATCCATTGTTCAATGTGTGCTTAGTTCCGGCTTAGTATCGGAAGCATTTACATTAAACTGATAGACAACATCTTCTATATTTTAACCAGAATTGTCGTATGTTAAGCGGGAAATGCAAAATAAAACGGAAGTTGAAGTGCTTCCTAAACGTTGGGGATATAAATAAAATGTGTGTTACAAGATGCAGGAGAGACGAAATGAATCTGAAGTGCAATTCTCTAACTCTAGTGTATCGAGAGTTTTCTGATTTTACAGAATCATGTAGAAACCAACTGTAACAAAATCTAACCAAACACGTTCGGTTTTATTCGTTTTATTATTGTTATTATTATTATTATCCTTATTACTATTATTAGAGTTGTTGTTCTTGTTGTTTCTGTTATTATTGTTATTGTTTAATGTTAGTAGTTTTTATTAGGCAACAGTTTTCATAGTTATATTCGTTGAATTACAGAAACATTAATTTTATAATGTTTATTAGCAGAGTAACACAAGAAAATGTGATGATATCCACTACAAATCAAGTTTCAATAGCGGTATGTGTGCGGGCTCTCGCCCTGTTAATGAGTTTAATTAGCAATTATCTATTTCGTTTTGTTATGCATGTAGCACAGTTGA
This sequence comes from Magicicada septendecula, assembly GCA_034769895.1. Taxonomy (NCBI): domain Eukaryota; kingdom Metazoa; phylum Arthropoda; class Insecta; order Hemiptera; family Cicadidae; genus Magicicada; species Magicicada septendecula. The sequence goes on along the minus strand of CM068368.1, from coordinate 650,635,273 downwards.
TCCAACAGCAGAGGAAACTAAATTATATATAATTTATACAGACGACTGTAAAATATTTGTAGCATAGGGTATGTTGGGCAGAGGCTGTGAGGCACCACTATGATATGAGATGTAGTTTCCATTACATTCTGAGATGGCAGACCGGTCTAATGCCCTGCAGTCACACACCTCTGAAATGAAATAATTTCGTAACTAATCCCAAGACGTATTATTTGTAATTACCAACTGAATTCTGTATTTTATAAAACGATTCCGCTTCCCCAATTATTTCTCTTCCAGTTTTTATTTACTTCAATGTTCCATAAGGAAATGGAAGTATGGTGATGGCAAACAAAATCGTGTTCGAGATAATTGCAGATTTTGATTGTACTACCCTCAAAACATGAAAAAAAGTCATTTTTCGAAAACTGTCTGTGTGTGTGTCTGTGTGTCTATCTGTCTGTCTATGTGTAGATTTTTTTCTATGGCAAACGATAAGAGCCGAAAATTCAAACAGAATCAAATACTTTTTTACATACACCTCTGAATTGTAGAGTACTCAAGACCTATTGTTTTTGGTGAAGATCGCTTAAGGGAAAGGGGTAGTTTACCGGCCACGTTTTATGTTTTAACAAGGGTATTTTTTTCTATGGCAAACGATAACAGCCGCAAATTCTAACAGAATCAAATAATGTTTTGCATGCATCCCTGAAATGTAGAGGACTCAAGGACTGTTGATTTTGGTGAAGATCAGTTAAGAGAAAGGGGTAGTTACCAGCAACATTTTATGTGATAACAAGGGTAAATTTTTTTGACGAACAATAACTGCCGTAAATTCAAACATAATCAAATAGGTTTTTGCATACATCCCTAAATTGTATAGAACTCAAGGTCTATTGATTTTGGTGAAGATCGGTTAAGGGAAAGGGGTAGTTTACCTGCAACATTTTATGTTGTAACAAGTGAAATTTTTTCATGAAGAACGATAACTGCCGTAAATTCAAACAGAATCAAATAATTTTTTACATATACGCCTGAGTTATAGAGTACTCAAGGTCTGTTGATTTTGGTGAAGATCGGTTACGGGGAAGGGGTAGTTTACCTGAAACATTTTTTGTTGTACAGAGTAAAGTACTTAATTTTGTTAAATGAAGTATCCTGATAAGAAGATCGTAATAATCTACTGTATAAACGTAGATGAAATATCTATAAATGAAGAGGCTAGTTGAGCGGGGTGGGGGTAATTTTCTATAAATGAAAATTATAGTTGAAAGGGAGGGGATAATTTTTATTTATGTCATGTGTACAACGTTATCGGCAACAAAGTAGTAGTTTGTTGTTAAAATTCCTTCCTGGGCTGTTTGGGCTTGATCCAATGTTTTCTACAAAACCAGACGTTTCGGCAGTGCTTTCGACTGCCATCGTCAGTGAAAATTGAGTGCACTATCGTGAGGTGGTATACGTTAGTGACCACAGTACTGTGGTTAAGGCTGAAGAAATAAGAAGTTTCTATGGAAATACATAGCTCATTTCGAAAAGTATTTTAAATATAAATCTTAGAACATGGAAGTCATGTATGGTTCTCCACACCGATATTTTTAATACGAATGCATCTTTTTACTATTCTGTTTACCACCAGAGAAAGCACGTTTACAGAATGTTATTGTGCGATGTTGAACTGGTGCAAACATAAACAACCGAGTCTTGTTAACGTTTCTCTGAACGACGTCAGCACAGGAGCCGGATCGTGGGAGCATGGGGATACTAAGCTCCCCAAAACGGTTGTAAAATTGTCAGTAAATTGTCTTGAACTTATGGATGTCTATCAGTCACTCAGAAAATAGTAATTTTTATTATCTCAATTTAAAAAATATATATATATTACAGAGGCCTATTCTTTGTCATTCCAAAAATATAGACGTAACTAAAAAGAAGGGACTATATTTAGAATTTCCCGCTCTTTGTCACGATATTAGTGACCAATTGTGGTCTGAGGGCAAAAATCTAGTAGCCTTGAACTTATGAAACGGACAGTGAAGAAAAATAGATCTCAAAATTTATTTAAAGCACTACGAATAGTCGCTCGCTCTCTTACAATAAGGGAATAAAAATCCTTTGCTTTGATCGCCAATGAATCATCACGACTACCAACTTATCTGTTTCTATAGCTATAAGATACTGATATCCAACGAAGAAGTTGTTCGAAAATTTTCTCGGAACTCCAGAAAGCTCCAGTTATCGGTGTGATTCATGAGGCTAAAAACTGTTATCAATATTTATGTGATAACGCTTGTTTAATATCTTCCGGCATTATTTTTTATTTACAAGTGTCTTTTAAACCACGTCAATAATATGTAATTAACCACTTCAGTTTTATTAATCCGTTGTTGTAACTGCAAATTTAGAATTAACATTTATGAGAAGAAATGGCTTTTTTAGTACATTCTTTTCCAAATTAATTTTTTGTTTACGGCAGGGGGTTTCCTCCAAACAAAAATTTTAGGTATCCCCCAACATAGGATCATAAAGCCGCTTATGTTAAGCACTATATATACAGACAGACTTCGTTATTTTATATAGTTCATTTAGTATAAATTAGCAAAGTATGGCAAAAAACAACTTTAAGAGGCAAACAAACTTGTTAACGAAATAAGAAACTAAAACTCAATAAAAGCACTAACTATTGATGTTCATGGGACGTGAAACCAACAGCGTATTTTATAAATTAATACGTATCTGTACACGGAACGAGATTTTTTTAATAAAACATATTCAGTTTACTAAGCAAAGTTTATCAGTATGATGCGTTTACAATTATACAATCAGTCACTGAAGTTCATTCTTGTTGTCAGATAACTAAAAAAATGTATTGTTTTATAATTATTAAACTCTAAAATTTATTGAACTTTTGTTAATGCCTACTTTTACCCGTCATACACCACACGATTAATGACTGAAATTTTATACTGTGATTATAACGTTGAAAAGATCTGTGATTCAAAAGAACGTTGTGATTATAAGATTTAAATTTAATAAGCATATTGAATAGTGAGGATTTTAACCGAAAATTCTAAAACATTCTCTATAATAATCGATGCCTAAATCGGGTATGCCTAATTCCATAATCAGACATATCTAATGCCTAAACTGGAGTTAGGTAAATTTAGAATTCCCTATATCTGTTTCCTCTTTAAGGAAACTACGTTACTAGTTATAGAGGACTGTAAAAAAAGATAATCTAAGGCACCTGCGGTTAGGAAAATCTTTCTTCCACATCTTAGGCACAAACTTTTGTGTGCTCTTTTATTTTTTGATTCAGTTTTTAAGATATCATGGCCTGTAACCCTCTGTCTGTCTATCTGTCTGTCTCTGTCTGTCTCTCTCTCTCTCTCTCTCTCTCTCTCTCTCTCTCTCTCTCTCTCTCTCTCTCTCTCTCTCTCTCTCTCTCTCCTCTCTCTCTCTCTCTCTCTCTCTCTCTCTCTCTCTCTCTCTCTTTCTCCATGTTCCTGTCTTCCTGTTCTCCCTTCCTTTCGCTTGAATCGACGGAATCTTGACAATCGGAGTCGCAGTCGGATACTACACTAAATGTATTTACAGTTTCAGTGAATGTACGCATACATACGCGTATGTGTTACAGTTTCAGTTTTCACACATATTAACGAAATGTAGAATTGACATGAAAATTAACCTAGTGAAATCTAACCTCTGTTACTTTATGTTGTAGGAGATAATGAATGGAGTTTTCATTTTTAAGCCGTGTTCATTCATACGCCATGGCACTGACCGTATTCATATTATTATTATATATAACAACAATACATTTTGTGTATGCAGGTTGTAAATACAAATTTATTTGTGTTTGAGGAGCCCCACGTTCTTGGGAAGCCAAAATTATACAACGACACAATGTATTGGTAGCTGGTATAGTGTAGGGGTATAGGGTGTAGTGGTATAGCTCATACAACATTACTGATAACGTGTATATATAATTGGAGTTTAGGTGTAATCATAATAAGAGTAGTCCTTTTATGAATCGTAACATGTTTTCATTTCTTTATTCAAACGAAAAATAAAAAAAAATATCATAATAATATTTACTTCGCGATAAAATATTCATTCCCAATTGTTTCAATGTTTCTTTGTTGCCGTACATTCATCATAAAATAAATCTTATATCATATATCTTATATTAGCAACTCTATGTTAAACATTTCTTCTTTACACTATAAATTCTCGACTACTCAGTCTGAATGTGTGCTTTATAAATTTGTTCTTATTTACATTATTATTTGTTAAGGTATGGGTAAAAATAATGAATAATTTAAGTACAGGAGCAAACACACGCTTTATTGAAGGAACAGTTTAGTAGCAAGTATACATAAAACGGACACACGAAATACACATTACAAGAGCACATTTAAAACTGAACTGTACCTGTCGAGGGCATCTCTATTTATATAGAAAAACAGCTTCCAGATCTTTCCTTTTATTTAAAACTTCGAGAACATTACTTTTCTAGACTCTCACAGTAAACGCGCATGTGTGCGGGTTGAGGCCCCGCCCAGGAAGCTCGACCTCCCACCGCACAATACAAACTTTCACTTCTACAATGACAGGTACACTTACTTAAAAATGAATGTAGAGTTTTCCAGTATATTCTCAACACCCTCCCTAAAACTCTACATTCTCACAATCACACTAATTTTTAAAAAATTCATTTTTACTCTTAAGTCCAAGTTTAGATCTTAAATAAACAAATTTTGGTTTTGACAAAGCTTTCGTAAGTATATCAGCGACTTGTTCACACTTTAACATACTGTACATCAATTTCTCCATTTTGAAAACAATCACGTACATAATTATATTTCACATCAATATGTTTTGTCCTTTGATGGAATTCAGGATTACTTATAAGTTTAATGCACTCATATTATCTATACGCAAATCATATTTATCAGTCTTACAATCGCATTCATTAAATAGCTTCTTTAACCACATTATTTCAGTTGTTGCTAATGCTGCACTTACAAATTCTGACTCGGTTGTTGATAATGATACAGATTGTTGCTTCTTACTTCGCCAAATAATTGCAGCATTTGCATACATACAAGCTACGCCAGAAGTTGATTTACGTGTAACTGTATCACTAGCATAATCAGCATCACTATAAGCTTTAAAGTTGCCATCCTTACAATATAGTAATCCAAAATCAATCGTACCTTTTAGATAACGTAAAATTCGTTTAACAATTGACCAATGAGCTACACTTGGTTTGTCTAAAACTCTAGATACAACATTTACAGCAAAACTTAAGTCCAGACGACTTACAATTTGCAAAAACATCAAATTGCCGACAGCTTCACGATAAGGTATATTACTTACAATTGTTTTTGATAAATATTCATCATGATTAAAATCAATTGGCGTAGATACAATATTAGCTTCTGACATATTAAACTTTTCTAAGATTTTGTTAATATAAGTACTTTGATGAATGAAAACAGACCCATCATTCAACCTATAAATTTCCATTCCAAGATAATTAGTAACTTCTTTAGTACTAGTAATTTTAAATTTTTTACTCAAATCATTCAACAATTTATCAATCAAACTTTCATTTGAAGCTGCAATAAGTCCATCATCAACATAAATTGGTAACAAGATCTTATTATTATTTTTGTTATATATGTATAAACATGGGTCACTCGTACTTTGACAAAAATCTAAATTTACAAGAAAATTAGTCAAGTGCTCAGTCCAGCATCTTGGTGCTTGTTTTAAGCCGTATATACTTTTCATTAATTTACATACGCGTGAGCTTCCATTATCAAAACCTACAGGTTGTTTCATATATATATCTTCCTTTAAGTCACCGTATAAAAAAGCCGTTTTTATATCAAATTTACCGATATGTAAATTTTCACGAGCAGAAATACTAAGTATCAATCTTATTGTATCAAAGCGAACAACCGGAATAAAAGTTTCTTTATAATCTATATCTTTCTGTTGCGAATAACCTTTAATAACCAACCGCGCTTTATAACGTTCTGTACCATCTGGATTGAGCTTCTTCACAAAAACCCAACGATTGTTAATCACCTTTTTATCTTTTGGCTTTTCCACTAATACCCATGTCTTATTTTCATACAAAGAGTTTATTTCGTCCTGCATTGCAGCTTGCCAACTATCTTTTTCTTAACTTGTAATTGCTTCGTTATAATTAGATGGTAACTTTTCAGCAATAAACGTGATCGGACATCCATAATATTCTGTAGGTTTTAATTTTGTTCTATCGCGCAATTGTCGTTCAGTTTGATTGTTATCGCTATTTGAAGATTGTAAAGGTTCTCTTTCTTCAAACTCATTTGATTCATTTTTAAGTAAAAGTTCATTATTTTTAGGAGTTATAATTTCATTTTCTTCAGTTTCTTTATTATTATTGTTCAAAGAATTCAAAATAATTGAATCCTCAGCTAATACTCTTTTAGGTTTAAAAAGTACATCTCTACTTATAATGACATCTCGCACTTCCGGAACATATACTCGATAACCTTTACAATCCTCATGATATCCGAACAGATAAACCCTCATCGATTTTTTATCAAGTTTCTTACGCTTTACTTTTGATATATGTACATAACACATGGTTCCAAATATTTTAAATCTATCAACAGTAGCTGTTTTTCCATTCCAGAACTCATAAGGAGTTTTATTATTTTGTTTTGTTGGGCCTGTTCTATTAATTACATGTACAGCTGTATTCATTGCTTCTGCCCATAAGAATAGAGGTAAGTTTGAATTTGAATATAACATTGATCGAGCAGCCTCTACAATGATTCGGTTATCGCGCTCTGCTATTGAATTTTGTTCGGGCGTATATGGAACATTAATCGAATATTTTATACCTTTACTATTTAAAAAAGAGATCACAGCTTTATTATCGTATTCTTTACCACCATCAAAATGAATTTCTTTAATATTTGTTGCAAATTGATTCTCAACCCCGATACAAAATGATTTTAGTTTTTCTATTACTTCAGATTTTTCTCGAATAAAATGAATTTCTCTATAACTTGAAAAACCGTCTTTAAAAGAAACGAAATATAACTTTCTACCGAGAGACTCTACTTCCATAGGACCACAAACGTCAGTATAAAATATTTCGCGAGTTTTAGTGGCACGATCGATCTTTTTGTGAAAAGGCAATCTATGATTTTTGCCATAAGCGCAACCTTCACAAAAGAAATTTTCATCCGTAAATTTTATGTTTAGATTTTTCAAAAAATTCTTCACATGTTTTACATTTTAATGGCAAAGTGTTTCGTGCCATGATTGTAAAACATTACCGTTGGCAATGCTCGATCTACTCTTTTGTTCTACCACGTTACATTCTTTTGGAATTAAAGTTTGAATGTCTAATTTTAGCAAACTACCAGGCTCATATTCGGAACCAGTTACAAGAATTTCATTACCATGCTTTAAAGTACATCTCGTAGCATTATGTGTTATTTCATAATCTATACCCCTTTTACCCGCATATTTAACAGAAAACAGATTATACATTGAATCAGGAACATATAATACATTATAGATAGTACCTTCTACTCGTTCACTATTTTTATAAGTTTCAAAGTCAATATTACCTTTACCATATGCAGACATTGTCATACCGTTGCCCATTCTTACACTGACTGGTGTTGTATATTCTTCGAACGTTGAAAACGATTCTAGATGCTTCGACATATGATCCGTCGCACCCGAATCCACAATCCAGAGATCATCCCGATTGCCACAGCTGCCTTTGTCACCTATTAGTGCTATCCTCGATGTTGATTTCTTCTGTCCAGAAGACGAGTTACTTCTTTCTTGATTATTCGACCATCTTCGCTGTCCATTATTCTTATTCATGAAGCAATTGTTACTTTTATGACCTTTTCTTTTGCACGTATAACACCTGAAGCAGTCCCTTTTTAAATGACCTTGTCTTCCACAATTATAACACTGCTCTTGTTTCAAATCATTCTTCTCATATTTATAAGAGTCATTCTTCTGTTCCTTATGACCGATTTTCAGATTAGCTAGCAACGCTGTCGTCTCTTCGTTTACTTCCTTTTGCTCTTGTAATCTAAATTCTTCTGTCATCAAGCGCTCAGTCAAATTTTCGAGATTCTTCTTATCGTCAGATACCGAATCCCAAGCACTGTGAAATTGATTAAACTTTTGTGGCAAAGATGTTAAAACACGAGTCATCACCATAGTCTTTTCAATTTTCCCCCGAGATTTTTCATTTTTCTAGCCATCTGTTCTATTTTTGAAATATTATACGTAACACTTTCACCCTCTGTCCACTTAAACTCAAAAAGATGCTTTCAATTTCACACTTGCTTGTCTATTACATATTACTAAAATTAATTTAAATATTTATTTTATTTAATACATGCACAAAATGCACATTACAGCATATGCTTGTATTGTCGCTATATATATATATATATATATATATATATATATATATATATATATATATATATAACATCGGTTTATAGCGTCTGTCGTCGCTGTCCTATTCCCAGACTTTCTCTCCAATATTTTTTGTCCTGACAATGTTCTTCTGCCAGATTCCTCGCACTTAGAGCTTTCTGGATACTCTCTCCTCATGATCGTCTGGGTCTTCCCCTCTTCCTCTTCACCGGAGGTAACCCCGCCCAATTATTATCGGGGATAAAATAACAAACTAACATTCCTGTAAACACATAAAGAATAATTTACCTCTCGTGGCATAGTGGCATTTACCCCTCTTGCACTTTGGAAACGGTCGACAGTAGCCTATCAAACTACAGGTATACCATGAAGACTGCCGTGCCTTAATTGTGCCCCACTGAACAGCATTACTCTCTTCAGTCTTCTCATTGTCGCAGAATTATTGGTGTGTGTGTGTTTTCAGTCATAAACATGACAAACACACGAAAATGATAGAATAACTTAGGGCTGTTTTCAACAGGGTGAAAGAATGACTACGACAGACATAACAAAGACGATAACATGGAAACAATTAAATCGTAACAAAACAAAAACTATAATAGGTGATATCATTTAAAGACTTTAGGTAAAAAAATGTATATTTGCCTAATTGACTAGGCTATAAGAAGACAGCAGCTCATACGAAGTTTCAAGATTGTGGACGGGGAGGGGGCGAAGAACAACGACGGCTGTTTGCAAAGTCGAGGATGTGCGTATTTGTGTACATGTGTGTGTGTGTGTGTGTGTGTGTGTGTGTGTGTGTGTGTGTGTGTGTGTGTGTGTGTGTGTGTGTGTGTGTGTGTGTGTGTGAACTTGTTTCATATGACAACTTTTCCTCTTCCTTGTAACAGTTAAACAAGATTTTAAAGAACCATAATTCTACAATCTTATTTTTTATCGCATATTAAAAAAAACATCGACAGACAATGGAACGTTATTATAATATCATAAACATTGTCTCAAAACTTACAAAGAAAAAAACTTTTCTTTATTTGATCTATAAAAACGATGAATTAATTAGGGCACACAGACGTATACAACAATTGCTCGCTATATGAATGTATTGAACGAGTTTTACGTACATTTGGTTTTCTCGTAGATGTGAAGTCGTTGGCTTCTTGTAATTTATCAAGGGCAATATCGTTGATCGTAATAATTTTATCGGCCATTGTCAAACCTTTTACGGCGTTTAGAGGGCGAATAATGGCCAGGTTTCATTAATTTGTGGTACCCAACAGTTCAATGCAAATGGCGTTGGTGGTCGCAGCTATGACGCTGGACGGCTTAGCTCCACGACAGAAGCCGTGTAGCATTGCTATGAAATCAAATATCAGGCACATAGTTATTATGAAACCGTATTCTCATAATGCTGTATGATAACCATTATAAACCTCTTAATGCTCGGTAATAATATCAACAGTAAGATTAATAATATTAGTAACGTATGATTCTGTTCGATGACTGAATATTATAGGTAGCAGGTTATTGTCTATTATTACAGACATTAACGTGGTGGGGCAGACAATGAGTGTCAAAGCTCGCATTGACTAGACGGTTATATTGAAATATATTGGTTTAAGACGTACGAGGCCTATTTTATTGTCTTTCAACGCTGGCGATCGACACAAATGTCTAACCTAGTTGGCCCATCGTACCTTGATTTTACGGTTTGTATCGAATGGAAAGAGAAAAATGTTACTGTTATTTAATGATAGGCTTAATACATGTGGCACAGTCGGGCGCTCATAGTGGGTATTTAGGAAGGAAAGTAGTTGTTACATCGGCAACATTATTGTAGTATAAATGGTGAGAGGGGCGTGTTTGTTTTCACGGTGGGAGGGGGGAGATGAAATAATAATTTAGGAGGCAGAGGAAACGTACATGGTGTAAAAAGAAAATGAGTTACAGGCCGCGCTCGCTGTCCCCAGTCAGGTTGTTGGCAGTAGACACATTACATTACTCGTGTGTGTGTGTGTGTGTGTGTGTGTGTGTGTGTGTGTGTGTGTGTGTGTGTGTGTGTGTGTGTGTGTGTGTGTGTGTGTGTGTGTGTGTGTGTGTGTGTGTGTGTGTGTGTGTGTGTGTGTGTGTGATAAAGTTCACACTTTAGAATAGTAGTTCCCCACGACATTAGCAGTGAGGAATATCTTATCCTGATACAAAATTATACGGTAAAGTGAATAAGACAAGACGTATGTCATTATTTTCGCCAACAAATATGGCTCCCTGTAATATACGTGAGTGTTTTCCATCCAGCTGTGTCCGCTCTCCGTGCAAACACGGGAGATCGTGAAGCCGGCGACACCTGAGTACGTCTCCTGCGAACATGTTAATTAAACATTATTTTTTAAAAAATAATACTAAAAATACAAAGTTGCATTCAATCCCTGGGAGTTTATTTACAAATCTACTCTGTGCAATTGTTGATTTCACTTAGCTGATAAACTACGCTGTACATATAAAAATGGATGAATACGTACTGTTTCAAATATTGTTAGTCTATAATTTACTCGGCTATTAAAGCCAAAACCTATAACGAATTTTTCCGCTCGTTGATCGTTTCTGATTGTTTATCCTGAGAAAGAAAGTGAATTTATCTCGACTTCCTGGAACGCATAAAAACTGTTAAATGGAAAAAATAGCATTCTACATGGCTTGGGCTATAGCCCGTTTACAGAATCTCTGACCATTTTCCAGGGTCTTCCACAATCTCTCGTCCCCACCGGCCTATATTCAAACGCTTGTTTAGTAATACGAGTGTCTACCATGCATTCCACATCAAGGGGTCCACATCTTATGGATATAGGTTTGGCAATCCCGTAGCTGGATTCTCACTTTGCTTCAACTTGTCTTGGGTGAGATCCCTTCCTTTATAATCTTTCCTGTCTAGTCTCTCTTGGCTGACTCTTGTTCTTTCTGACCCTGACGCTATTAGAGTACTCGAGGGCTAGGGTGTCTTTCTTTTTTCATTATAACTTCTTAATTTAGAATGGGTAGAACGGGCTCATCAGCCGTAGATAAGTCGCACGGTGTAGGGGTTGTGTACACCGAAGTTGATGCATCTGGTCCTTCAGGTACGGGGTTGTGCGAGGGGTTGGTAACCCTTCCATGTAAAATTTAGTTTACTTGAATACTTCAACAGAGAATGAAAAAAAACTGGTAGCAGTCGCCTGCAAATACAATTTGAACTGATTCTGTTAATGTCTCTCCCATCTACAAAGCTTTCAGTCTGCGCTGTTATCAATCATATCGAGGCAAATAAAAATTATATCAAAGCTGTCATCTGTGAAAATATTCTATTTCAGTGTTTGATCGCACTGCATAGGTGACAGTGAAAAAGTTACTAAAACATATAATCTATATGAGACTCATAATTTTACCTATCAAGATTTGTAAAAACAGTAAGAAAGCTACAAGCATGCAACACTCAAACCTTTAAACGATTAAACCAAATAGGAGCTAAGGAAATTATGTATTCAGATCGTGGTTAACTCCAGAATGAGATGAAGTTGTATCAAGGAGTATCGCAGTAACTGAGATACATTTTCGTATTGAAGAAACCTTAAAAAAGTATGGTTTCAAGGCTCGTGGTTGACCAGTAACAAAGAAATCGAAAAAGAGTGTGCTCAAGCTTAGACGTGAGTACATAAAATATCGGTATGAAGAACCGTACATGATTTCCATGTTCTGAGATTTATATTTAAAACCATTTTCGAAGTGAAATATTTCCGTAGAAAGTATTTCTTTCTTCAGCCGTAACCACAGTACTGTGGTCACTAACGTATACTACCTCACGTTAGCGCACTCGATTTTCACTGAAGATGGCAGTCGATGGCACTAACGAAACGTCTTTCCCGAAAACATTGCAGAAAAACAATTGACATGATTAGGTAAGATATTACAAGTGGCCATTAATAATAAATTCACTTTACTTCATTATCACCACTTCAAGGACTAGGCCTTAGATCTATTCCGGAACCCATCTCCTCCTCGATGTACCTACATCTCTCTTCCTAGTAGAGCGATAACCCAAGGCAGCCACAGGTAGGCGGATATCAGGCATACGGTTCAAGTGTTCATACCACCTATTCACGTTACTTTCTGGCTTAAATTTTTTTTTAATTTATCATTAAAATTTGAATTTCGACGTTATAAATAAAACTTACCTAAGTTTATTAATAAACTTTACAAAGGTTGTAAATGTTTCGTAATTCAGTGAACCAAAATCTTTTTTATTATTTGCGTATAGTTGTTACAGGAAGTTCACTAGGCCGCAGAATACATTTTCAGATGCGCTTTATCTTTTTTATCTTATTTTCTTTTTATTTCACGTCATGCTTCGGTGTAACGAAAAGAAAATGTGTCGACCCACTCGATACAGAACAAAACGTTTAGCGATTAGCCTATAACTGATGGCATAATTTTCATGCGCTGTTGATTGTGGTTTTACAATAAAAAGGTAGAAGTTTTTTTTTATTTCAACATTCCTGTACAACGCTGTCGCTTTTTACAACACTAAAGTGGAAATTTCTCCTCTGCTTGTTGTTATCTAGCCACTGCTTAAACTTAAATGGTTTTTAAAACGTTTATTAACCGGGTTGAATTGTACGTCAATAAAGCATATTTGAAAACAAGTGTTTCAAACGGCTGTAGCGTTCTAACGGTGAAACGTAGAACCAAGTGTTTGCGTTATTCTTCTGCAGTGTTATTAGCGGTCAGCCAGGACAAAACTAATTTTAAGGAGAACTTATAATCCATCATCCGTTCGTGACAGGGGTATACCACACCGTTATTACCTGTTAGTGTCTGGCTGTTTACACGCGCATAAACGTAACTACACTGTACAGTATCCGTTGAAAATTTAGAAAGTCGCGTTTCCTTCTTGTGCGAACGTATTGTCTCTTTTTTTATTCTTCACTGAACACTAGACTGCGCGTGTCCACAGTATTTGGTTCGGTTAGGAGCGAGGTGAGCGTCAGACAGCGTACCAGTGGCCTACTGCTCCACTAATTACCGCTTACCGCCGCCTCAACTACAATTTAAACAATTTACATACGTTTTTAGAACACATACAACACGCACACGGTGCAGAAACGCACAACAGCTGGCTGTTTCAGACTGTCTTCTATTACTAAACAATTCATTTTCTTCTGTTTAGGCTCGAAGGAATTTATTACTTTTACGCCTATAGGCCTATACATTTCGTTACCCAAAACTGGTAAAATGAACGGTTATAGTGGAAACAATTTCTCTTTGGCTTAGAAGACAGTTGATGTATAGTGATTATATTATTGTTACATAAATACCCAGGAGTTGTTCATTTCTAATAGTCTTACTGAGCAACAGCCAAGAAAGAGAGAGAGAGACACACAGTATATCTCCATATAAAACGCACATGTCCTGGTGCGTAAATATGTACGAAGCATGCGCGCGCATGTGTGTTGGAGGGTAAATACATATACAATACTTGCTAAATTGTAAATATAAATTTAGACTTTTCTTGCAGTTCTATCAGAATTCTATCTACAAAAATATTTAATTCCTTCTATAAAAATACAATCATTTCGTCTAGATACGTTGGGCAGACTGTATATGCACGCTAGAGACAGCATGTAGTAAGGAATAATCGATTATCATATTTTTTGTAATCGATTAAATTAATTGACATTTAAATTGATTATTAGCTGATACATTCGATCATTGACAATGTAGATATATTCTGTGAAAAGTGTGGGATAAACAATATAATTTTATGCTGTGGAATTAATTTTACCCAACTATTAATTTTTTTGAGACAGTTGTGATACACATATGTTTACTTATGTTATTTGTGTGTGTGTGTGTGTGTGTGTGTGCATACGCTTTCAGGACAATGCAGACGGAACAAACAATTCGGAAATATATGTGATACAAATAGTGCAATTAAATTATAAACAATACGAAATTTCAAAACAATTACAGTTTTCCAGCGAATGGTTTAAATTTATAATTTAATTTCCCATAAGGGCCTTTTAAAAATATAATTTTTGTTTTTTCTTCATGCCTTAAACGTCTTTTGGGTTTATAGTCAAGTTACATTGCTTGTCACTCACTAAAGTGTCAGTTTAATCCACCACAGTTTCGTGCGAAAAATGAACTGTATTTATGACGAATGACGTATCTAGCATATTAGGAAGAGAATTCAGCTTTCTACAACATCTAATAAATATTTTTGCTAAAAAGAATGTTCACATAATGATCCAGAAGACAGTGCATGGAATTGCAAGATAAAAAAAAAGTCATATAAAGATTCACACCGAGTTCCCTTCTAGTGCACCGGCGATGAGTGGGCCTCTATGTCAGTCGACAGATTAGCAACTGAATGGAATTCGATGAACTACTAGACTCACTGACTACATAATTTGATTTTTACGGTCCAATGTCTACCGTGGGTGATGCACGAATTGTTTTTTTATCACATTTTTTCTCATTTGCCCTCGACATGAAATTTATATGATAGGTTACTTAAAAATCAAAAAGTAAATGAAACAAAAAACCCAGTCAGTACAGAATATCAGTCTCCGAAATTTCATTCCGCCTACGTCCATGTTTTTTGCAAAACTAATCCGTGATTTCTACGCTCGCGCAGTGTGTGTGTGTGTGTGTGTGTGTGTGTGTGTGTGTGTCCGTGTGTCTTCTCCCTGTCTATGCATCTATGCGTTAAAGCGGATAGATTTTGTATACGCTCTCAAATGTCATGATGTTATTATGATGTAAACACAGGCTGGTGTAATCAATATGATCTTGTACGGAACTACTCGTACATCATGCTGCTACTGGAAGGAAGCATACTGTATTACGTTATACATTGTGTTTCACTCCGCTCTATGTTATCGAAGACAGTGTATCAACGACGATTTCCTGAACAAAGAAGACACTTGCTGTACACCTGTACTACATTAGCGCACCTGCATCGCATCGCATATTTACGTCTTACGTCGGAACCGTTGCCCACTGGATCCTTTACGAATCGTTTTGACTGTTTCTTGTTTTTACACTTATTGAAAATTACAATTTTCCAGCGAATGCTTTAAATCTATAATTTAATTTCCCATAAGGAGCTTTTAAAAATATAAATTTTGTTTTTTTTTTCTTGCCTTGAACGTCTTCTGACTTTGTAGTCAAGTTACATTGTTTGTCACTCACTAAAGTGTAAATTTAATTCACCACAGTTTCGTGAGAAAAAGTAACTACATTTCTGTCAATGACGTATCTATTGTCAACAGAAGTATTCTAGCGCATTTAGAAGATAATTCAGCCTTCTACAAAATTTCAGAGCTCTGATAAGAGCTGGAAAGAATATTTCCAGAATGATCCAGAAGACAATGCATGGAATTATGCATGGAATTGTTAGATAAAAGAAGTCATATAAGGATTTACACCGAGGAGTTTCCTTCTAGTGCACCGGCGATCAGTCAACGGATTTAGCAACTGAATGGAACTCGATAAACGACTAGACTCACTGACTACATAGGCCTATATTGATTTTTTACAGTGTAATTTCAACCGTGGGTGATCCACGAATTGTTGTAATGGAAAATTTAGTCCATTCAGTTCAAGTTTAAAAATTACAAAATTTTTGGGCAACCGGTTTAGTGGCGTATCTAGAATTTGGCTTTGAAGTGGCTGGAAAACGTGTGATAACATCCTGAAATCAGTCCCGTTATTGTAAATAGTAATAATTCAACACACTTACGCGATATTGAAAAACATTTTTAAAAGATTCTTGTTGACTGAATTGATTTTCCTATATTCCATATCTCAAACGGATACCCTAATGCTGTTTAATAAACCTGTTTGCATATTTAAAAAAGAGCTACTACTATATACTATAAGAGCTACTATACTACTATACTAAAGAGCTACTACTACTAACAGTAAAAATTACGAGATTAACCAAATTCGTCAACTTTTCGACCCTATGGAGGGGGTCTGGTCCCGTTCATCACCCCTCGTAAATTCACCCCTGAACCGAGTCCACAATTAAAAAAAAGCAAAAATCCGTGCCTGACATCAAGTTAAGTAGAATTTTTATCCCAAATCTGAATGTAGTTTTTAGAACACCAGGCAATAATTAAAGCATCACTTAATTACGGGGTTTAAAATTTTCAAAAGTTTGGCACAAACTGACCCAAAAATTAAAAATCCGCGCTAGGTATCAGACCGAAAGGAATTTGAATACTCGAAAACGAGAGGAGTAGTAAGGATTTTCGTAATGTTTCTTTTAGGCCTAATTTTTATTCTTTTTAAGGTAGCTTATAGTTAAACCTCATTTGTCCATCCATGGTCACCTACTCGGATAACGCTAAGAATCATAAATACGAAGAATTTCACTCGGAGCTTTAAAAATAAATCAAAGTTATTAGTGTGATTTTATCAATAATAAATCTATTTCGTTCAAAATAGTGAGCGAGTTATCCAGCTTAGGAATCTTACTATAATATAAAATTAAAATATTTTCATAAGAGATTGGCAAATGCCTAGCTAGGAGCCAGGTGACGTTCATGTCTGATATCTATTGACTACAGAAGTATGAAACGACAGAACGCTCTTAGCGTATTCCAAACACACATTCCCATCGTGGTGATATCAAGACGCTGCGAAATGCTGCTGCAGAGATGGTATTTAAATGATTCGCAAACCAACACCGGCAATGCCGCAATTAAATAAGTGCTAATGGGGAACGGTGATGGATGCCCATGACGAGGACGACAGTGGAGTTGATGGAGTTGCTATAATTATGAAGAACGAATTACGAAGAGTATTATTAACTAGTAAGAATAAATGGAAGTCTGTTGTTAGTGAAACTATAAACGAGGAGGTAGATTAGTAAGAGCCAAGTAGCTAGCACGGTGTACAAGAAGAGTGGAAATTAATTTGGTAATGATGGAAACGAATAAAAAGTATAAATTACTTATGTTCGAAAATGATTTATGAAGAACGGCGGGTAATGAAGAACTTATAAAAATATTGGAGCGCTGCAACCGCAAAGTGCGCGTGAAGAGTATATACAAAGGAAGTGTTAATAGCAGTGCCTCTGAGCTGAAGACACTGCTTGAAACCAAGTATAAACGGTTCGGGTTTAATGACACAAACGAATGTGAAATTATTCTTAAATGCATACGTCGTTATGCGCTGGTCATTAGCGGGACGATATTTACACCGAGTGTCAGAATTTGTTATATACACATGTGTACTTGTACAATGAGTATGCAGTTTTAGAAGAATATCGCACTTCATAACAGTTATATCAGTAACAACGACAATAAAATAGTAAAGATTAATATCGATCACCCTATTTTCCCTGAGAAAAATCGCCATTACCTTCAGATCATGTTATTCGTAGCTGTAGCTTCATATTCTTAAGCGTGCTAATGGCGAGTAGTCAAATGTCCTTCGCTCACCATAAGGCATAAGTCTACTTTTAGTTTGGTTCTTAGCGGGCAGCTGAAGCAGAAGCGGGCGTTTGTTTAGCACGAGCAAGCATATGTGACATACTACAATATGTAACAGTTCTGCAGTGACATAAACATTGGTGGAATTAATAATAATAATAATAATAATAACCAACAGCAGCAGCATCAGCATCAAATCCGACTTTGACTTGGACAAGTGTGTGTGTGTGTCCCGATTTCAAGCAGCTAGGACTGATCCATCTGCCTCTGAAAAGCGGCCAACATTTCTTTTCCTTTGTAACTTGTACGTAACATTAGAGATTCTTTCTTCCACTCTCTTAAATTATGTCCATGCCACTTTGTTCTATATTTCTCCAGTGTCTCTATAATATTCCTAACTCGAAGCTCTTCTCTGATTTCAGTATTCGTTTTCTCGTCACACAAACCATACCCAGCCAATAATCTTAGAAGTCATACTTCCACTTGTATGTATGAGTTTTCAGAACCATAAAATAAAGCTGGGACAATCTTGTGATATAGAAATCTGGTAATTACTCATAATGATAGTAATAATAATAATAATAATAATAATAATAATAATAACAGGAACGAGAAGACATTAAAAGAAATTAAAAAATGCCCAAAGTTTTCAGGGAAAACCTAAGAAAAGGACAGGTGACATCTGGACTGTCGAAAGGAGGGAGAGATATCGATCAAGAATGAAGGAGATTTGGGAGAGAGGGAAGAGAGATGTGAAGATGGGAGGAACCAGTTGAACCAAAACGAAGTCCACATTGGCTGATACAAAAAGAAAAAAAGCAAGTAGATGGTGAAGAAGAAGAAAAAAGAAGAAGAAAGAGGAGAAAAGAAAAAGAAGAGGAATATGAAGAAGAAGATGTTGATAGTGATGATGATGTATTAATTTAAATTTAAAAAATAATGAGCGTTTGTAACTGATATGTCGTTAGACATATGCTAAAATATTTTAAAATAATAAAAATTACAAATTCTCCTTATACTTTTACAAAATAAATTTATGTATATGACGCTGACAATTTTATCAGCCGTCCAGGTAATTTGCAGAACCTCAAACATAAATAAAGACAATAAACATTAAATGTGGTACCTGTGGTGCAATGTGTACCTGTATTAGGCGGCAAGTGAAGGAGAAGAAACTGTGGAACATTTTAATTATTACATATCACATTACTAAAAAATTGTACAGGCCATATATGTTAATGTTCCACTTATGTCAACTAAGTCTTATTCTTTTCTTCCTTTAGCGTATATCCGTATACGTATGCTAGTTGTGTGCGTGTGTGTGTGTGTGTGTGTGTGTGTGTGTGTGTGTGTGTGTGTGTGTGTGTGTGTGTGTGTGTGTGTGTGTGTGTGTGTGTGTGTGTAGGCCCTATTTGCAAAACGGTTGTGTTGAGACAACTCCGCGTTATAACTGTTATAGAAGTTACTATTGGTTGACGAAAAACAAGACTTTATAAATATACCTATCAATCGATAGGACATTTGACAATTATACAAAATATTCCAAGTTAGTGTTATTTTTTTTTTTTTTGTCCGGGACGATTGTTTGTAATTTTCACACGCGAAGGAATCCGCACAAACGGTAGGGACAAAAGAAGCCAGCGCCGCTGTAATGGCTCGCGGCCAAACGTACGCGAACGGGATTTCTGTTTTTAAGGTAACCAACCTTTTTTTTGTTATTAAAAACGTTGTAAACAAAGATTTTCCAGTGTTCATAAATTAATTAAAACTGTTAGAGAATGTCGTGAAATAGCTGTGAGGCATTACTCCGTAGTAATTTACCCCGTAATTGCAATTATGAGAGCAAACAAAACGTTCTGCTCTTGTTATGGAACATTTAACTGTAATGTGCCATATTACGTTCATTTAAATAAAGTACGCATTTTGCGGTCTCTGTATAAAAAGTATATTTCATGCACAGAAAATACATAAATCGACCGGCATTTATTAAATCTATTAAATAAAACAGTGTGTTGTATTTTATATTTATGGATTCTGCGGTAATAACGAAAGGCCATAAACATTTTATTGTACTGTAGTTAAATTATATATAAAACATTAAACACTAGGTACGTAGCAGTCAGTCAATAATGTATCGGTGAAGAGTTATTGGTGGCTGTAACAAGATTTATTGGGTCGTAACGCCGGCTATAATCTAATCAATTCATCCTTAAATCTGATTTTTGGACATTAAAGAAGACGTTGCACTAGAAGTACTTTATAAAAACTTAATTTTTAATTTACTTTGACGGCAATATTAGATTTTTATGAGCCACACGGAACTGGCTATAAAGAGCAAGACGTCTTACTTAGTATTGTATTTTCCTACAGAATATTTTCCGTTGAAAACGTAATCAGCACATGCATTGCTGAAATATGTCTTACGCATCCTATTATCTCCACTGTAGTGCCTAATGTTTTATAAGAAATTATAATAAAATTAAACCAGTTGTCTTTCTTGTAATAAAATTTGTCTTATCTAAAGAAATTTATAAGTAAAATCTACCCAGGAAAGCAATGTTAGTATATCTTCAGTTACAGCTGAAATCATATTTTCATCATGTAGGTAGAACTAGTGATTTCAGTGATGTTTCTTTATGGCGTAAAAGGCATGGTGTACGTTTTATGTTGACCAAATGTTATTACTGTTGAATTCCAAGAAATTAATGTAAGAATTGTTTGGCTAGGCCTATAGACATTCATATCCAAAAGGTTTTAATGCTTATGACAACTAATAATTAAAATATGTTTAGCATCTTTTGAGAGCTGTCTGTATAGAAAATAGCTACATTTTTACTGTGATATCTACATTCACCTTGTCCAAAGTTGCAATATGCCTCATACACATTTATAGCGTACAATTGAGATGATAGCGTCTTAAAGTTAGTTTGAAATTATTTACATAATCTAAAAGAGAATTATTAACAAATAGTAATATGTAACTGACTATATATTTGTTTATTATAATTAATTTTTTAAATTAATTGTTATTGAATATTGAGAGACGTAAGGTCATAAAACAGAAATGTGTTATATATAAAGCTAAAGGTTAGTTTTTGCATGTTAATTCTATTAACTTTCACGTATGTAATTATTAAAACAGTTCACATTCAATTTTCCGTCTTAAGCAAACTCTCTATTATGTCTGTGGATATAGAGTTTTGTTCGCACGTCCCCGTAGTTTCTAACGTTATTTTATAAACGTCTCTGGTTTAATTTTTATTGAAAAGCAATAAAGACAGCAGTAACATAATAGGCTATGAAACACGAATAGTTTCATCGATACAATAAAATAACTTGTGTCTGCCACCTAGTGTCTACATACCAATTAAAATTACAATAATTAGTGAATCATATTTCGAAAAATTTCAAATTGTGTGTGTGTGTGTTAAAATTTCAAATTGTTCAAAATTTCGTTAAAGAACCCCGAATGAGCGTCTTTCAAGCATACTGGCTGTACATTAAATGTCACTGTAGTATGGAAAATATAAAGGCTTTACGTTATAAGTATTTAAAACATTACAGTAACTTAATGTTAAGTGTAATATTTAATATGAAAATAAACATTTTAATATAGTTTTAACTTTATGTTACACACTTACGGCCGAGGTAAATCCGTATTACAATACATTTTCCGGTCAGAAACAATATGCTGATAGTAATGAGAAATTTTAGATTGTTACAGAGTTATTTATTGTTAAATGAATGTTATACGCCGAAAGTGTCTTCCAGTGTTGTTCCTTTTAGTGAAATGTATAATCTTTCGATGAAAAAGGTGTAGTAGAGAACAATTCTTTACAAAAAGGATCGTCCGAGGAGGAGCGAATAGGTCAAACGCACAACTTCCAAACGGTGTTCGCATTTCAGTGGCTTACCGGACAGTATTCTATCCGATAGAAATTGATAATAATCACTATTCCCTGCCACGTCGTTTATTCTCACAACATAATGTATCACACTACTTTACAAATTGATTTCTAATGAACTAATCTAAGACGTGTAGTGTTCTTAGTTGATCTTAACGAAGTTAATGAACCTCAGTCAGTTAATGGTCCGAATGACCCATTAACTTGTGATATTGTAATACGGTAAAAATGTTGGCTTTTTACGTTGTAGGCATCCATGGTCACTACGCTCGGAACGTTAATAACAAAAAGTGACAAAGGCTGGAAAAATCAGCTGCCAAACGTTTCACGTTCAAAAAAGTACAATTAACGTTGTATGTTATACTTAATCTTAGTAGAAATTTGAATAGACGGTTTCAGAAATGCCACGACATGATTAGATTCACAGTTAATTACCACTGTTCTATCACTGCTAATACCTACGTAAAATTGCAGTCATAGTTTCTTGTGTTGACTGGACAAATCGTCGTTCGTATTGGCCAGACAGATAAAGCAGAGGACAGCGATTCTTTGCAGAGGACTCAAGAAAACTTAGGGCAACGTTCAATTCGTCATTCTGCGTCATCCCTACTGACACGTTTCCTCTTGGTCACTCTAGTGTACGAAGCTTAACTCTCCGTCATGCCGAAACCACTCGAAAATCTTATACAAGTGAATATATTCATGAAGTAAGCAAGCAGTTTAGCGTATTTGCAAGTTCTCTTCTAGAAAATAATAACACTGTCGTATATAACAAAATAAATTTTACTGATAAAAGTAAACAACTAGAACAAATTCTTGGCGACACCATACTCCTATCGAGTAACCCAAGTTTATGTTTTATCCATAGTCGACTCTTGGGTCCTGGTTTTGGAGAGGCTGAAGAGGGAGAAAAGGAACTGGGACTGCGAGAAGGGGACAGT
The DNA here is from genome assembly GCA_034769895.1 of Magicicada septendecula. Taxonomy (NCBI): domain Eukaryota; kingdom Metazoa; phylum Arthropoda; class Insecta; order Hemiptera; family Cicadidae; genus Magicicada; species Magicicada septendecula. The sequence goes on along the minus strand of CM068368.1, from coordinate 650,612,497 downwards.
AGGAACTGGGAGAGCATAAGATTTATGGAATTCCCTCATTCAGGCGGAGGAATCTCTCTAGAAACTAAAAAAAGTGTATTAAAATTAACCATACAGACCTCTATTAGCTTCCAAAAGTACTGGCAGTTTCAGGTCAACAACATAATTATTTTCACATAAATTAGCCCGTCCACAGTCCTCTAGATCCGATTATTATTTCTATTTAGTAGGTAACCCACTGTTCTCTACTAGGTCATTCATTCTCGTGACATAGCGCATCTATATACTTTAATATACTCTAGATTCGGAGGTATCCAGAACTAAAATAGGACTTCAATGCTATTAAACACATGCATTATTACGGCCAGTATGTAAATCGCGTCTAGTCATTGAGGATGTCATATCGCAGTGTTGCAGCCAACATTACGGATGAGTCACCTGGTGGCAGTCGTATCTTGGTGTGGAGTAAAACGTATCGACGTTTCGTCCACAGTAAGATGACGCATCCGCATGTAACATGCTTTGCTGCAGAAAATCTGTTATTTCCACGTCAAAATATTAACGATGAAAAACCTCGGAGGCGCGCGAGTGTATGAGAGAGAGAAAGAGAGCTGAGGCAGTTATGCGGAGCGACATTCTCCGGAGATGGTTTTTAATGACAACTACATGGCGAAACGACTCTTCCAGGAAAATCGTAATTAGTATGACTTTATAAAAATAAACACTCACACTTGCACGAAAGCAAACGGAAAGCACGCCCGAAAACCAGAAATCCCGAGTTTTTAACGGCGACTTCGTCAATCAACGGCTATAAAACGAATATATTGTAAGAACAATGTGGAACCGTTCTTGCAGGCCAAAAGTGTGGAATCAACAATCTCTCCGAAGGTTGGAATCATGGATAATTTCCTTCTTTCCGTAAGCATGTTAAATATATAGCCTATTACTTAAGTAAATAAAACCGACTACTACGATAATAGTAAAAGATCTACTAAAAATCAGATGACTAGTACGGTCATAGAACATGCCTCAACCACGATGAAAAGAAGATAAGAAAGCTATCATTTCGAAAGCTTTTAAAACATTCAAGATGATTGCACATTGTTAGGTTACTGTTAGCACTGGATAGCGGCTTTTATGAATTCAATTTTTATGTAATAAGAGGAATACAAAATATGTCTTTCAGTGGTGTTCCCTGAAAGGCTCTTAAAAAAAAATAAATAAAAAATTAGTTGAAATAAAAATCTACCACACACCATTCCTCACTATCCTATTCTTAAAGTCTTCAGCCGTAATAGAATTTAAAACTATTGCAATTTCAGAAACTATTATAATCAACTATAACTTCAAATATAGAAGACCTTCATTTTGCACCTTCATTTTAGTCACCACTTGTTTAGTTATTACTGTTAAATGTTTCAGTATGTCGTTGATATGAGACGTTTACTACTATAAAAGTCTATCTTGTAGTGGGCTGTAGAGGCCTGTTTCTGATGGTCATTCTGGGTAAATGTCCCTCCTGGAAAATGGTCCAATCCGAAACATCAGGTAAAGGGATATTGTAATGTAACACTAAGATCTGGCAGGGCAAGCGCCGGGCAAAAGTCATCCCATGCGAATGTTCCAACCGCGCGCGCGCGCGCGCGCGTGTGTGTGCAGAAGTGATAAAAACGACTAGCAGTGTGGTTTGTGTGAAAACAAGAAACGAGAGAAACATGTTCTGCAAGAAGGTACATCGAGGTCTCACATCAGTAAACATGAAATAATAACGCTACATCAGAACCATTCTATCAGACACGCTGTCTGCAAATGTGTACTTTTCTCTCACAATTCCATTTCAAAGAAGAAGATGATTGTTTTTCTTTCAAAACTAACCGTGTGCGCGAAACAGTAACAGAACTGAACTGCACACAATTTCTATGCAAATTATGTATGTAAAGGTGAAGTTTATCCTTAAGGGTTTTGGGGTCACGGTGGATTTGCTCAGGGCATTGTGGTACACAAAGAAATGGTGCCAGTAATTGTCATCAGCCTTCTGTAACGTAACTCACTGAACAAGTCAGAACTCGTTAACCTGTTAGTTATAGAGTGGTTTTGGTGAACGACAACAGTGCTTCCAGTCTTATGTGTAAGAGAAGATGAGATGTTGGATACCGATGGAGCGCACATAAAACGTAGATGTGATACTTAGGAAGAATAATTATAACTTACAGCATACAGAAAGATACTGCATATGTTGCGACGTATAAGAGTACTGATCACTGGGGTTCTTAATCGTGCAGAAACAATTGCTGTATGAATACTGAATATTGTATGCAGGTAGTCTGGTTCAACGCAAGAATACAGGAATATATGAGATTACGATACATAGCAGACTATATTATATTATGGTCTACCATAATATTATATTATATTATATAATATATTATACTATATTATATTATATTCAGAGAGTATACCTCTGAATGTATGTTTGTTAACCAACTATAGTGTTTACATCATCAGTTTCTGTATATTTCACTTTTATTAACATAAATAAGAATGTAGATTCGTATGACAAAGTGTCAGTTATGTAATAAACCTAACATTATAATAATTAGTTGTTAGCTTCTCGCTGTGTAACTGTGAAAGGGGATGAAATGTTACTTACCAATCACTTCATAATAACACACCGCCACAGATATGGTATTGTAATTAAATATTTGTTATTGGTCTTTGCTGAGATCACTGACAGTAATACAGAGGGTGATAGTAACATAGATAACGGTGGGGGAAGGTTACCGTGCCGCTGGGAGCAAAGTGTCTGCCTATACAATTAATTAGTGCTATCAGTGGAGAATACATAGACCCTAATGTAGAATAACTTGTCCCGTGACAAGTGATACGCTATGGATGCCATAAATTACTGATCTCTACTAATTAGTGTTCGTTTCAACCAAAGACTCGAAGCCGCTATCATGTTCCACGTCTCAGCTGTTATGCGCAAGAACATACGTTTTACGAATTAAATTTGCCAATAAATTGAGAAGAATATTTAGTTTTAATTACGAAAACTTACTTTTGCGCAACGTAATATAAATTTTATAAAAATAATAAGTTAATTTTAATTTAAGAAACTTTTATGCTAGGAAGACGATTCATTCAAAACCACTGCATATTTTAACGAGATATTATTGCGGTGAAACTTATTATATTTATAAGTATATTATATGAAACTATATTATTTATAGGCCTACTCATATAAATTTAGGAAAGGCTTATAATACATTCAGTGCTATAATTTTGATGAAAAATGTTCGTTCAGTTGACTGTAACGTAATAAATGAAGTATATTCAGTTTACACTTCTACGAAGATCAGACAATTGGTGGATTCCATAGAAGCCTAATAAGGCCTGTAGTGACATACGCCAGCAGACGTGGACCACGCATAGCAGCTGCTAAGACGTTTTGAACACAAAATAGTAAAGAAAATGTTTGGTCCCATAGAAAATTAGAATGGCGCCTAGGATTTTGCAAGGATTTTGAGCTCTATGATTAATTGATAATGCGGGTGTTGTAAAGTTAATAAAGTGAGAGATAATTAGATGATTAGAAGAAATAACTATAAAAGCTATCATCGACCGGAAACCCATTGACATGAGGATCAGAGGAAAACGCGGATTGAAAGTGTCTAAGGAAGACTCGAAGATCATCAGAATTACGAGACGTAGGGGAGCTACCGAAACCAGTAGGGAAGAGTGCAGTAATTATGAAGAGGTCAAAGTCCACAGAGGATAGTGGCAGAGGAAGAGGAAAATCAAGACGAGGACGAAACTTACCAAATTTAAATTTTAGAATAGTTTGGGCACTATAAAAACGTATGTGAACGTATGAAAATTCGCAATAGCGTGCTTTCGAAGACTCTCATAAAGACTTTTCACTTTAGCAACACAGAAAGTGAGAAACATGTTCTTTGCTCGACACATATTTTCGTAAACTGAAGTAAATGATTGTTTTCGTTTAAATGGAGATTAAGAGATCATAAGTAACAGATTTTTATTATTACAATCAGTTGGGTTCCACAATAAAACTAAATCATATATTTCAGTGTCTAAAACAGTTTGCCAGAAATCTTCATTTCTGAAACTAATGGACCAGTTTGATGGTATATAACACATTCAGTATGACGGAAAGGGAAGACCTTATAAGGAACAAAGGGGCGCAGTGTGTGACACGTAGATCGTTATGCAAAGGAATTTTCAGTTTCATTTTGTATTTCGTTACTATCACTTTGTGCTAGACGCTTATTAACAAAACGCTATCTAAACTGCAAAATATCAACTACATCAACAAAATCAACGAGCCGATTGCGACATTAGATATTTGACCGGAATGCTGGTTCAGCACGATTAAAGTCGCTATTGATTTCAGGTTTTACGTATGATTTAATTAATGCAATACATCACGAAAGAAATAAAAACTGAGATGTTAATATCTTCAATTACTATGAGATGAAAGTTTTGAGGATTTTTAACTTTATTAAAATAGAAATGTACTCAGCGCTTAAATATATTTTATATTTAACCATTAAAATCACTCTTAATATTATATTAAGACATTTTTTTAAATTTACGGTTCGTATTATTTCAGATTCATCAGACAAAAGAGATATTCAGAAACGTCTTGAACATTTATTTCTTTGTTCCATAAAAATTGACACATTACTTATTTCTTCCGATTTATTCATGTCTACTCGTGATACATTTCACAAAACGAAGTTACGTCGATATGAAATCACAAAGAGTCTGTCCTTGATCGGTAGCAAAGTGAATTCTTCTTGCAGACAGACGTTACTAAAACTCGAATTCTTCTTTATCTATTCACATTTCTGTAGTTTTCGCTGGACGTTATCTTCTGATAATAAAAAGACTCCGTATGTTAGTTATGAACACTCAAGACATAAAAATATAGTGTTAGCAAGAACACTAACGAATAAAGGGAGTAATATTTTAGTAAGTACGTTTTAATGTAATATTGACTCACAATGACATATAGGCCTACATATGACATCCTCATTGGTGGAAACAATTCGCGTTTTATGGCAGTGAAATGTTGTTTTACTGTTGGAAACCGTGAGTGCTAAGACTACTTTCGGAATGTTTGAGTTTGTCGTTTCTCAGAACACAAAATAAATTTAATTAACAGTTTTCATTGCATTGATTCTTAATACCCAGGCCTATGATGACGAAAGTCACGTGAACATTGGACAAAAGTTTAAGCAAACTTATATTGCTTGACATTTTTCGAAGGATTTGCCGTAGGTTGATGCTGTGCACGTCTTAGGCCGTCACCTGACCGTTCCATTGCAACGCTGCAGTCTTTTTTCTCTTTTAAAAATAGAATGGATGCGCGACGGTCGATGAACCAAGTTGTTTTTGTTCGTAGTCAGGTACGCGTTTCTGCTAAATACCCCTGACCGTATTTAAGAGAGTGACAGACCGGCCTATAGAATCCGCAGAAAGATTTATGGCGTACTGTGTGTGAACCATACGCCACGGTTCCTACAATACTTTTGTGTTGTTCCATTGTTATGGTCGGAAACGATACGGTTAGAGAAAGAAAGAAAAGCCACGAGTTTTGACGTTTTCAGGAAACTACATAATGGACTCAGTCAGTCAGCAATGTTTTACTGTCGTATGGAGATTCTGATAATATGATTTTTAGTACTTCCCACAAATGTCAGGCAATAAAGTCGTGAATAGCCAAAGCCTTTGTATCCTGTTTTTGTGTGAATACTTTAAGTGGAGTGACAGTACATAAAAGTATGAAGTCCGGCCGTTGGCACTGCATTGTACGCGCTGACATATAGTTGTCACGCATGACTTCACCTAACACCGTGCCACTTAAGCTGCCCACTACACTAAATAACAGTTTAATGATTTGTACGCTCAGACTTAATTAGTTTTATCTTTATCACCTGAGCTGTTTCTTCCACTGAAACTATATTTTCATATTTTTTTGCATTAGTGTTAAATAATGAAAAACTAGTTTTTGAATAATTGAATGGTGGAGAGGGCATAGGCTACCAGTGTTAACCGTATGGCGTACTATAAAGAAGCTCACCAGTAATACACTTCATCCCCCAACCCATATTTATCTCAGGTTATTATAAGAATTCATTTCTATGAACTGAGTAGATTATTAGCAATGACCGTCACATAATAATAATATATGAAAGCAAAATTAGGCCAGGTGTAACATATGCATGTCAAACCTGGGTTTTAACGCAAAAGACGTACAGTATCTGAGAATGTTCGGACGAGAAATGCTGAGCATAATTTTTGGGCTAGTGAAAATAACGATAGCTCATGGAGAATACGAAGGGACCATGAAATAAATAATGTAACACATGAAACTGATACAGTAACGCGTATAAATAGTAGAAGGATAGCCTAGCTGGGACACACAATGAGGATGGGACAACATAGAATTCCCAGAAAAATTCTAGAATGGAGACCAGTAGGTAGGATATCAAGAGGAAGAGATGGATCGAGAGTGTTGATGAGGATCTGAGGGATATGGGGATTAGGAGATGGAGAAGACTATGTAATAAAAAGGCTGAATGGAGGAAAATAGTTGAAGAGGCTAAAACCCACACTGGTTTGTAACGTCTGTAAAAGAAGAAGAAGAAAAAAATAATAATTATTTTATGTTGCATGCCTCGGCCGCACGTTATAGTCCCAGATTCTTATATTAAGTACTCATTTGTACAATATGATTCTACATGGTGGCTAAGAAATGCACTTTGATATAATTCCGATGACGGGATTTGGGCCCATTGCACTACTAGTCAAGCAGCACATAACGTTGAAGGAAACAATCTCATTAAATTCATTAAAATTATTGTTTTGCGTGTTCGCTGTGTTATTACGTTATAAATTGTGAAGACGTTTTCCTGGATCAGGAAAACATTATATCTCGAAAGGAAATAAAGCGAAGATTTACACATTACGAATTAATTTTAAATTAGATTGCAATGTAGGCGTGTTGGAAACTAACGGTTCAAATGTGTCAACCTAGAGCACAGGTTATAATTGAATCGCAATGATGGAACAGTAAACAGAAGTTTTAATAAATTTATTCAATTTTGTAAAGCTATCGAACACAAAATTTGTAATATTTCTGTGATTATTATCTGATTATATCAATAACGCAATAATAACTGAGAAATGTAGGTTGATATAGCAAGCGAAATGTTAGTTCAGTAAACACAAGTTTATATATATGCATGAAGCTCCAAAACTCTACCAAAAAAGAGTCTGAAATGCTTACAATCTCTTTGTTTAGTTATAATGGTAATAATTAAAATAACAATGAATCAATTTTCTCTACGCAGTCTGCTTTTGTTGTTCTTAGTTTCTTTAAAAAAAATTATTAAATTCTTAAACTACCGTATTTAAATAACGCCCCTTTGAAGTAGAGTATACTGCAGCATATCTTGGCAATTATTGTACTGTTAATTAAAGAAACCGGCACAATTTTTGAATGTTTGTGTAAAAATCTAATTCTTTTTTTTCTACTGTTTTTAAACAACGTCTCGTCCGATAAGGTCGGTGTGAGAGCGATTCGATAAGGACCCGTTCCGAGTAAACAAGTGGATAAAACATAAACAAGGAATACTTGAGTAGCACATTTTTTATCTTGTAATGCACCACTGGCCATGCGTTGTGGGACATAGTTCCGACGGTTGCCGATAATATGGGTCAAGCCACACGCACATGTTAAACAACTGTCCCTTTCCTGCTTCTGTGAACACTTTGGCCAGTTTTTTGTACGTATTTCAACACATAATTTGAACATTAACGGTTAAACAGAAATAACGATCAACTAAAACCCACAAACTTAAGAAAATGTAATAACGCTAGGGAGTCGGATGTAATTTTGCGTACGCTGCCGTGCGCTGACCGTTTGCATGAATCCCAAGAGGGTACACGACGTTCTGTTGTCGAGTCAATGATCAGGAAGTTAAAAATTCTACGTGTGCGGCAAAAACAATAATATTTGTCTACAACAAAAGAGTAACCTCTCGGGAGGTTTCCTGAAAACGTTTCTAGTCACTATATTCATTCCCAGAACGGTAACCCTTTTCTACCTGAAAATTTCTCTTCCTCAAAGGTTAATGCCCTACGGTAAGAAATGTAATATACTGTACTCGTAAGTTGTGTGAACAATTTATAGGCCTATATGACATGTACGACTGGTAAACGTAAACACGTAGGATGGAAAATGAATATCAAGACGGAAAACAATGTAATTTAATAACTAAAGTAAATAATGCATGATTATTATAAATTGCGCGGACATTCATGCGTGTGTGTGGGGGAGGTAAGGGAGATACTGATTTTTATAGTGATAACTGAAAGATGGAAGGAGGAAAATCATGTATACGATTACTAATTTAATGTTTCTGTAATACTATTTAAAAATATGTACTCTAAATAGGTGTCTTCCTTCTCTCATCTTTCCAGCATTAGGTACCACTGTTTGTTTCAACTTCACCTGCTTATCTTCAGTCTTCTATCGTCTATACATTAAACCTTTTCGAAAAATTCTGATTCAAGACACATGCGCTATGTGGTCCCTTATTAATGTAAACAACGTACAACACTATTAATTGTTCCGTAATGTTGTCTTCATTCTGTTTGGATGGTGTTTGGCCGGGTGCGTAAGCTGTTATTACTCTGTAGGGTTATCTTTCATAACAGGATTACGTACGATTTTGTTTCACGTGGTTTTCTACAGTAAATTAATAAAATTTACTTAATTCCATTAATGACAGAGCACAGTTTCAAGCGTAAACCAGTCTCACGTGGTAACATAGCATGACACTGTCAACATCTTCTTTTTGAATACCATTAATCGAATGCATGGATTGGTTTTTTTACCCACTACCCAGTTCGACGTAATCTCTAGTGACAGCAATGAAGTGGGAAAATTTTCAAGAACGTGTCTACTGTCAACATATTTGGGTCAGACGTTAACAAATTTCGGTTGCCTTCAGGACAATTGACCTGTCTGTTGTTTTAAAGTTCATTAGTCTCAGAAGAACAAAACCTCGTATTATAGAGGATAAAGTACGGAAAAGCGATTATCAAAAATGTCGTTTTGCTCCAGATCGGTTATGACCAGCAAAGCATGCAGTTGGAAAGCGGGGCGATTACATAAATTGCTACATGATTGCACTGTTTACAGACGCCTGTCGTATTCAGCCTGTGAAATATCATGTTTGCTCTAGTCTACTTACTGAGATAAAAATACTCATTCACTGTGAGAATTCAGAAAATAAAAGAAGACGAACCGAAATTGCCATCTAACTACAAAACAATTTGAATATCGTTTAAGCGGTACCAACAAAAGCGACCGCAAGGAATATTATCCTTCTTCTTGTTGGCCACGTCATAGAAACCGGTTCCTGTGGTTGAGTTTAAACGATTCTTTTATTATGAAATGTGAGAGTGGGTGGTTTGTTAGACTGAGCCCACCGCGGTTCCACACACAACTATAGCATCAACCTCGTTTCCTACTATGTTGGCCTTGAATTCACCTCATGCCGAACAGCATTATGTCCTACAGTATGTTTATTTCGGTTTGATGCAAATACGTTTTCAGCCACACGCGGTACGCTTGCTTACTTGTAGTAATTATTGTAACAACTGAGCTGTAAGAAATGAAACGAGGCCACTCTCTGCTGAATACAACTGTTTACATCAAAAATGCATTTTTTTTTTTAATTTTAAGTGTTAGGCCTACTAATATTAGTGTTTAAATTCTAATATTATTAAAATGTACTAGGAAAGCAACAACAGTGTCGGTTGATGTACATTTCTCAGAAAACAATGTTATAAAAAATATAATCTATCATGGTTATAGATATATATAATCTATCATGGTTTTAAAGCTATAATAGCAGTCGGTTATACATTTCTTACTTGTAGGCCTATTCATTTAATAACCTGGTAAGATACTTGGGAACGTCCGTAAACAGAAAACTGGCTTAACACTTTAGTGTTCTATACAACAGAAAAATGGCATAATGCTTTTCCATGCGCCCAACGGCTTTTTCCCCCATAGCACGGTAGAGTTTTTTTTTTAATAGTATGAATGAATTTCTAAAACATTACTTAAATATATATTGCATTTCTACTATAGGCCTACATTTTAGTTTCTGATGAGAGCTTCCGGTCTGTTTGTTCATCATCAGATCTGGAGAACTATTAAGTGGTAATTCCTATACGATTACAAACGAAAAG